>JAJPGS010000400.1:600000-926297 GCA_028654335.1 Alnus rubra | reverse complement strand
GAATTGGATGTGGTATCACGTGACTGTACTCAAGTTAATTGGTCAATGGACCGAATATTGGTTCTTCACATTGGATTGCCTTAAAGCGCATGTTCTACGCTACTTCAAAGGCTCTTGATCATGGTTTATTCTACATACTCTCGTGGTTCTTTATGTCTTGAAGCCTTTTGTGACTAATATATAGCTGGGTGGGTGATCTAGATGATCGTCGCTCTACCACCAGATTTTGAGTTTATTTGGGTCCTTGCTTGGTTTCGTGTTGTGCTAAAAAGTGGTCGATAAAGACCATTTTTCCTGTAGTGACTATTGTTTCTAAATCCAGCATTGAGGCTGAATATAGAGCAATGACAATTACGACAGCTAACTTTAACTAGATATACAATGCTACTTAAGCATTTGGCAGTTCCTCTCATTTCTTCTCCGACCCTTTGATGTGACAACATTGGGGCTATGACATTGGCCTCCAATCTTGTGTTTTGTGCACCTACCAAACACATCAAAATGGACTTTTGTTTAACTACTTGTTGGGATAAAAAAACACTCCGTTCTCTCTCCTCTATCCTTTTCTCCCTGATTTTTTTCTGTGCAAGCCGCCATGGGAGGGAAGCACTGTGCTTCCCTCCCCACCACCCATCTCCGTTTTCCTCTCTTCTTCTTCCACCCCAACATACGACCACCCTTACTTCTCACTTTCCATCATCTATCTCTTCAACCTTCTACATTCTTTCCAGTTTTTCAAGCCTTTGGAGATAAGGCATAAACTCCATCTACCCACCCATCTTACATGCTTTTTACTGGTTTTTGTGTCTCTACAACGTCTGTTCAGGCTATTTTCCTCTGCCTTCCACCGAGTTTTTTGTAATTTTTGGCAAGGGGTTTTGTTTCAATTTTTCGGATCTAGATCTACACTCTTCCGCCAACAATTACAAGACACGCGCCTCACCACCGAGTTCACCGGCGTCTCCGGTTTCCACCGACGGTCGTTTTTTCCTCAGCGACTTCTGCTCCCCCGCGCGTGGCACACACGCTCCAGCGAGCTCTTTGCTCTCCTTCGCTCCCCACTTCCCCCCTCGACCGCCTCCGGTGTTTCTGGGCCACGCCGGCGAATCCGGCTGATGAGTCCTCTCCCCCTGTTTACCCCTGTTTTAGTGTTTGGGTCCTTGTGATTCAATACACTTGTGAAATCACCTTTAATGGTGACCCCGGCTTTGTGGCATCCGTGCCTCGAGTCAAAGGGCTCGCATCTTCGGAAGCATTGCCTCCGCGTACTTACGTTCTTAGTTTAATATTTGGGTTGCCCATACCCTGTTGTATTTGTGTTTTTTATTTTTCCTTGTAATCGGTTACTGTTGTACTTAAAAAAAAAAGGACTTTCGTTTTATAGGTGAAATTAAATGTGTTTAACAAAGACATATCTCTTCTGTTCATTTTCACAAGTGACCAACAAGCTGGTTTCTATTGGCAGGAGACGGGTTACCGTCCCATTGCTCCCCTTTTCATTAAAATAGGTTTTTTTTTTTCTGTTTTTTTTTATTATTAAAAGCAATTCTAATGTCACATCAAAATTACTTTTTGATAAAAAAAAACATTTGTTTATTATAAATGCCGGTTGACCGTCCCCCAACAATCAATTCCAGGTTTCTTCACTAAGACTGTGTCTTTCTATAAGTTGGTAATTAATCATATCATTAGGGGTGGAATCATTCTTAGCCTTGGGGTTTCGGGCCACCCAATTTTTTAACAAATGTCGAATGCTTCTACTTTCTGTAATTTAATTAGTAATAACCTTGTGAGCAGGAAATTCCAAAGTTCAATATATATCTTCTACTCAACAGTCTACTTACGATTGTTTTGACATAAAACCCTTGTTAAATTCATTTTTGTTGTTAAATTATTACTTATCTAAAAAAAATTAAATTGATAAGAAATTATTTATTTAAATTATTAATTTAGTAGTTACGATCCGGATTCAAGGACTGTGCTTTAATACCGTGTCACAAGTTACTCAAAAAAATTAAACTTATAGAAAATGATAAATTTAATTATTTAATTTAAAAATTCAATTAATTTTTTTATTTAAAAAAAAAAAAAAACCTAATAAGGAGCTCTGATATTGCCAGCCCCTCATAGGTGATATCCCCTAAAGTCTAAGTCAAGTCCAACCGGATGTGAAAGTCTATCATGGATTCATGCATGCATGTGGAATAGAATTGAGATATTTAAAAACACCACCTCCTCCCCATTATAATCATGCATATGGAATAGAAATATAGAATTGCATGAAGTTGGACTTAAATTTATGTATATTTTTGGGAAAAATATTTAAGTAGCTCTTAAGGGGTTTTTGTTAAATCGTTTTTTAAGATTTAAAAGTTATTAATTTATTCTCTAAATTAGAACTTTTATCAAATAGATCATTCCATTAATCTTCCGTTAAATTTTAATGATGTTGCCATATTATATTCGATCAGAAGATGACACGTGTTTCATTTTATAAAAAAAAATGAAAAAAAAAAAAAAAAGTTTTTCAAGGATGCATGGTTGAACTACTCCTAATTTTTTTTTTTCTATTTTTTTTATTAAAAGGGACATATGTTGCGCGCCTTTTGATTGGTCATGACATAACAACGCCACTATTAAATTGAATGAAAAGTAAGCAAAATGATCTATTTAATAACGGTTCTAACATTAGGGAGTAAAATGATAAATTTTAAACTTTAGCTAGGGAGTAATTTAGTAAAAAAGTCGTACCATATTTTAGATAAAACGGTCTATTTTGATAAAGAGTAATATTAGATTTACAATAATACCAGCCTTTTACAACTTGTTAACACGTATTGGTTGGAGGGTGTTAAAAAATATATTTTAGTAGCTAACTTGGCTCTAATCACATGCTAATATGTAAAAGAATTGTGCACCAGAGGTATATATGTCCAATATTTTGCATTCTTATTAACCTTAAAAGCTGATCAGCTGTTGAGGAGGATAGCAAACCAAGAATAACCGAAACTTTGAAATGTCTACGTTTACAATATGAAAGTAATACAAACTAACACAAACTAATTATAACCGATGGACTTAAATTAAGATTGTGTCAAAAGTAGCCAAAATAATTGCAAACTATGATGACATATTCCAAATAAAAGGAGAGAAGATTATTCAAAGATAAAAAATTTGCGAAAGATCGATCAAGAAGAGGAACCTCGATGATCATGACCAAGAAAAAGGTCAAGAACATCAATAATGGAGCACATAGAGATTGTACTCGATTATGGCATCTCCTGTCGTCATATTCAGCTCATGAGTGGTGGCCAGAGCATAACCCCTAGCAAATCTGAAAAGCCCGCTGCCTCCGATCACCGGAAACTCCCTAACCTTGCTGGTGGCGCCCGGGTTCCTTCCAAAAATGGAAAGCGTGCTACCATTATATTTTCCTTCAGTGAAGGCAAAGTTCATAACCATCAACAATGCAAATTCCTCTTGTGACGCAGAACCATATAACCCCTGTGCCTTTCCTATCGTTTTTGAGCTTAGTTCGGGTCCCAAGGTCAATGGGTCATCAAACATGGCTATAGAACCAAACCCCGTCTTTGATGTGTTGGAGGGTGGCGGCACAACTTGGACGGCAGTGGGATTCCGGCCACTCAGGATGTCATGAAAAAAGAAGTTGAAGTGGCTGAGCTTTTCTTTCTTGACCTTGTGTAGCTTCGGGTCTAAGGGTGTTCCAAAGCCTTTGTCTTCTCCATAGACCAAAGTTGCAGAGAAGTAATGGAGAAGGAAGAAGACGATGAAGGCAGGAAGAATTCTAGCCATGGGGAAGTACTCTTGATTCTTGAACAATGATCAAATATGTTGTGTCTTTTATAAAGTGAATATTGGAAGGCGTCTAATTATATATATATATATGCAATGAGGGAAGGGTCTGTGACTCGGTGGGCTTACCCTCCCCAGTCCCCAATATGTTGAGAAGCAGGTTGATAAGTCAATCAATTTGGTTGGCCTTCTTCTAGAATGACGAGAATGGGAGAAAAGACAAGTTTTATCAGCCAAAGAAATCCTACGTACATATGGAGGGTATAGCTAGTCATTTTTACACGATTCGTGAATTCATTATGAACTGAATACGAAATTAAAGGGTTATGGTTGAAGAATTTAACCCGTTTAATTAAATGGACTAGGTTATGATTATCCTATATGATCTTATACTTATACTTCGATACGACCCGAACTCAACGCGCGACTTAATGAGAGGCAATTTTTTACATGACTTGCAATTCGACACGAACTCAATACAAAATTATAGGGTTAAGGTTGAAGGGTTTGACACGTTTAATTAAATGAGTCGAGTTGGTAGGCCCCTCGTAAATCACAATCTAAGAGAGAAAACAGAAATAGATAGAATTTCACTGTATATTTTGCCACATATATAGTGAACATGTTATCCGATTACTTAAAAATTTTAAATGATGTCTAATATATATCACGTACACCCTTAAATCCAAAAAAGAAAAGAAAAAACAATTGAATTCTCTCTCTTTCAAGTCTTGTTATAACGGTTGATAAACCAGAAGTATGTGCTAGAAGAGAAGAATTTAGCAGAAAAGCTTATTGGAACAGATCAACATAGAATAATTCTGATTCTTAAGTTAGTATAACCTACAATAAGTTTTTTTTTTCTTAAAATAAAAAGAAATTACAACAAATAAGGACTGGACAATCTAAAATTAAACCTAAGAATGAAAGTATGCGAAGACAATGCTTCTGAAGATACGGACATAAAGTTCGTAGCACGGATGCTAAAAGTCTATGCTGCCAATAAAAGTAGTTTGTGATTTATATTGAGTCACAAGAATCCAAACACCAATCCTAGAGCCGTAACTTGTGTAAGGGTTCACCCCGTGGGGATATTATGGGATTAATAATAGAGGCATGTGAAAGGCCAGTAGAAAATTCGTTCTTCTCAGGCTGCCGGTATCCTGGCAATTAATAAACAATAAAGGGAAACCTAGTCAACTCTTTTATTCTTATTTCTTATTAATTTGATAAACCACAAGGAAGTAATTAAGGAACAGAAAAGAAGTGGTTAGGAAAATAAGAAAGTTGGAATAATTCCAAGGATATGCTGATCTGGTGAGATGCTTGCGTGTGAATTAAAGTGACCCAAGTATTTTGCACGTCGCTTTGAAAAGTCAAAAGAATCTTTCCTTTTCTTAAATCTGAAATTATGAGGTATGTTTTAATACTTCTAAAACTCGATTTAAACACTAATCACCCTCTTAAATAATAGGGGTCAACGGTCAACTATAATGTTTTTTTTTTAAAAAAAAAAAAAATTATTATTATTACTTAGTAATAATTATTATTATTATCATGTTATAACATAAATATTATAATGCTATATAATTTTGATGGGATCTTTTTTCATTGCATGATGTCACTGATGTGCTAAGACTCAAGAGACATCGTATAGTGACTCGGTCTAATATCAAAAGTTGAGTACCGGTTCATCGCATTTGCTTTAAATTAGTACCGGTTCTTCGCGCGTGGTCTTCATATTTATCATTTTCATGACCCATTCTGCGGTGAGATAATGACATAATGTCGGCCTACTAGCTAGCTTGACAGCTGCTTCGACGGAGTTGTGGCATAAATTCACATTTTTTGTGTCTTCCAATAATAAATTTACACCTCAGCTGGGAACGAAAAAATTAAATACGCTCAAAATATTAAATCCCACCTCTAAAACACCTCTTTTTTTTTTTTTTTTAAAAAAAAATGTTGTGCTTGTTTGTGCTATACGATCAAAATAAAAATATTTTTTATTTTTTATTTTTTATTTATTTTGGGTGATGACTCTACCTCTTTCGTCATACTACTACGAACAAATATTATTGAATCTCTGCTATTAGCTATCAAAGCAAAAAAAAAAAAAAAAAAAAAAAAAAAAAACTATTATGTTGAAATTACTATTGAACCCTGCAAAATAAGCCATATATGGAGAGAGAGCGAAAAGTCGGTCTCCTCTCAAACAAAAAACCTGGAAAAAGGCAACGTAAAAACAAAAACCATGGAGCCTACGTGACTTTAATGGCTTTCAACTTTCAAGTCACGTCATAATATTCAAAATATGAGTTTTGAATCCACACCACACGCAAAACGAAAACGATCGAACGTGGAGTTAAGAATGGGTCCCATCCTGTTACAAAAGGACCCCAAACCTCACGTTTTCCTTTGACCAATTTTTTTTTATTTTTTTTTATTTTTGGAAAACAAAAAAAAAAATCCTTTTTAGATCGCTTGGATACAAATTTTATTACAACATTCTTTTAAATTTATGTGTTAGTTCACGTTAATGCAATGTGATACATATAACGAGTAGAGCGTTAATCAAATAAATTTAATTACTGATTAACGTGAAAATTTATAATAAAAAACCTGTAATATTTTTAACAACACTCTATTTATTTATTTATTATAACAATATTTTTTTTTAAAAAAAAAAAACAGTGAAATGATAATGCAACTAATTAATAACATAGTTGAATAGGATTGGTTATTTAAATTTAGAATTAAAAACATTAGAAATAGGCTTATATTATAATGGAAGGTGCATGGAAAGTATAGAACTGAAAAGATGGATTTAGAAATTTCAACCAATTTGTAGGTTTCCTTCTTTTTGTGATTGACTCAAAAAGAAAACCCATTTTACAATTCAATTAGACGACAAGTGTATCTTCGCCGAACCACTCTCGTGAGTCTTGAGTCATGAGTCTTGACCTCCCAAATCAAGTCCCATGGCATATATGAACATGAGTTATTGAGTTGTACCAGTGGTCCAGTTGGTAGGTGGGGTGGCTAGCCTGTTGGCCTACTTATTGGGCTGCCGGGGGGAAAGAGGGACCCATTCACGCTAAGGTCCAGAGTTACCCACTAGACCTAAAGGTTTCATATTAATGCCATCTAGTCTTTGCATGACACCAATGAACGCATTTCCTTTAATAATATGCTTCTATGACTATGACTATTAAGGAGATGAAATGGAGAGAATCCTTCTCCATGATTATAACTGATTGGCTTTAGTAGTAAGAGTTTTGATTAGGGGTGAGTATCGGGTAGGCGATTAAGTCGGTTAAATAACTTTTGTCGGAATGTAGTTGATAAATTATTTCGGTTAAGTCGATTAATAGACGGTCGTTTAAGTCGATTAATAGACGGTCGGTTAAATCGGTTAACATGAGTAATGAAACAACGCTGTTTTAATTTTTTTAAAAGGAAAAAAAAATAAAATCAAGCATTTCGTTTTTACTAAAACAACGTCGTTTGGTTTTATGTCAGTTCGATTAAAAGGCGGTTCGGTTTGGTAAGTTGGTTAAAGGGTTGTTCGGTAACCGAACCGACTTTCAGAACAAAATTTTATACCAATTACTGAACCGAAATTAGTCGGTAGGCGGTCGATGGTGGTTCGATTCGATAAGCGGTCGGTAGGCAGTAGTTGGATAATTTGCCCACCCCTAATTTTGATCTTGGTGGCATTCTATTATGTCTAAGGTTTGAATCTTCTTAAGTACAAACAATTCTTTAAGGCCACGTTTATCAATAAAGTAGGAGTCTTATCCGATCCATATAAAAAGGGGCGTTGAGCACGAGTCTAAAATTTGCTTGGAAGAATTGTTACACAACATGATCTTATTTTGGAAGGGACTCGTCATTATAATAATAATAAAATAAAAAAAAATTACTAGTATGACTACCTTGGAAGGATTCCTTGTCGCAATAATATAATTAAAAAAAAAAATGCTAGTATGACTCTTTAGAAGGGGAATAATACCTATTTCACTACTTTTGTCCCTTGCTTTTGCCCTTAACTGCTTTTATGATAGGTGAATTACGAAAACAAAGTTCAAATTTAAATAATTTGTTCTGATATCATAATAAGTCACTATTTCTCTCAAAAGTTTAAGTTAAAATGATAAGAGGCAATTAATTATGGAACTCCAACGACATTATGGCAACTTAAAGAGAAAGTCAAGCCAACATATAAGCAAAATGGCCATATAATATGACATGATTTAGGGTGGAAGTATGGTGGCAATGACTAAAATTACATAAATTTTATTGTATTCAAATCAAAGACTTGATAACGCATTAATCTCAAGGAATATAAATAACACAAAACCAACCCCACTTAATGGCTCAAAGCAATCAAAGGTGGTCGGCCAACTAACATACTCAAAAAGTGGTCAACTCAAGAAATTAAGAGCATAATTGAGTAAATTAAAGCTAATTAATTAAAAAGACTCAAGAACATCAATAATGCAACACATAGACATTGTACTCAACGGTGGCGTCTCCTGTCTTGATATCAAGGCTATGAGTACTGGCTTGAACATAACCCCTAGCAAACCGGAAAAGCCCGCTCCCTCCGATCACCGGCATCTCCCTCACGGCGGAGAACACGGCGTTCCTCCCTAGCACGGAGATAGTGCTACCATTGTACTTCCCTTCAATAAATGCAAAGTTCATAACCATTAGTAGGCCAAGCTCTTGTTGTGAGGCAGAGGCATAAAATCCCTGTGCCCTTCCGACCATCTTTGAGCTCAACTTTGGTCCCAAGGTTAAAGGGTCATCGATCATGCTCACTAAACCGAAGCCCGTCGATGTGTTGGAGGCCGGTGGCACGACCATGACAGCAGACGGATTACGGCCACTGACGATGTCATGCCAGTAGAAGCGGAAGTGGCTGAGCTTTTCTTTCTTGAGCCCGAGTAGCTTCCTGTCTAGGCTTCTGGAAAAGCCTTCATCTTCTCCGGTGACCGAAACTGTGGAGTAGGAAGAGATGAAGAAGAAAAGGAGGAGTTGGGAGGCCAAGATGGGAAGAATTCTACCCATTGGAACTATAATCGAGTACAAAGCTTGCATTGGATTTGGGTATTTATAGAGTGAATGGTAAAGTGAAAATTAACAGGCCTTTTTAAGCACTATTATTTCACGTCTTAACTTGCTTTAGGGACTTTTTATGACAAGATAAAAAATTTAGGCAAACCCTTTGGTAAACCTTTTGTGGAACAATGACAATTAAGTCAAAAGATTTGATAGGTAAAAATACAGGTTTATAGGGAACTTCATTTTTACCCAATGTTGTTTCTAAAGTTGAAAAAGTTTCACCCCTTTTTGTTAGGATTTTTTTTGTTTTTTTTGTTTTTTTTTTCAATATTTTCAATTTCTTAATCAAGGATATATTTGTAATTTTATTTTATTTTTTTTATAAATTTTATAGGGTATAATGGATATTTATTTTGTTAACGGTTAAGTATGTTAATTCAGTCGGTTAACTGACTTTTGCCGAAATGCAATTAGTGAATTATTTCAGTTAAGTTGGTTAACTCGGTTAAGTCGATTAAGCCAGTTAATAGATGGTCGGTTAAATCAGTTAACATGAGTAATGGAACGACGTCATTTTGATATTTTTTAAAGTAAAAAAAAAAAAAAGGATCAAACGTTTTGTTCTTATTAAAATGACGTCGTTTCGTTTTATGTCGATTCGGTTAATCGGTCGATTAAAATGCAGTTCGGTTCAGTTCAGTTATCAAATCGACTTTCGGAATAAAATTTTATATCGACTACCAAACTGAAATTAATCGATAGGCGGTCGATGACAGTTCGGTAAACAGTTGATATGCGATAGTTGGATAATTTACCTACCACTAATTTTGATCTTGGTGGCATTCTATTGCGTCTAAGGTGTGAATCTTCTTAAGTACAAACAATTCATTAGGGCCACGTCTATCAAGAAAGTCGAAATTTTATCCAATCTGTGTGAAAGGAGCGTTGTGCAAGAGTCTAAAATTTGCTTGGCAAGAATTGGTATACAAAATGATCTTATTTTGGAAGGGTTCTTCGTCATAATAATAATAAAAAAAAAATTACTAATATGACTACCTTGGAAGGGTTCCTCGTTATAATAATATAATTAAAAAAAAAAAATGCTAATATGATTCTTTAGAAGGGGAGTAACACCCATTTCACTACTTTTATCTCTGCTTTTGCCCTGAGCTACTTTCAAGATAGGTGAATTACGAAAACAAAGTTCATATTCAAGTAATTTGTTTTGATATTATGATAAATCACTAATTATTTCAAAAGTTTAAGCAAAAAGGATAAGAGGCAATTAATTATGGAACTCCAACGACATTATGGCAACCTTAAGAGAAAGTCATGCCAATATAGAAGCAAAATGACCATATAATATGACATGATTTAGGGTGGAAGTATGGTGGAAATGACTAAAATTACATAAATTTTATTGTATTCAAATCAAAGACTTGATAACGCATTAATCTCAAGGAATATAAATAACACAAAACCAACCCCACTTAATGGCTCAAAGCAATCAAAGGTGGTCGGCCAACTAACATACTCAAAAAGTGGTCAACTCAAGAAATTAAGAGCATAATTGAGTAAATTAAAGCTAATTAATTAAAAAGACTCAAGAACATCAATAATGCAACACATAGACATTGTACTCAACGGTGGCGTCTCCTGTCTTGATATCAAAGCTATGAGTACTGGCTTGAACATACCCCCTAGCAAACCGGAAAAGCCCGCTGCCTCCGATCACCGGCATCTCCCTCACGGCGGAGAACACGGCGTTCCTCCCTAGCACGGAGATAGTGCTACCATTGTACTTCCCTTCAATAAATGCAAAGTTCATAACCATTAGTAGACCAAGCTCTTGTTGTGAGGCAGAGGCATAAAACCCCTGTGCCCTTCCGACCAGCTTTGAGCTCAACTTTGGTCCCAAGGTTAAAGGGTCATCGATCATGCTCACTAAGCCGAAGCCTGTCGATGTGTTGGAGGCCGGTGGCACGACCAGGACAGCAGACGGATTACGGCCACTGACGATGTCATGCCAGTAGAAGCGGAAGTGGCTGAGCTTTTCTTTCTTGAGCCCGAGTAGCTTCCTGTCTAGGCTTCTGGAAAAGCCTTCATCTTGATCTCCGGCGACCGAAACTGTGGAGAAGGAAGAGATGAAGAAGAAAAGGAGGAGTTGGAAGGCCAAGATGGGAAGAATTTTAGCCATTGGAACTATAATTGAGTACAAAGCTTGCATTGGATTTGAGTACATGTTGCCTATTTATAAAGTGAATGGTAAATAGTGAAAAGTAACGGGCCTTTTTAAGCACTATTATGTCACGTCTTAATTAACTTGCTTTAGGGACTTTTTATGACAAGATAAAAAATTTGGGCAAACCTAAACCTTTTGTGGAACAATGACAATTAAGTCAAAAGATTTGATAGGTAAAAATACAGGTTTATAGGGAACTTCATTTTTACCCAATGTTGTTTCTAAAGTTGAAAAGTTTTACCCCTTTTTGTTAGGATTTATTTATTTATTTTTTTTTCAAGATTTTCAATTTCTTAATCAAGGATATATTTGTCAAATTTTTTTTTTTTTTATAAATTTTATAGGGTATAATGGACATTTTTTTGGCTAACTGTTTAATAGAAAATCATAAAGGAAGGGAGCAAATTGAAAGAGGTTGATACATCCGACACCTACTTTGCAAACTTTTGAATTTGGGGTGAAATTGTAAAAGCCGACCGTTGGAGGCCAGGGGACCCAATCCGATCATGATCAGAATTCTCTACAATTATTTGTTTGAATTTGAGAAAATTCAGACAAATGATTATGAGAGATCACTTATAGGACCTACTTAACCAAATAAAAATTGGGTCACCCAACCACTTATCAAGTCAGGTGGGTCTCATAAGCTGTCTCTTATAATCACCTTTCTGAATTCTTTCAAATTCGAACAAATAATTATAGATCGAGAATCCTAATCCGAGCAAATGAGTATTAAAATGCTCCATCATCTATATATCTAGAATATTTATTTTTCATTTTTAATTTTGGTTATGTTTAACATTGTCCAATGGAGTTGAACACCGGTGGGTAGGCAGCTGGAGATCGAGGGTGGGATGGCTGGCTTGGGAAGGAAGGGATGACACCCTGGCCTCTTTATGCTTTTTGCCTCGAATGCTTGAGATGATCATGAGTTAGGTCCACGGCGTGCAATTCTTTTCTAAGTTTTCTTCCAAGTTACATTGTTATAATATGCTCAACTATATATATATATTATCCTAATCAATGTAATCATCTAGGGATGCTTCTTCTTCTTTTGGTAGATAAATGAAAAGGAACTACAAATAAAAGGAAAATACAATAAATTAGGGCTGGGCAACCCAAAAAAAATACTAAGAACGAAAGTACGTGAAGGCAATGTTTCCGAAGATATGGACCTATTGATTCTTGGGACGGATGCCTAAAACCCGGGCCACTAGTTTAGGTGGTTAAAGGTGTATATAAGCTCTAAACACCATTACAGAGAGCACAAAGAAGAAATATACAACAAAAAGCTAGCCCAAAAATATAAAAAGCAAAAAACCCAAGTAATTAAAACAAAAAGTAGATAAAACAACAACAAAATAGATCTAATTGAAAGAAGGGACAGGGAGCCACTGGCACGTGAAAACCACGTGCCACCATTGAATGGCCTCTCTCCCGCATGAATCACAAGGAACCGCGATGAACCACCTAAAACTGAGGCGGAGGAAGGGTAGAAGGTGATGCGTGGCCACCACGCGCTGAAGAGGGAGACAAATTCCCTAGCGCGTGCAGGCCACACGCCGATGCAGGGACATTAGATGAGGACAAGGTGGCCATTGGCAGAAGCGGATGACGCCGGCAAATCCACTAAAGAGGCGCGTGTTGAGCAAAAATTGAAAGAGGAGCGTAGATCTATATCCAAAGATTTCGACCCAACAACCAAGTCAAAAATTACAACGAACATGGTGGAGGTATAAGGCAGAGACAGGTACTAGCTGTGTTGAAGTGGATAGGGCTATAACAAGCTCCAACAAGATATAGACCTCAATAGAGGCGTTAATTAGCAAAGGGGAGAAAGGAGAAGGGAGAAGGAAAAAAGGTAAAAAAAGGGAGGGGAGTGGGAGGGAAGCTCAGAGCTTCCGTCCGCCCATGGGCCTAAGACGGTTGGTTATTTTAGAGAAAATGGTTTCAAAGAGAAGGTGGAGAGTTTAGAGAGAGGTGGTTAATTTGGCCGTAGGTTTTCACCAAGAACTCTTAAGTTTGTTTCTGCTTGGCCTAACTTTTCAACTAGAATCACATCCCCTTCAATGTAATCTTTCCACCATAGAAATGTAGAATCATAGTCATATATAAAAACCTTAATTACCAGGCTAGCTAGGTTATAAATATGGGTGGCAATTTGGGTTTATAGGTAAGGTTCGTGTCGTGTCGAGTCGTGGTATATAATTATATGAGTCGACCTAAATATAACCCATTTAGTCAAACCTCTCAATTATGACACAACCCAGTGAACTATAAAAAATGATACAACACGACTCGTATAACTCAATCACCAGCACCTACCTCGCAGCATTGGTAAGTGCTACCATGGAATTGTACGTACTTTCCTTGAACCAATGCAAATTTCATCACCATTAATAGACGAATCTTCTGTTGTGACGCGGAGGCATAAAATCCTAGTGCTCTTCCCACGAATTTTGAGCTTAATTCTAGTCCCAAGGTTAAACGGTCATCTATCGATCATGCATACATATTGAACCAATGTCTCACTACAAAAATCGCTGCAGTTTGACACGTGTCTACAGTACCCGTTACTGTAGACACGCGTCAAATTTGACACGTGTCACAAGTGACACGTGTCAAATTGTGCAAGCGTCAAAAATGGACACGCGTATGAAATACACGTGTCCAATTGGACACGTGTATTTAATACGCGTGTCTAACTGGACACGTGTCTTATTACACGTGTCCATTTGGACACGAGTATAAAATACTCGTGTCGAACTGGACACGTGTAAAAATACACGTGTCCAAGTGGACACGAGTATTTTATACTCGTGTCCAAATGGACACGTGTAATAAGACACGTGTCCAGTTAGACACGAGTATTTTATACTCGTGTCTAACTGGACACGTGTAATAAGACACGTGTCCAATTGGACACGTGTCTTTCATACGCGTGTCCACTTGGACACGTGTATTTTTACACGTGGCAAATTGGTATTTTTTGCCAAAATAAACATTAAAAAAAAAATCAGTGTTGTATTAATTTTTTTTAAAAAAAAAAAAAATTTAACTCATTATCTTATTAATCATACAAATCTTTGAAAATACGGTGTACATAACTTATACACATAAAATTAAGTTTGAAAACTATATGCTATATGTAAATTTTATATTTGAAATTTATACTTTTTAGGTTCTTTATTTATATATATATAGTATACTATATTGTACTATATACATAATTAACCAAATTTGGTGCTATATATCTAATTAAACCAAATAGTTCAAATTAGGGTTCAGTTTTGTACACCATCTACGTTTAGAAACAAAAAAAAAAAAAATTTAAACATAACAAAGTTAAAAAACCTATAATTAATACTATATATATAGATATGCATGCATGTAAACGGTTTAGAAATTATATACAGTAACATTTTTATTTATGGCTATATATAGTAAATGCAATTATTTTTAGAATTCTGCGCTACATAATGAATTAAATACTTATAGTTTAGTCCCTCATATAGTACATACATTTAGGGTTTATGGCTATATATAGTACATACCCTTAGGGTTAGGGTTTATAGCTATATATAGTATATACACTTAGGGCTAGGGTTTATACCTATATATAGTATATATACTTATGATTATGGTTTATCGATATATATAGTATATACACTTACGGTTTGGGTTTTAGGGTTTATAGGTATATATAATATATACACTTAGGGCTATGAATTATAATTTATTTGATTTTACGTTTAATGAATAATAATGTCAATATATTTTTCACGTTTCATTATTGTACACTTTTAAATATATATATATATATATTAAATCATGAGCAGTTAAAAATTAAATAAAACCGATATATATAGTATATACACTTAAACTTATGATTTATAGCTATATATAGTATACATACTTAGGGTTAGGGTTTATCGCTATATATAGTATATACACTTAGGGTTAGGGTTTATAGTTATATATAGTATATACTTAGGGTTAAGGTTTATCGCTATATATAGTATATACACTTAGGGTTAGGGTTTTATGTTGTATAGGTATATATAATATATACACTTAAAGCTATGGGTTATGATTTAATTGATTTTACATTTTATGAATAATAATGTCAATATATTTTTCATGTGTTATTATTGTATACTTTTAAATATATATATTAAATCACGAGGATTAGGGTTAGGGTTTATGACTATATACAATACGTACCATTAATTAGGATTGTAGTTTATAGCTATATATAGTCTATGCACTTAGGGTTAGAGTTTAATTTTATGGTTAGGTTTTAGTTTTTAGTTTTTATTTTTTATTTAGCTATATGTACGGTATATACATTTCAGGCTGCATGGGTTTGTATATTTTTTTTTATGTGGTTAAATTATATAAATACATATATAATAAAAAAAAAAAAATAATATATATATATATATATTTTATGCATGCAAATACATTTCGGGACGTGTATTTAAATACACGTCCCGGATTGGACACGTGTACTCAGTACACGTGCCCAAACCCTATAACAAAACAAAAACCCTAACCCTAACCCTAAACCATTTTTTTAAAAAAAATCCCCTAACACCCTAACCCTAAACACGGAACAATAAACCCTTTTTATAAAAAGAAGAAACACCCTAAACCCGTATTTGTTTTTGTTTTTTAAATAAAGAACATTCAACTCTTAAAACAAAACAAAAACTGTATCCCAAAACTTTATATCCTAAAATCATAACCATAAAACCAACACAATAATAAACCCTTAAATAAACTCTGAATCCTACACGTTCTTAAAAAAAAACCCTTACCCTAAACCCCAAACCTTAAATCCTAAACCCTAAAAAATAAAAAATTGCTACACTTTCAAACCCTAAAAACCATAACCCTAAACCCTAAACCCTAAAAACAAAAGTCCTAACCTTAAACCCTAAACCCTAAACCCTAAACCCCAAAAATATCGTACACTTTCTAAAAAAAGAAACCCTAACACTAAAAACAAAATTCCTAACCTTAAACCTTAAACCCTATACCCTAAAAAAACAAAATATCCTACACTTTCTAAAAAAAGAAACCCTAACACTAAAACAAAATTCCTAACCTTAAACCCTAAACCCTTAAACAAAAATATCCTACACTTTCTAAAAAAATAAACTCTAACACTAAAAACAAAATTCCTAACCTTAAACCCTATACCCTAAAAAAATAATTACCCTACACTTTCTAAATTAAGAAACCCTAACACTGAAACAAAATTCCTAACCTTAAACCCTAAACCCTTAAACAAAAATATCCTACACTTTGTTAAATTTTTTTTCCTAACACTAAAAACAAAAATCATAAACTTAAACCCTAAACCCTAAGAAAGTAAAACCCTAAACCCTAAACCCTAATCCTAGATCCTTTAAAAAAAAAAAATAAATAAATAAAAAAAATCCTACAATTTCTAAAACCAAACCCTAACCTTAAACCATAACGAACCCTAAACCCTAAACCCTAAGAAAAAAAAAACCTACACTTTCTAAAAAAAGAAACCCTAACACTAAAAACTAAAATCCTAACCTTAAACCCTAAACCATAAACCCTTAAACAAAAATATCCTAGACTTTCTAAAAAAAAAATTCCTAACACTAAAAACAAAAATCCTAACCTTAAACCCTAAACCCTAACAATTTTTTACGTGCATGCAGTGCATACCCAGTACATGCAGTGCATACACGTTCTGCATGGATTGCATGGGTTTATATAAAATATATATAATATATTAAATATATATATATATAATATATAAAAATAATATAAAAAAAAATTACATTTGGAGACGTGTATTTACATACACGTCCCCAATTGGACACGTGTACTACGTACACGTGTCCAAGTGTTTGGCCAGGTACGCGCGGGATTTCTCCCGCGCGCCACCTGGCCAAACGTAGGTTTTTTAAATTATATATTTTATTTAAATTATATATTATTTAATATATATATTTTATTTATATATTAGAAATGGGTAGCTTCCAGAGGAAGCTACCCATTTCAAACGTACGTGTATCTCTCTCTCACTCTCTCTCTCTCTCTCTCTCTCTCTCTCCGTCGAGCTCAGCCGGCCGGCGACAGCCCATTCCGGTGCCTTCTGCCGGAGACCCTCCCTCTCTCTCGCTCTCCCTAGCTCTCTCACCTCCCGTTCGGCCACTGTCCGGCTCTCTCTCTCTCTCTCTCTCTCTCTCTCTCTCTAGCTCTCTCTCTCTCTCAGCTCCGGCCACTGCATGTCCCCCGCCCACCACAGACCGGTATTCCCTCCACTTCCTCTCACTCTCACTCATCTTCTCAATCTCTCTCTCTCTCTCTCTCTCTCTCTCTCTCTCTCTCTCTCTCTCTCTCTCTCTCTCTCTCGGTTTACAGTGCATATATGTTAACATTTTCAACTTTTTTTTTGTTTTTTTTTTTTTTTTTTTTTTTCTGTCAAAAAATTGCAGGCACACGTACAAGCTTGCAACCATCACTGTGAGTTATTTTTATTTTTGTTTTGAATTTTTTGCTATAACTTTGTATATTTTATTAATTTTTTTTGTGATATTTGTATAATTTTTTTCATTGTCTAGTTTGTGGAAATATGGAATATATATATATATGAATTGTATTACTGATTTTTTATTACTGTGAGTTATTTTTATTTTAGTTTTGAATTTTTTGCTATAACTTTGTATATTTTATTAATTTTTTTTGTGATATTTGTCTAATTTTTTTCATTGTCTAGTTCGTGGAAATATGGAATATATATATATATGAATTATATTACTGATTTTTTATTACTAATTTTTTATTACTGATTTTAAGTGAATTGTATATATATGATTTATTTTATCTATTTTAGTTTTTTTTGCTGCGGTTGGTCATTATGCATGTAGATGTTGGAATTTATTGGTGATTATATTTAATTTTTTTTTTAAAAAAAACTCTTGATGTGAGGATATTTGAGATATATTTTGGTGTGCTACTGTGAATTTAATGTGCTATTGTGAATTTTGGTATTTTTAGGAAGTGGCAAAAAGAAAAAATATCCGCTATCATTTTAATTTTATAAAAATGTGATCGTGAGCAATAATGGCAAAGTAAAATTAAAATACAAAAGTATAATCAACATATTGTGCTATGAATATAAATAATTTGTGGGGAAAAAAATTGTGCTACTAATATATATAAATTGTGGTATTTTCGGAAAAAAATAGAAAAAAAACCAAATATTCCACTGTCCACCATTTACAATCATTTTCGTAATAAAAAAACTTAAAACAAATGTCATAAATCATCAATTGCGACGAATATGTTTTTTATCTTCCATTTTTAACTTTAACTATTCATGTGAAGAGACTACAGATTTATAAGAAGAAAATCCTACACTTTCTAAAAAAAAACCTAAACTCCTAAACCCTAAACCCTAACAAACCCTAAACTCTTATAAAAAGAATAAAATAAAACCCTAAACCCTTTAAAAAAAATAAAAACTTCCTACACATTCGAAAAAAAAACGAAAACCCTAAACCCTAATCCTAAATCCTTACAAAAAAAGATTCCTACACTTTCTTAAAAAAAACTCTTAACCCTAAACCGTAACAAACCCTAAACCCTAAACCCTAAACCCTAAACTCTAAAACCTAAAACCCTAAACCCTAACCCTAGACCCTAACAAACCATAACCCTAAACCCTAAACCCTAAAACCCTAAACCCTAAAACCTTAATCGCTTTTTTAAAAAAAAAACCCTAAATCCTAAACCCTAAATCCTTAAAAAAAAAAAAAAAAAAAACCTAAAACCCTAAACCCTAATCGCTTAAAAAAAAAAAAACCTAAAACCCTAAACCCTAACCCTAGACCCTACACCCTAACAAACCATAACCCTAAACTCTAAACCCTAAACCCTAAACCCTAACAAACCCTAACAAACCCTAAACCCTAAAAAAAAAATAACCTACACTTTCTTAAAAAAAAATACCCTAACCCTAAACCCAAAAAAAAAAATCGTACACTTTCTACGAAAAAAACCCTAACCCTAAACCTAACCCTAAACCCTAACAAACCCTAACCCTTTAAAAGAATAAAAAAAATAAAAACACTTACACTTTCTTAAAAAAAACTAAAACCCTACATAAAATAATCCTAAACCTTCAAATCAAAAAATACCCTAAACCCTAAAACCCTAAACCCTA
Source organism: Alnus rubra (assembly GCA_028654335.1). Classification (NCBI taxonomy): domain Eukaryota; kingdom Viridiplantae; phylum Streptophyta; class Magnoliopsida; order Fagales; family Betulaceae; genus Alnus; species Alnus rubra. Next base: position 906,960 of record JAJPGS010000400.1, on the reverse strand, counting down.
AACCCTAAACCCTAACCCTAGACCCTAACAAACCATAACCCTAAACCCTAAACCCTAAAACCCTAATCGCTTAAAAAAAAAAAGAAACCCTAAATCCTAAACCCTAAACCCTTAAAAAAAAAAAAAAAAAAAAACCTAAAACCCTAAACCCTAATCGCTTAAAAAAAAAAAAACCTAAAACCCTAAACCCTAACCCTAGACCCTAGACCCTAACAAACCATAACCCTAAACTCTAAACCCTAAACCCTAAACCCTAACAAACCCTAACAAACCCTAAACCCTTAAAAAAAAATAACCTACACTTTCTTAAAAAAAAATACCCTAACCCTAAACCCAAAAAAAAAAATCGTACACTTTCTACGAAAAAAACCCTAACCCTAAACCCTAACAAACCCTAACCCTTTAAAAGAATAAAAAAAATAAAAACACTTACACTTTCTAAAAAAAAACTAAAACCCTACATAAAATAATCCTACACTTTCAAATCAAAAAATACCCTAAACCCTAAAACCTAAAACCCTAAACCCTAACCCTAGACCCTAACAAACCATAACCCTAAACCCTAAACCCTAAAACCCTAAACCCTAAAACCCTAATCGCTTAAAAAAAAAAAAGAAACCCTAAATCCTAAACCCTAAACCCTTAAAAAAAAAAAAAAAAAAACCTAAAACCCTAAACCCTAATCGCTTAAAAAAAAAAAAACCTAAAACCCTAAACCCTAACCCTAGACCCTAGACCCTAACAAACCATAACCCTAAACTCTAAACCCTAAACCCTAAACCCTAACAAACCCTAAATCCTAAACCCTAAACCCTAAAAAAAAAATAACCTACACTTTCTTAAAAAAAATACCCTAACCCTAAACCCCAAAAAAAAAAAATCGTACACTTTCTACGAAAAAAACCCTAACCCTAAACCTAACCCTAAACCCTAACAAACCCTAACCCTTTAAAAGAATAAAAAAAATAATAACACTTACACTTTCTAAAAAAAAACTAAAACCCTACATAAAATAATCCTACACTTTCAAATCAAAAAATACCCTAAACCCTAACAAACCATAACCCTAACCCTAAACCCTTAAAAATAAAAAATGAAATAATCTTACACTTTCTAAAAAATAAAACCCTAATTAGGGTTATAACCCTAAACCCTAACCCTAAACCCTTTAAAAAAAATAAAACAATTTCTTACACTTTATAAAAAAAAACAAAACCCCTAAACTCTAACCATAAACCCTTTAAAAGGGAAATAAATTCGTACACCCCATGTTGCGTGACATGCACTATATTTGTACACGTTTATACTGTAAGACGTATGATTTGTCTTGTCCTCTTAACCCTATACAGAGGAATATGGACAAGTCTTGGATGTCAGCACCTAGGGGCACGACACGGTATAACGACGGGTGTAGGGCGTTTGTGGCATTTGCGGTTAGTAACTGTACGACCGTCGATGGAAAAATTTACTGCCCATGCAAGTATTGTCGAAATAATCAGCGGCACACTCCAGATTACGTTCTTGCTCACCTGACTGGAGGTAGGGGGATGAATCCAGGATACAATTTGTGGTATATGCACGGTGAGACTACGACTGGGTCCGCTATTCCCGGTCAGTGTTTGAGTTATCACAGTGGCACAGATACCGCTGCTTGTAGCACTGAACATGGTGAAGTCACAGAACAGGAGGGTGTCGCCGGGGAACAGGATGATGACATGCACGCCATGTTGCGTGACGCCTTCGGCTTGCACGATGTTCCTGAAGCCGTCAGTACTCTTCCGCAACAAGTTGACGAAGATACCTCTTGCGGGGACGCATTGAAGTACCAAGAGCTGTTAAAGACCGCCGAGAAGCCCCTTCACCCTGGTACAAAGCATAGTAAATTGAGTGCTACTGTACACATGTACAATTTGAAGTGCGTTGGAGGTATTAGCAACAAGATTTTTTCAGACATTCTCGAATTTATCAATCAGTTGTTGCCTCCTTGCGATGAGGCATTGCCAGATAACACGTATGAGGCGAAAAAGTTCCTAAGTGGCATGGGTCTGGGGTATGAGAAGATTCCGGCGTGCCGTAATGACTGTATGTTATTCTGGAAAGACAACAAAGAATTAGATTCATGTATCGTATGTGGAGAGTCTAAGTGGAGGGCTGATACACATGTAGATGATGATGGTGAGATCATATCAGCGAGAAAAAAACGCCCGGTGAAGATCTTGAGGTGGTTTCCACTCATCCCACGGTTGCAGAGGTTATTCATGTCTGAGCATACTGCGCCCCATATGAGATGGCATGCAGAAGGCCGCACTAGCGATGGCGTATTGAGGCACCCGGCCGACGGTGAGGCATGGAGATCGTTCGACCTTTTACATCCAGATTTTATGGCAGAGAGTAGAAACGTCCGGCTTGGTTTGACAGCAGATGGATTTAATCCATTTGGGAACATGAGCACATCCCACAGCACATGGCCCGTAATGCTTGTGCCGTACAATTTGCCACCTTGGATGTGCATGAAACAGTCGTCCTTCATCCTTTCCTTGGTTATCCCTGGACCGAGCTCACCAGGTATGGATATTGATGTTTACCTTCAGCCATTGATTGATGAGTTGCTGGAACTGTGGAATGTAGGGGTACGAACATTCGATGCTTCAAAGAAGGAAAATTTTATTATGCGATCTCAGTTGATGTGGACGATAAACGACTTGCCAGCGTATGCAGATTTATCTGGTTGGCCTAACAGGGGTGCGAAGGCATGTCCTTGCTGTATGCAATCGACGCGTTCTATACGCTTAAAGAACGGATGCAAATTTTGCTATATGGGGCACAGGAGATACTTGCCGCCTGAACATCTGTGGCGGCTTAACAGGAGGACATTTGACGGTACTGAAGAATTTGACAGCGCACCGATTGTGCCATGCGGATACGAGGTTCTCCAACAGTTGGACGGAGTTGCGTTTGGGGATGAGACCGCGGGTAAGAAGAAGAAACGGAAGAAGCGGAAGAAGGGTGCAGGGAGTTCCGATGTTATATGGAAGAAGAAAAGTATATTTTTCAGATTGCCGTATTGGAAAGACAATTTGCTTCGGCACAATCTTGATGTTATGCACATAGAGAAAAATGTCATGGACAATATACTTGGCACTATTTTGGATATAAAAGGGAAAACGAAGGACAACTTGGCAGCTCGGCTGGACTTGCAGGAAATGGGGTTGAGACCTAAGTTGCATCCGTTCACGGCCGCCAACGGTAAAACGTATATTCCCGCTGCCTGTCACACAATGTCTAGAGAGGACAAAGAAAATTTTCTGAAGGTTCTTCGAAATGTTAGGGTCCCGGACGGATACGCTTCGAACATTTCACGATGTGTTCGGCTCAAGGACCGTACAATTTCCGGCTTGAAGAGCCATGATAGCCACATACTGATGCAACAGCTTCTCCCAATTGCACTGCGTAAGTCATTGCCTGATAAAGTGGTTAGACCTCTTGTGGAGATTTCTGCATTTTTTAGAGGCATATGCTCAACAAAGCTATCACAAGAAGATATGGACCGACTGCAGGGTGACGTCTGTATCACTTTGTGCAAGCTAGAACAGATATTCCCTCCAGGGTTTTTTACCAGCATGGTCCACTTGGTCGTGCATCTTGTGCGCGAGTGTAGACTGGGCGGACCTGTGCAGTATAGATGGATGTACCCGGCAGAGAGGTAAAATTCGGCGTAATATGTAAATTAATATTTTTATTTAATTGTAATCCTAATTGACGACAATTAAATTGTCGTGTATGTGTTTAAACCAGGAGTCTGGGGAATTTCAAAAATACTGTGCGCAATAAAGCAGCTCCTGAAGGGTGCATTGCGGAGGGGTACATAGCGACCGAGCTGGTAACGTTCTGTTCAAGGTATCTGAATAACGCACCAACATTCCACAACAGACCTCAGAGGAATCCTGATGGATCCAAGGGAGCGGGCACGCGTGTTACCATGAACCGGTTGATAATGCACCAGATTCATCGTTATATTGTGTTCAACTCTGAAGAGTTTCACAATTTGCGGACGTAAGTAGTCCTAGCCTTATATTTAGCAGAATTCGAATAAAAATATTAATAACAATTATTACATAATTGTATACGCTGAATGTAGGATGCACAAAGACGCGCTTAGGCGATCATGCACTAGGGGTCGCATTACGGAGGCTCTTATTGAAGCACAACATCATGAGCAGTTCTGCGAATGGTACCGTGCATATGTAAGGAAATAGTTGTAAATTTGAAATTGGATAAATTTATGCGGGTTCAATATAATTACCCAATGTGATGTTTACTATTTGTAATTAAAACATAGGTCGATGGCCTGGACGATCAACGTAGGGAGGAATTGGGCCACAAGTTGGTTATGCGTTGTAGAGGGCTAAAGGAGACAGCGGTGAAGTACAACAGGTACGTGGTAAATGGAAAATTATTTCGCACGCTTGCTCATGATGTGGGAAGGAGGACTCAGAACAGCGGCGTATGTGTTCCTACCGTTGAAGGCGAAACGTACTACGGGCAGTTAACCGATATATTTGAGGTCGAGTACTATGACAGGACTACGTACGTCCTATTTAAGTGCAATTGGGCAGACCCCACGATGGACAGAGGATTCACAATAGACGAGTATGGCCTAGTGTTTGTCAACTTCAATCACCTCGTCCACAGGGGAGAACTGATTCAGGACGAGCCGTACGTGCTTACATCTCAGGTGGATCAAGTATTCTACGTAGAAGATGGAAGGAACCCAAATTGGGTTTGTGCGGTTAGGACCAAACCGCGCAACGTGTACGACATTGGACATGGGGATGGGAGTAATGAGGATGATACAACCTACCATGAGTGCGTACCGCTCGTACTAGCCACTGATGACCTACCAGATACGAATGATGAATTCGAGTACGACAGGCCCGACATAGATCCGATTGAAGCTCCCGTGATACAATGATTGATGTATTTGTTGTGAGTATAATTAGCTTGAAATCAATACACTTGACTGATATATATATATATATATATATAGTTTGTACAATTCGCTTGTACTCAATACAAATTTTTATTAATTGCATAAATTTCGTTGTTGTTTAGTATGTTCATTAAAAACATATTAAAAAAACATATTCTAATTAATTTGTCTGTATTTGTTCGCAGGTATTGATGGACCAGAGACCCCCTCATTATGCGTATCGGGCACCTAGCCCACCCGTGCCCCCCATGACCACGCCTACTGTTTCGACGGCATTGTATTCTGCAGCGTGGCCACACCACCCAGACGGGGCTTATAGACCATTGTTGCCGGGTACGGTGGCCTGGCCTACTTCAGATCACGGGCAGACCAGCACAGCTGGACCTTGTAGCTCTCCATTCTCGGAGCCGCCGTCATTATCTCAGCTAGGGTTCACCCAACCGGGTAACGCCTATCGATGGTGGGTGAACCAGCCGGGTTATGCGTCGTACTCCCCGTTTACGTGTAGTGTGCCGACGTGTAACCCTGATAGTGAGACGCAGGATTGTAGATTGCCACTGTCACAGACCGGGGAGATGCAGATGCCGGCTGTGGGGTTGGACAGATACCGGCACAGGCGGCGATGCAGGGCCAGATTTTGGGGCCGAGACAGATGCCAGCATCGGGGGCGAGTCAGGGCCCGGGGCATGTAGAGAGCCAGATGCCGTTACCTGGTGAGAGCCAGATGCCGCTTTCCGGTGAGAGTCAGATGCCAGATGTGGGGGGGAGCCAGACTACCCATGAGGAGGACGTTGCGATGTTGGGTACCGATCAGTTGGCCCCCGGTAGCCCCCAGGGTATGGATTCAGATGATGATCAGCATCCTCCACCAGCCGGAGAGGTTGGCGAGGAGGTTGCAGGCGACCCAGCGACGCAGCACATAGGGACTGGGCAGATTCGGTTGATGGGTAAGTACAAGTGTAGACATCCTTAAAACTCATATTATGTTACCGAAATATTTTTTTTGGTTTGGAAAAAAATAGCTATTTGATTACATTTTGTTTATATATGTGTGTGTGTGTTATTTAGTGTTAACCAATTAAATTAATGTTGAATATATTTTTCATTAGGGTACAACCCAGACGGGACCATTTATTATGAGGTGATTGACGACCCAGCGAGAAACTGGGTGCTCCCGAGGGGGAAGAAGGTTGTATTGCAGTACAATGCTGCTATACAACCTGTAGGACGAGCCTGCAATCGTTTTCGGCGGGCAGTGGGCAAGATGATCAGGAGGGGGTCCTACATACACATGCGGGACGAATGGGCGAAGGTAAATAGGCAGATTAAGCAGGCAATGTGGAACGCGCTGATGGTATGTTTATGAATATAATTTAATTATTTATTTGAATTAAACTTGAGCTTAATGTTTTTGTTGAAGATTTTAAACCTATAATGCTTTGATTGAAATGTGCAGGAGGAGTTCTATCTACCTGTATCAGTAGACATGCGCAGGGCACAACAGGAGGCGTGGAATGATATTGGACGTAAGCACCGCTCGTGGAAGTCGAGGTTCAAAACCCAACTACAAATTGGAGACGGTGACACGCCCGAGAGTATCCGTGCGAGAATGCCGGAGAAATTTTTTGAGGAGTATGATGCAGAAGATGTAGAATTCCTGCTGAGAGATTGGTGCAGAGAGCATAAAATCGTATGTAGGCCAAAAAATTGTCAACTATTTTTTAATAACAGTTCATTTAATTTTAGTTTTTATTTAAGTGTGTCAATTGTTACATGTTTATTTTCATGTTCAATGCGTAGGCAACCTCTGAACGGATGAAGAGGTTGCGGGAGCGGAATGACCTACCCCATTGTGCGGGATCTAAAAGTTATGCCAGATTTAATCACGAGGAGGTAATTAAATATATATGTTTATGTTTTGTAATATTTGTTGGTAATTGTTTTTCTTTTTCTTTTTCTTTAAACTATTTTTATCGCTATCTGTTTGTTATATATGTCAACTGCATGACGACAGACATGTACATCTGGCACGCCCCCCACTCGCGCCGCGTCGTTCGTGAAGACCCACACAAGGAAGGACGGCACTTTCGTGAACGACCGTACACGGGTCTTATGTGTATGCTACTGATTTAGTTTACTAATATTTTTAAATTATGTGTGATATGTCATTATTCAATATATGACTTTTTCATGTTGACGACGTACAGGAGAGGATGACGCAGAGTTTAGCCAGTGATCCAGCCGCCACGCAAAGCGTCTCCGCAGACACGGTGCGTTGGGCACCGAACGACGCTTACGAACAGGCGATTGGGAGGCCTGAGTATGCAGGGAGGGTTCGGCAGGTTGGGCCGAACGTCACACCTGTTCGAGGGACATGTTTCTCATATAGGCCTCGGTCACAGGGGGGACCATCTCAGGGGACGTCTCGGGATTGGGCCGAACAATCTCGGAAGATGGAAGAGATGCAAGTGGAGCTACATGCTGAGCGAGCGAGGAATGACCGGTTGGAGCAGCGCGTGCAACAGTTCGAGGGCATAGAGCAGCGCGTGCGACAGATGGAGGTCTTCTTCTCCTCCATGGGAGTACCAGCACCGTGTGTTGGTAATCAGTCTTCTCCTGCACACGTAGGTAGTACGTCGTCCGTTGGTAGTGCATCTGCAGATATGATTTATATTGTGTATAGGACAAAATTAATTTTAATTTGTTTTCATTACCCCTTTAATTTTGCAAGTAATATTATATACTTTAATTGTCTATATTATTTGCAGGTAATTCGACAACCGTTGGTACGTTGTCGCCTGTTGGACGACAGCTGAGCCACCACTCCACTGTCGCTACACCTTCGCCCGCTACACCATTCATTGCGCAGCAATCGCCGGTGGGCGAGAACACGCCTGGGACGGTACCTCGTGATTCGCAGAGACGCCTTTCAGATTTGTAGATATTTTGTGTAATTATTTTTTGTTCGTAAATATTTGATTGTTAACGAATATGTTATTAATTATTTGTTTGTGTAGTATGATTTCGTGTTGGTTTTGGGTAAAATAAATGTTACGTTATTTGTGTCGAAAATTACAAAATTTGAAAAATTCAAAAAAAATTTTAATTAACCCAAACAATAAAAAATTTATTTTAAAAAAAAAAATCCAAATTCAGTTTTTTATTTAATTAAAATTTTTATTTAATTTTATAATTGTATTTTTAATTAAATGAAAAATACAATTAAATAATTAAATAAAATTTTTAATTAAATAAAAAATTGAATTTGGATTTTTTTTTTATTAAAAACAGTTTGACACGTGTATTGGAATACACGTGTCAAATTGGACACGTGTATTCCAATACGCGTGTCAAAAACAATTTGACACGCGTATTGGAATACACGTGTCCAATTGGACACGTGTATTCCAATACACGTGTCAAAAACAATTTGACACGCGTATTGGAATACACGTGTCCAATTGGACACGTGTATTCCAATACACGTGTCAAATTGTGCAGTTTGTGACTTTCAGCTTTGACACGCGTAATACGCGTGTCAAAATGCACGTGTCTAAATGTTTGACACGTGTACGACACTGTACACGTGTCAAACTGCACGTGGCTATTTGCTACTATTTTTGTAGTGTCTGTTCATGTGTTTGATTTGAGAAGGGATGCCACCTTTTGGATAAAGGAAGACGCCCTCTTTTAATTTGCTTTTACCTCAAATTATGAGATGATTATGAGTGAGTTAATTAGGTCCACGGCATGCAATATTAATTCTTTTCTTCATATGTAACATGTATAGGCACCATTTATAACATTCGTCCTAGTACAAAAAATATATTGAAGACTCAACAAGATCCCCACTTTGATAGACTAGATATATATTCGACCAATATTTCAAGTTGTGAAACGTACGGATCAAAGAGCCTGGAATTCAGGTTAGGATGTTAAAGCTTGAATCGCAAGTCCAACCAGACCACGAAAGCCAACGCAAAAAAAAATAACTCGACCAACTACATTGGAATAACAGTTACTTAAAGAATACCAAGATTGTAGCTTTGAGGAAAACCACTTCATGAATCAAGCCCGACTTTACGACATGATTTCAATGGAGAATTCGACGCTGAATTTGGCTAAAGTCATGACCCAGAGTGAACGCAAAATTCGGCCTGGAATCCGGCTAATTACCTACCAATAAACACTCATGATCTACATTATATTAGGGAATTAATGTCATATCAGCATTCCAATTACAACCATACACCCATACCCACAGTACTCGATCAATCTGAGAAAATAGTGAACAAAATCTGCAATTTACCCTTAGAATTTTGGAACGGAAAAAAGTTAGAAGCAAAGCTTGCAAATATATTTTGATGTTAGATAACACAGTTGACTGTAGAAGGATAGAGTGGTGGCAATAATGATATAATTAATCATGTGGTTTTTGGCCGGCCGGAGGATCAAAGGTGGCCAACATTATTGAAAGCAAGTCATGATCAAAGGTCATGATGATCGGAGCATATCAGTAATGCAACACATACACATTATATTCAACTATGGCATCCCCGGTGCTGGAATTGAACTTGTTCGTGCTAAGCTGAACATAACCCCTAGCAAACCGGAAAAGCCCACTAGGCCACTACCTCCGATCACCGGCATCTCTCTCACCTTCGAGAAAACCGGATTCCTCTCTAGCACCGTAATCACGCTACCGTTATATTTGCCTTCGATGAACGCAAAGTTCATAGCCATTAATAGGCCAACTTCTTCTTGTGACGTCAATGCGTAAAACCCTTGAGCCCTTCCGATCAACTTGGAGCTCAGCTTAGGCCCTAAGGTCAATGGGTCGTCGATGATGTTTATTGCTCCGAAGGCTGTTGCCAATGCGTTGGACACGGGCAGCACGATTTGAGCGACAGAAGGGTTACGGCCGGTAATAGTGTCATGCATGCCAATAGAAATGAATATGACTCAGCTTTTCTTTCTTCTTGATCTGCCCGATGAGCCTCCGGTCTAGGTTTCTAACAAAACCATGGTTTTCTCCGGTGACAAGAATTATGGCCAAGAAAGAAAGAAGGGAGAAAATGATGAACTTGGAAGGGAAAATGGGGAGAATTCTAGCCATGGTGGATTAATATGATGGGGACGCCACTCAAAATTAATGCACAAGTTAACTTATAGCAGTTGGAAGTGCCTCTATACATATAGTCGTTGAGCTTTTCCGTCTTGTGTTAGAATATTAACTAAATATTTGTAAATTAAAGGAAAAATTCATTTTAACACTCTTAATCTTTTATTATTTTTATAATTATAATCATAAACTTTAAAAAGTGTCCATTTAGTATATCTATCTTTTAATTTATTTTTATTTTTCAATTTAACCCTTCAGCTAGAATTTTCTGTTAAATCTTAGCGGATGGGTGTCAAAATTTCTAAATTACCTCTCATTTTTTTATAGGCAAAAAAGAAAAAAAAAATTGCAAAGATTTAGGAGTTGGTAAGGATTTAAAAAAATTTAGTAAAACTAGCTATGCATGAATCTTTGAAAAATAATTATTAATATTATAATTATTATTTTTTTTTTAAAAAAAAAAAAAAAAATTTGAGACTTTTGACAAGATTTAACGAAAAATCCTAATGGATCGGTGAAATATAATGAAAAAAATTAAAAGGTATATACACTAAATTAATACTCTTTAAAGTATGATTGCAAAAGTGATGAAATATCAGGAGTGATAAGTCTTCCTATCAAGCTAACCTTTTGAGACAATTACCATGTCAAATTTTGATGTATAAAAGGATAAATTAGCATATCGTTTTGACCTGCCCAGGGACGGAATGAGCGGCCGGTTGGCAATGGCCCCCCAATTTTGAAAATTTCCCATAAAACATTTATATATAGTTAGATATATATACATATTAATTGGTCTAAAAATTAGGCTTGAGCATTATCAAAATAAGGCTCGGCCCTCATTCATGCTTTGTCCTTCCGATAAGAAATTATGGTTCCATCCCTGGGTTTACGTAATTGTAAAATGACTAGTCAATCTCCACCCTATCATGAAATGTCACGGTTTAATTAGTTTGACGAAATAAAATTAAACCTCTCAATTCTGACACAACCCATTGAACTATATATAAAAACATGATACAAGACGAGTCGTATAACTCGATCACCGGCACCTACCTCACAGCGGTGATAGTGCTACCATGGAATTGTAAGTAAGTACTTTCCTTGAACCAATGCAAATTTCATCACCATTAATAGACCAATCTTCTATTGTGACGCGGAGGCATAAAATCCTTGTGCTCACTACAAAAAAAATTGTTTTTCGCCACTTGCAGTTCGCCACGTGTACGGTCACTGTACACGTGGCGAACTGTTGGCCGCGTGCAAGTGGCCACGTAAATACACGCGGTGGACCCGGTTGGCACTAACTGCACAATTGGCCGCGTGTATTTTAATACGCGCGGCCAATTAGCAGGGTGTATTAAAATACGCGCTGCCAATTGGCCGCGTGTATTAAAATACACGCGGCCAACAGTTGGCCGCGCGTATTTTAATACACGAGGCCAACAGTTGGCCGCGTGTATTATTATACACGTGGCAATATGTTTTTTAAAAAAAAAATAAAAAATATTTTTTTATTTAATTTAAATCTGTATTTAATTATTTTTTAAATAATTGATTGTATTTTTAATTTAATTCTTTACTTTTAAAGGAAAAAAAATATAATAACTGAAAAAAAAAAAAAAAAAAAAATTTGAAGTGGAAAACACGTACGAGCAAGCTCAGTAGGGAGAGAGAGATACAGAGAGAGAGAGAGAGACAGAGAGATACAGAGAGAGAGAGCGAGAGAGAGGAGAGCGAGAGAGAGAGAGAGATACAGAGAGAGACAGAGAGAGAGAGCGATACAGAGAGAGAGAGAGAACACACTGTGAGAGAGAGAGAGAGAGAGAGAGAGAGAGCGAGAGAGAGAGAGACAGAGAGAGAGACAGAGAGAGAGAGAGAGAGAGAGAGAGCGATACCGATAGACAGAGAGATACAGAGGAGAGAGAGAGAGAGCGAGAGACAGAGAGATACAGAGGAGAGAGAGAGAGAGAGAGAGAGCGACACCGAGAGACAGAGAGATACAGAGGAGAGAGAGAGAGAGAGAGCGAGAGACAGAGAGATACAGAGGAGAGAGAGAGAGCGATACCGATCGAGAGACAGAGAGATACTGAGGAGAGAGAGAGAGCGAGAGACAGAGAGATACAAAGGAGAGAGAGAGCGACACCGGCCGAGAGACAGAGATACTGAGGAGAGAGAGAGAGCGAGAGACAGAGGAGAGAGAGAGAGCGGTACCGAGAGAGAGAACTGCAGTGGTATTTAACGAATTTTTTTTTTTACATTTGAAACTACTGTGCAGTGGCGCGCGGGAATTGTCCCGCGCGTCACTGCATGCTATCTTCACAAATTCTGGCCGCGTGGCCTAAAGCCACGCGGCCAGTTATCTTATACGTATATATACTAATATACATAATAAAATTTACTTTTATTAATATATATTTAATAAAAACAATTAGCCACGTGTATTTAATACACGTGGCCATATACAAAACTTAATAAAATTTGTTTTTATTAATATATATTTGATAAAAACAATTGGCCACGTGTATTTAACTGGCCGCGTGTAAAAAATACACGCGGCCAATTGGCCGCGTGTAATTAATTACACGCGGCCAACTGTGATGCGCATACTTCTAGCCACGTGTACTGTATACACGTGGCTAATTGGACGCGTGTCTACAGTAACAGGTACTGTAGACACGCGGCCAATTGTAGAGTTTTTTGTAGTGGCTCTTCCCACCAATTTTGAGCTCAATTCTGGTCCCAAGGTTAAACGGTCATCTATCATGCATACATATTGAACCAATGTCTGTTCATGTGTTTGATTTGAGAAGGGATGACACCTTTTGGATAAAGGAAGACGCCCTCTTTTAATTTGCTCTTGCCTCAAATTATGAGATGATTATGAGTGAGTTAATTAGGTCCACGGCATGCAATTATTTTCTTCATATGTAACATGTATAGGCACCATTTAGAACATTCGTCCTAATACAAAAAATATATTGAAGACTCAACAAGATCCCCACTTTGATAGACTAGATATATATTCGACCAATATTTCAAGTTGTGAAACGTAAGGACCAAAGAGCCTGGAATTCGGGTTAGGATGTTAAAGCTTGAATCGCAAGTCCAACTAGACCACGAAAGCCAACACAAAGAAAAATAACTCGACCAACCACATTGGAATAACAGTTACTTAAAGAATACCGAGATTGTAGCTTTGAGGAAAACCACTTCATGATTCAAACCCGACTTTACGACATGATTTCAATGGAGAATTCGACGCTGAATTTGGCTAAGGTCATAACCCAGAGTGAACGCAAAATTCGGCCTGGAATCCGGCTAATTACCTACCAATAAACACTCATGATCTACATTATATTAGGGAATGTCATATCAGCATTCCAATTATAACCATACACCCATACCCACACTCGATCAATCTGAGAAAATAGTGAACAAAATCTGCAATTTACCCTTAGAATTTTGGAACGGAAAAAAGTTAGAAGCAAAGCTTGCAAATATATTTTGATGTTAGATAACACAGTTGACCGTAGAAGGATAGAGTGGTGGCAATAATGATATAATTAATCATGTGGTTTTTGGCCGGCCGGAGGATCAAAGGTGGCCAACATTATTGAAAGCAAGTCATGATCAAAGGTCATGATGATCGGAGCATATCAGTAATGCAACACATACACATTATATTCAACTATGGCATCCCCGGTGCTGGAATTGAACTTGTTCGTGCTAAGCTGAACATAACCCCTAGCAAACCGGAAAAGCCCACTACCTCCGATCACCGGCATCTCTCTCACCTTCGAGAAAACCGGATTCCTCCCTAGCACCGTAATCACGCTACCATTATATTTGCCTTCGATGAACGCAAAGTTCATAGCCATTAATAGGCCAACTTCTTCTTGTGACGTCAATGCGTAAAACCCTTGAGCCCTTCCGATCAACTTGGAGCTCAGCTTAGGCCCTAAGGTCAATGGGTCGTCGATGATGTTTATTGCTCCGAAGGATGTTGCCGATGCGTTGGACACCGGCGGCACGATTTGAGCGACAGAAGGGTTACTGCCGGTAATAGTGTCATGCCAATAGAAATGAATATGACTCAGCTTTTCTTTCTTCTTGATCTGCCCGATGAGCCTCCGGTCTAGGTTTCTAACAAAACCATGGTTTTCTCCGGTGACGAGAATTATGGCCAAGAAAGAAAGAAGGGAGAAAATGATGAACTTGGAAGGGAAAATGGGGAGAATTCTAGCCATGGTGGATTAATATGATGGGGACGCCACTAAAATTAATGCACAAGTTATAGCAGTTGGTAGTGTCTCTATACATATAGTGGTTGAGCTTTTCCATCTTGTGTTATAATATTAACTAAATATTTGTAAATTAAAGGAAAAATTTCACTTAACACTATTAATCTTTTATTATTTTTATAATTATAATCATAAACTTTAAAAGGTGTTCATTTAGTATATCCATCTTTTAATTTGTTTTTCTTTTTCAATTTAACCCCTCAGCTAGAATTTTCTGTTAAATCCTAGCGGATGGGTGTCAAAATTTCTAAAATACCTCTCATTTTTTTTATAGGCAAAAAAGAAAAAAAAAATTGCAAAGATTTAGGAGTTAGTAAAGATTTAACTAAATTTGTAAAACTAGCCATGCATGAATCTTTGAAAAAAAAATTATTATTATTATTTTTTAAAAAAATGTATTTTGAGAATTTTGATAAGATTTAATGAAAAATCCTAATGGATCGGTGAAATATAATGAAAAAAATTGAAAGATAGATGTACTAAATTAATACTCTTTAAAGTATGATTGCAAAAGTGATGAAATATATCAGGAGTGATAAGTCTTCCTATCATGCTAACCTTTTGAGACAATTACCATGTCAAATTTTGATGTATAAAAGGGTAAATTAACATACCGTTTCGACCTGCCCAAGGACGGAATGAGCGGCCGGTTGGCAATGGCCCCCCAATTTTGAAAATTTCCCATAAAACATTTATATATAGTTAGATATATATCCATATTAATTGGTCTAAAAATTAGGCTTGAGCATTATCAAAATAAGGCTCGGCCCTCGTTCATGCTTTGTCCTTCCGATAAGAAATTATGGTTCCATCCCTGGGTTTACGTAATTGTAAAATGACTAGTCCATCCCCGCCCTATCATGAAATGCCATGGTTTAATTAGTGTAACAATTTCAATATAGTTTGAGAAATAATTGTGACATTGAAAAGCTAGCTTGCACTTCTCTTCTAGATAGAATTATTTTGCCCCTTCAGACCGATGACAAAAAAGGTCCTATTTTAGGTTGTTGGACCAAACTTTTCCAGCTGGCAATCATCAAATTTGGGGCATATTTTATTATCGGCCGGTGACAGACAATCAACCACAAAGGAGCTAAAGTTTTTCATGATTATTGTCGATGCTTATCTGAGCTTGAGCACCTTTTAAGCTTTCATGATGGATTGGTTTCTATTATTCAGATGGATTTTCTCTGGAACCAACCAGTTTCTAGGTGGGTCATGGGTGATGCAGACCCTCATGAGCATCAAACATATATATGAAACTTAGATTAGAAACCGGGGATTAATCATGGACTGCAATTTGTGACAACCTAGCAAAGCTGCAAGACAGGCTAGAGTCAGCCACTAATTTGCTAAACGGGATCCCTGCAATCCGATCCTTTGTAATCCGGGCAAAAAAATTGTAAGGAATTCCAATCCGTGATAAGGGCGGACTCTAGCCTCTCTTGCAGCTTTGCGGGGTTGTCACAAATTGCAATCCTTGATTAATCCCGGTTTTTAAGCTAAGTTTTATATATTTAATATTTCGAACACATGCTCGGGTAGGTGGGCTCACGTAAATTTTACACACAAAAAATGGTATGGATTGTCATTCTCATTTAATTTTTTAATCTATAGGCCGAATGGCACATCAAGGATAGTTCTTCTTTACGAGTTTTAGTTATCAATTGCTTTAAAACAAATTAAAACCAAAATCACTCTAAATTTAAGTTATTAATTATGAAATGGAGTGGATGTTGTGGGTTTAAACACACACATATAAACAATTTATTGTTTGAAAAAAAAAAAGAATTAAGGAAGATAATGTGTTAAAAGAATCATTGCATAAGTCAATCAATTCCTTTCGATTAGAATTCGACGTAGTAAAATTTGTAGTACCTCAATCATTTTTCATTTTCTTAATCCTTAATGATTCTTTTTTTTTTTTTTAAAGGCAAGCTTTTACATCTCAACTTATAAAGGTAATCAATCATTCTCTTTTGGAAAAGTGGGGAAGGAGATCATGGGAGGCTCATTCAAGCCTATAATAAGTTGTATAGCTAATGGTACCCTTCTTCCTTAATTCTCATAAATTTCCAATCCTAATAAATATTAAAAAGAGGATTTTACTACTTAAACCAATTAATACTTTCTTCAAAAAATAAAAAATAAACACTTTCGGAAATACTCGTTTATTCTTAAGTATATTTCATTTTACTCTAGGTTCATCAAAATCTTTACTTCTAGCCCATCAAGGCCTGATTCCAATTTTGGCCCAGTTAAGGTTCTTAGTTATTAGGCCAATGGGAACATTTATCTTCTAAGGTTGTGAATTGTTTGAGGCTCTCAAAGTTCTTCTAATCTTATTTCATCGACTATTTTAGCAGTTTCATAACGTATTGTTTAAATGTTTCAAAATTATTTAATGGAAACAATATTTTTAAAAACCCAGCTAAGTGTTTGGTAAAATTACAAATCAACTTTTAAAATCTAACACTTTTAAAAATGCATCCCCTTACTTGCGGGTTCAAAACATAAATTTTTTTATGTTTTTAAACACATTCTCAAATGAGATATTTTCTGGGATTTTCTTTAAAAACGCACATTTTTTTGTTTTAAACACATTCTCAAATGAGATATTTTCTGGGATTTTTTAAAAACGCACATTTGGTATGCAGAATCGCAAGACCAAATGTACTTTTTATGTTTATGTTCTTTTTCTTTTTTTTTCCCCTCAGCTTTTCTATACACACAATTAATCAATTACTTGATGGAGACCACGCTACCCCCTTTAGGTTCATTTCTAAGTATAATTTTAATCATATGTATATAAACTCTTAGGCACTCTCGGCTTGCGAGCAGGTTTTTAAGGGTAAGTTTTACTTGAGGTTTGTATTATTTGATATTAAAGCTACCAGCACATCGGGTATAGGATATGACACAACTCGTCGAATATGGAATCAAATGAGTTGTAACTTTGTGGTCAAGTTTGAAATGCAACAATTCCACGGTTCCATTCGACTCTTCATAATTGATACACGAATCTAACTTTGTTGTATCCAGGTGGACTTCGACTCTCATCGCGAGTTTCGGACTGTCACCCCTTTCTTCGGCGTTTGGGCTAAATCTCTTGTATTGGGCCTTAGACCCATTTACTTTGTCCTTTGACCTATTGGGTCTAGTCCATTGACCAGATCTATTTGATCCGGGCTTACCTGTAGAAGAAGAAGAAGGTCTGAGTCAAAGGCCAAACACTTTTGACTTTCCCGTTGAGCTAGAAATTCCATTGGTACGTGTCATCATGTGATCTCTTGTACCATGGAATAAATAAGGAGATAAATTTGTTCCATTTTCCGCCACCAAATTTGTCGTGCCTCAAGGTTTTCAAACCTTTTGGGACACTCTTAAATATTTCTTGGCAGAAAAGTTGATGGGTTTAGGTCTAATCTTCTGGTACTTTGTATGTTCTTCAAACTACGGCTGTAAATAAAGAAATGGGTTGGGAAGGCATAATTGCATGATCTACAAGTCAAACAACAACACAAAAAAGTAGATTTCTGGGTATCTAGAAGGCCTCATTCACTCCGCGGCTAGTTTATTTTAAATAAACGAGGATCCGATTATGAAAAGAAAGTATGTTTAATGGACAAAAATAATTAATTTTGTTGTTTATATTTGGGTATAGACCTATTTATAGGCAAAGAGGTAGAGTTAAATCTGAATTGAGTTTAGGACTCCTATTTAAACTAGGAGTATTAGAGTTTGATTTGATCTGGGGTCCTATCTCCATTTAATTGGGAGTTGGACAGTTGACTAAATTCTTCAAAAAGTCGTTAATAGACCAGGATTAAAACTACTGCCCCAATTTGACTTAGAGTGAGATTTCCCAACAAATTTAAACTTTAACGTTTTAGTTTATCTTTATTTTCAATGAAAATATTTCATGTGTTGTTTAATCACATACATGAGAAAAAATATTAAAGTATTAATTAAACAATTAAATTTACAATATTTTATTAATTTAAACTTTTAAATAAATAGTAAATTTACGTATGAGAAAGAATGTTGAAATTGTTTCGTCACAAAAACATTATTGAAAACAAAGCCGAATATCTGGATTTCAAGGAATGAGATGATCGCAAGAGAGTGCAAGGGTTTTAGGAAGCTTTTATGCCTAAAAAATAGGTTTGACCTTTTATCAAACCATTTTTCGGAGTACAAAACTAATCAAATCAATCTTTAATTAAGTTTTAATTCGTTAACAAATCACCACATGGCTCAAAATGGCTCAAAATGGTTTCTTCAATTATTTTTTTCTTTTTCTTTTTTTTTTGGGGGGGGGGGGGGTTAACAATTTAGATTATATTAATCGTATTCTATATTTTTTTCTAGTTAACTAACATGGGCACGTACCGACATATTGTTATCATTAAAATCATCAAACCCACATTATATATATTGTTTCTTATTAGTTTGTCTCATTCATAACGATACTTATACTAACATTTTTGGTTTAGCTTTGTCGGTCTTAATTGGAACTAGACTATCCATGCTAGGTTGGATAGACAAGAGCTCCTGGAGGTTTTCTTGGTGATGCGTCAAGTGTGGCTAAGGAGAACAACTTGTACCGAAAGCTAAGTCCACATCCTTTGATTTTTATAGTTTCTTTGCAAAAGGTTCCCAGCTCTATTGGGGAAGTGGGTAGAACTCCCCCAAAATGAAAGGTATCTTTTGGAGGGTGGCTAAAGTTGAACTGGGATGCTGCTGTAAACAAGCAGTCTAAGAGGATGGGAATAGGGATGATTGTGAGGGATGAAAAATGGGAGTTTGTTGCAGCCATGGCAAAAGTCCTCCCCTCTATTAATGATCCCACTGTAGCTGAGGCCTTAGCGGCATGGCATGCTATTAATCTGTGCGTTGCAAAAGGATTCCACAAAATCGTGTTGGAGGGAGACTCTTTAGTAGTGGTCTCAGCTCTCAACAAACCCCTGCCAATCTGGAGTTCCCATGGACAGCTGATAGAAGACATAAAAGTGAAGGCCAAATGTTTGCAGCAAGTGGAGATTACCCATGTTAATAGAGCTGCGAATTTTGCAGCCCATTCCTTAGCTAAGTTTGCTATTTCGCAATTGTTAGATGAACTGCATGTGGATGGATGAATGCCCTTCCTACATCCAATCTATTGTACTTGCCGAGCAAGTTTCATCTTATTGATTTATGAGAATCAGTCTTTTCAAAAAAAAAAAAAAAATTTGGAACTAGACTCATAATTAGAATTGAGACGTGTATCTCTTGTGCCAACGAACTAAACTCAAATAAATAATGATAACTAGTCTTAAATAAGTTCCGGTTTATCGGATAAAAGGGTCTTAGTTTCTTCTTACTCAACCATAAATTGATCCAAAATAAAAGTTAGTAAGAAATCATTGATGTATCTATAATTTCATAACCCTTTAAATATTTTTTGAATTTGAATTGTTTATTGGTTTCTTTTTTTACTTAATAAATCTTGCAAATTACTTAACTAAACATTAACTTTATTTAGTTTCTTGCAAGATAGCTTCAAACCAGCTTGACTTTTTTGTCAATTTAGTTCAATTGTTTATTATTATTTCCCTTCACTTAAAGAAAGGAGTTCGTGACATATTTTATGCTCCGTTTGTTTCGGTGTAAAATGATTTCTGAAAAATGATTTCGGCATTTTACTGTATTTGATAGGGGCGAAAATAATGGTCAACGAAAATCATTTTCGATTTGACCGTAAAACCTTCTTTAATTTTTTGAAAACGATTTACGGTTTTAAAAATCGTAAATCGTTTTTCGAAATTGAACTCTTTGTCCTCGCACACACGTTTGATATCCGATTGCTATAATCCGACAATGGTTGGTCGTCGGAATCTAGGCAGCACTGGAATCCGGCAACATCTGGCCACCGAAATATTTCAAGTGCCGGAATCCGGCCATGGTCAGAAGCCAGGAGGATCTGGCCAAAATGGTCAGAATCCGGCTGGATCTGGCCAAAATGGTCAGAATCCGGCTGGATCTGGCCAAAATGGTCAGAATCCGGCCAAATTTGGCCAAAATGGCTGGGATCCGGCCAGATTTTGATGGATTTGGCCACTGATCCGGCCGGATTTGGCCAAAATGGCCGGGATCCTGTCAGATCTGACTGGATCCGGAAGAGTCCGACCGAAATCCAGCAATTTTGGCCAGATCCGGCCAAATATGCTCGCCGAAATTCGGCAACTGCGACCGGATGTTACCGGATTCCAGCGACAATTGCATTTTCACCTTTTGTAATTCTTTCCTGCGAACCAAACACTGGAAAATATTTTCGAAAAAATTATTTTTTTTTAATATGATTTCGTCGAAACCATTTTACGTTGAAACAAACAGAGCAGCAAAGTTTTCCTCCAATCTAAATTGGAGGAATTTCTTTTAATCCCTCCACTTTATTAAGTTCGAAAATATATCTAATTCACACATGCATTTTTTTTTTTATTCTTATATTAATTTTTATTAATAGAGCATGTGATTCTTTTATATGTATTTTTACGAATACATGATGTAATTACATTTATTTTGAACACATATTAGTTTACCAAACTAAATTAAGAAAAGAAAAAAATTAAATCCAATTTAGAGTAAAACTTTATCATATTTTATTGTGCTTCTTAAAAATTGATTTGATAACAAAGTCCACCAAATGGCAAATGTCATGGTTAGAACGAGAAATGCTTGACATCCCGATACTTTTTTTTATAATTTGATTCCAACCTGATGTATCATAATTCTATGAGATTGTGACACATTTTCCAAAATAATAGATCTCATAGAATTGTGACGCATCATGTTAGAACCAAATTCAGAAAAAAAAAAAAAAATGTTTTGATATCTAGCATTCCTCTGTTAGAAAAGCTTGATTAGAGGAGAAGTCAAAACTTTCAAAGATTGCCTTTTGGGCTTTTTGGACCAAACGCCTTTCCCTCTAACCTTCTTATTTCAAATCAGCTATAATTGTCAACAAGAAGGTGGGCGAGGGAGAGACAGCTCAAGTTAATCTCTGATGCTTCTATTTTCAATTTCAACTCTCATTGTTTTAAAAAGCTCAATCAACAAAAATAATAATAAATAAAAAATTAAAAAAAAATCTTTGGACTTAAAATTAGGTTTGATCTGTCATGCATGTTTTGCTCTCTTTCCACTTAATAATTTTTTTAAGATATTGATTAAATGATTAAATTTACTCTTTCTTAACGGTTGAAATATTTCACGTATTAGGTCTTACTTTTTCCTTTTTTTTTTTTTTTTTTTTGAACATGTAGCATGTGCTACATCAATTGCTAAACAAAGTCATAAGGCATTACAGAGACAGACAAGAGGTACAAAGAGACCTATACATCCTAAGCCAGAACCAAGTTTAACTTAAAAGTAGCTGCCTAAATAATACACAAAAATTATAAGGACACCCTTTTGAGCCTCTCCTTACAATTAAGCACACTCTCAAAAAAGAAAGAGGCTGATCTAGCTACCACAGCCAACAAATAGTCCAGTAAAATTTGTGCATTACATAGACACACTGTGAAAACAAAGATACAAAAGAATATACAAAACCAAAAAACCAACACTGCCAGCATCAAAGAAGAAGATCACTGCCTACTGAGGTGGCGTCTGCATAATACGCGTCGTCCCCTAAGGCTCCCCAAACAACAAACTTCCACCACCACCAGCTATGGCCTAAAAAATATGGCGTAACCCACACGCGCCTATCCATAGAAAGAGATCTCCCTCAATGTGCAGACCACGCACTTGCATGAATGAGCGGCAAGACCACTAGCTTGAGACAATCGTACCAGTTGACGATAGTGAACACAGCTGGGAAGCACGTGTCATGAGAAACCCAGTAGACAATTATAGATCTAGCACACAGAGAAAACGATCTGCTAAAGCATGGCTAGAGATCCACCAGAGACACGAAGAAGAGCGACCGATCCTTCAAACCAACACTGCATGAAGGCCTTTCAGTCAAAAAAAAAAAAAAAAAAAACAAGAACACAAACTCCTCAACCTATAAGGGTTAGGAGAGCAAAACCTCCACCGAAACAAGTCATGGAGGAAACAAAACTCCCTGCCCTAACGGCAGGGAGAAAACTAGCCTCCAATGGAACGAGCCATGGAGGAACAAAAAACTTCCTAGAGGCTAGGAGGACCAAGGACCGGGAGGAGGAAGGCATGGAGCTTCCCTCCCCCGGCAAGCAAGCTAAAAAACGAAAGCTTTCTCTCTCTAGAAGATTCGGGAGTCTCTCTCTCTAAAAAGAGGGTTTGAACCCACAACTTAATACTTTCATGCTCTGATACAATATGTATTAAATTATCACTTATTCCAAAAGTTTAAATTGATAAGAAATAGTATATTTAATGAATACTTTAACATAAACATCTAAACTCCGTCCCTATACAATATGTATTAAATCATCCTCGGAATATTGAATCTCCACCTCTGAAGGAGTCCGAGAGAGAAGCAACATTGGGGCCACCATTTCAATCGGGACTAGTTCAACTGGTTCCTCATCTTCATGGTCTACAATCTCATGCAACCTCTTCCTGCGATCATTTATGATCCCATTTATCATATTCTCAAAATCTTTGTTTGAATTTAGACCGCGTATATCTTCGTTGCTTTGATCGCCTTACTTGTAGTACATTGCCGGTATGTCATTGTATCGATACCCCAAGTACTCTTCTAGTACACTTGTAATGTCCCAACTGGCAAACTTGTCTACATCCGGTTGTTGAATTTCCATAATGTCTCCTCCTATATATACTCCATCCTGTGTCCGGACAGGGACCCATGATGGTAAATAATTAGATCAAACACTGGATCCATTTCTGCACAAAGTACAAAAATTATGTTATGAATAATTGAAGTAGCACTAAGTTAACAAGTAATTAGCACACTTTTATACAGTAATTAGCACACTTTTATACGATAAATACAATCTAGGACAATGACAAGGAGAGAAATACATAAACAGTTCATTCGGCAATAATTTAACAATGTCCTAACAAGTTTCAATGTTTTGAAAAATTGTAGTCTCCCAATTATCAAAAAGTTGGAAGTTAATGAGCATATTCCAATGGCAATACCAGGCAACAAATTAGTACACCATATTACACATTACATCTAGTACCATTATTTAACAGGTGCTACTTAGTATTGAATGTGTGGATGAGCATCCACTTAATAGAATTTGTATTCTTGGGCACTTAACTCTAACAAATTGGACCTATTAACCAAAAGATCAGTCATTCTTCACTAGTCACTTCTCATTATTTACTTCCTTTTCAGAAATATTGATAAAATTAAATAACTAAACTAAGTGTAATAAAGCATAAACTTCCAATCATTTTCACTCACAAAAACAAAAGAGTGCCTCATCTGTTCCAAAAGAAAAAAAGCCAGATTGGGATGAGATTTTTCCTAAATAGCCATTGTCAACCAATAATAACATGTGATATATATACTCTCTTTATTTTAATCTTAAGTGTAAAGTAATGGCAAGATTAGGATGCTAATCTAACACAGTGCATTAGAGACCGTATGACATACGAATTCAAGACATTTTATTACCTTTTATTCAAGACCTTTTAAGAAACATAACGTTAAACCTACCATACCCACATTGTCAGAACTAACATCAATGAATTGGGACCTTTTAGAGTCTCTCACTCAACTACATTCAACTTTTTGGAAGTTGGAAGACCTAAAAATTTGAAACCTAGACCCAATTCTTTACACATCGTTCCCAACATCCTTAAGACAAGAACATGATAGAAAATGCCAAAAGTTACAACCGACAAAAACACATAAAACACAGTGCATTGGGAACCCTACATAAAGCTCGGCACTTCATGCTTTGCCCACAAAACCAAACTCATATATATATATATATATAAATTACTTTACTTAACAACCAACCCCAACACAAAAGATGTATATAAATCTTCTTGGGTTTCCGCATATCACAAAGAAAGTTCACACAAAGCATCATGAAATATCACATTCGGGTCTCAGAAATACCTTATGTGTTTTGCTGGTACTTTGTTGCGAGTGGGTTCCAAGAAGGTTAGCCGAGTGAGTTCCAGGAGAAGGTTGACCGAGTGGGTTCTGTTAAAATCTAACTACAAATCTACTTCAGCTGCCTCTGACAACAAATTCGGCCTAAATGTTGGAACTAGCTTTGGGGGGAGACTGAACGGGGCGAAATGGAACAAAAGAGATTTGGGGAAAAAAGACGAACTTTGAGGATTTAGGGCTACAAATTATCGGAAGTTAAGAAAAATGGTACTGTCTGGATCGAAAAGAAATATTTTTACTATTCGTCTTTTTAAAAATTCGCCATTTTTTTTTTAAAATTCCCTCTTAAGTCACGTTGCAAACACTGACAAAATAAAATTCAAAATATGAGTTTTGAAATTTTGAATCCATGCCACACGTAAAACGAAAAACGATCGAACGTGGAGTTAAGAATGGGTCCCATCCTGTTACAAAAAGAACCCAAACCTCACGTTTTCATTGGACCATTTTTTTTTTTTTGGAAAATAAAAATAAAAATCCTTTTTAGATCGCTTGGGTACAAATTTTATTACAACATTCTGTTAAGGGTAAACGTCTAATAAATTCATGAGTCGGAACGCCATTTGAATTCGATCCCTCACTTTTTGAAAGTAAGTGTTCAGTGCTTAACTTTTTCGCGAATTTGAAACAGGTCCTTCCGTCATTTTTCCATCCATTTTTCTAACCAACGTTAGTGCCACGTCAGCACTTTCGCCACATCATCTTAAAATAATATTATTTTATTTAATTATTAATTTAAAAACTTAAAATGTTATTTTTATATATAAAAAAAAAAGACAAAAAAAAAGAAAAAAAAGTGGGTTTGGGGGTGGCTGCCGGTAGCAACCACCCCCTTGGGGAGGGGGTGGCCGCACGGCTACCCCAGCCACTGAGCAAATTCTTTTCTTTTCTTTTTTTTTTTTTTTGTTCTTGACTCTGCCCTGTATATCTTGAAGTGGGTATCAATCAAAATTCGTTCTCGTTGCTTGTCATCCCTGGGATTTTATCTTATTTTGGCGTTTTAGTCAAAGATTGCATTCAAAGCAATTACAGGTCTTGGGAGTGAAACAACAGAAGCCGAAAGGTCTATTGGGAATGTTGCAATTGATGGCATAGCAACAAGAAGATGGCAAGCAGAGGCCTTTGGCTCCACCACAGCAAGTGCACAGTGCACATATCTGGAAGCTCTACTTGAAAACAAATACTATTTTTTATTACCCTTCCAACCAACCAACCAAAGACTGAATAAAAAAAAAATAAAAAAAAAACCAACCAAAGACCCTTCAAGATCCACCGGTGGACGCTCGATGGTCGGCTTCTCTGCTTCTGGATCAACTGGAATCAGCTTCTTCAACGACCGGCTTCTAGATCCACCAATGGACGCTCGACGGCCGGCTTCTCCGCTTCTGGATCAATCGGAACCGGCTTCTTCGACGACCGACTTCTAGATCCATCGGTGGACACTCGACAACTCGCTTCTCTGCTTCTAGATCCACCGGGACTGGCTTTCCATGACGCCCGGCTTTTCCTTGACGACCGGCGAAAATGAAAGATCGACGACCGGTGGAGGATGACTATCAACAACCTTCGCCCGCGAAAATGGGATAAAAAATTGCAAAATAATAAGAGACGAGTGATTTAGACAATCCGCAAATCTACTGTAGCAGTAGAGAGCTTGTTGTAACGCCCCGAATTTGAGCCAGCAAATTTGTAAGCAGAAACCTCCGGTTCCCACGTGACGTTACTACATCAGAGATAACTCTCGCAGCGGAATATATTTTTGTTCTTCTAAAGACTTAGGAATTGATAGCATAACACGTTAGAGCTGGCTGAAATACCTCGAAACATTAATTAAAAGTTGCTTAGGTTATCATTACACGCTATTTGCACACTAGGTGCATTAGAAATAGGTGCCACAAACGGCACATAAACATACAACATAAAAATACATCAAACAAAACATCGTCATAATTATTACAAACCTTGAAATAAAGCACACATAAATATGCCTAGCAATTTCTAAGCTAGCACATATTACTTCAGTAATGGTTTCAAAAACCATTAAAACTGGCATATGAGTCCATGCCTTCCTCTTCTAGATCTGCATCAGTAACTATGCAAATATGGCGTTATCATATTTGCATAGACAAACAAGTGAGTCATCCATTTTCATATCTAAGTTACCATCAAACAAATAACAGTTCATAAAGAATGCAAATGCGAGGGTTGTATGAATATGCATCGTAGTAACCATTTAGTTTGATGTTTTATGATCATCTTTCTTCAGACCTCTCGTTCTAGGTTATCTGAACCCGTTCACGTCCTTTGCCTCCCACTTAAAGTCTTACCTGTTTTTACTGGAATCCTACCAGTCCCAGCATTAGTTATATATTAGGACTTTGGACACCCCTGGGTCACTCTGAACCCCCTGGGTCCACTGATTAGTCTTCCTTCCACTTGCTACTACATCAGCTTGTTGATGGCTATCTCCTCAGCCATTTTATTAATTGGACTCGACATGCAATGCATGAACAAACACATGCAATAAACACACACCACACAGTCCTAATGAAACATAGAATCATTCCTCAGTAAGTACATCCATACTTACACTCTTCTTCGTGTAGTTCCTTTAAACTTCTTTCCTGCATATAAATCCATCCATACAATAATATATTTATCAATCATCTATCAAACAAATCATTGTTTATAGACCCTCATCTTTTTATATTTATTATTCATCACTTCATTATGTTTGAGACGATCACTCATAATAAATCTTAAAACCTTGGTTCATGATTTGGTGACGAGGCTATATGACCAATGCTACCAAATATGAACTTGAAGGATTAAAATATATCATAAGGACAATAAGGAATAAATTCGATCAACTCATGATAATCATGAGGACAATGAAATGTAAAGGGAATATAAATACGATCAACTCATGGAAGTCATGAGGACAATGAAAAGGAAATATAAATACGATCAACTCATGAAAGTCATGAGGACAATGAAATGTAAAAAGGAAATATAAATACGATCAACTCATGAAAGTCATGAGGACAATGAAATGTAAAAAGGAAATATAAATACGATCAACTCATGAAGTCATGAGGACAATGAAATATAAAAGCAGTTTATAAATACGATCAACTCATGAAAGTCATGAGGACATTGAAATATAAAAGTAGTTTATATTACTTTTTCTTTTAATTCTTTTTATCTCATAAGCTTATTGGGTCTTTAAACAACTCATAAAACAAGTAATGAAATCAAAACCTATATCATCAAATTAATGAAATTAATGATTGGAAGGTTACCAAAATACTTCTTAGCACACACTTCAAGTCTTGAACCACACAAAACTACACAAATCTCACAATTTTCTCTCTTGGTTGTAGGTGTGTGAGTGAGTGAAGCTTAATGAGTATTGCATCTTCCACCATGGTTCTATTTATAAGAGAATGAATGGTTAGGATCAAGTAGACACATTGTGATCCAATGGATGGGAATTGGTGCATCTTAGCCTTATCTCCAAGGCACATGGGTTTCATCATTACTAAGGTGGTGCATTCTAGATGTGGGATGTGGGCAACACTTGAGGTGATGAGTGCACACATTAGAGGAAGTGGGTGATGAGTTGTTCAATCAAAGGAAGTATTAAATAATGATATATATGAATTTTCGTCCATATAGAGGCCAGCTTACTCCAAGTAACTTTTTGATGGTCAAATCTAATCCGATCGCTGTAAAATTTTGCGGGTAGATAGATGACGTCAAGACGAACACTTTCTATTTTTGGTTCAACTCAATCCGAGTTCGTTATGACTTAGTTTTGGTCAATCAAAGTTTCTGGTTTACTTTGACAAGTTAAACCAAGATATTGTTTAGACTACTTTCATTTTATGATTACTCTAGATTCTATTCTAGACATCTTTTATTCTTTCATCATAAGAGGGGGAGGGAATAAATGTAGTGGAATGTTGCACTAGGTGTTGAATCATTATATCCTCCACTAACATATTTAATCATCTAATACACATTAATTAATGGTATTCTTTAAGGTATAAAAATAGGTCTTTCACATGTTGAGTTGGGTGATGACTCTTGTAATCATCATGATCATAGGAAGATAACATGTGATAGATGGGTTGGGTTTGTGGATAGCAATTGGAATGGGTTGGGTTAAGTTCAAAGATGGTCCATTAATGAATAATGTGAATTTCCGTCCCGAACAGGGGTTATATTTTTGACGGATGTTTTCATGGCCTTAACGATGTCCAAACATCATGAAATTTGGAGGGGAGCTAGAGGACTTCAAAACGAGCGTCTCAGTTTTTGAATCGACCAAAATGGAGTTCGTTTGATCCTGTTTCCGTTATTCCAAAGTTTAAGGTCTGTTTTGAGTTTTTTATCAAATTGCAACTATAAACGTTTCTAAAAACAAAAATACACATTTATTTTCATAAATAATCATAGTTATTCTTTTGCCTTATTAAAAGTGTTTTAAAATTAATTTAAACCATTATAATTTATGTCTTAAAATCTGGGGCGCTACACTTGTTGCGGACGACATTTTGAGCAAAATCGTCTGATTTTGGTGATTTCGTCTGTTTGACGACTTCACTACAAATGCTCTAAAGCCGCAATGCACTTAAATCTTATTCTCACATAAAAGAAATTATTTCTTAAAAGACGAGAACCAAAGTACAAACTTTTGGGAACAAGAGGTGGTGGTCTTTCTTTTTCTCTCTCACAATTAGTGTGTTTGGTAAAAGTTTTTGAATAGTAATAAAAAGTAATTGATGTGGTATATAAAGTAGAAAGAATTTGTATAAAAAAGTAAAAAAGTTTTATTATGTAGTTATTTTTTATTTTATTTTATTTGAATAGTTATAAAAAAAAAAAGACTGATATAATATAAAAAGAAAAAATATTGTAATGTTTTGAAATTAACTTTCTTTTAGAGAAGTGACATAAAGAAATGTGAGGGTGGTTACCAAATAAGGCTCTAAAAAAAAAAAAAAAAAAAAAATTTCTTTGCGGTGCATGGGGGACGGTTTTCCATCTCCCATCACCTTTTTTTTTTTTTTTTTATTTTTTAATAAAAATAAATAGGAGTAATTACCTTTTCCCCCCATGAACTACCGGCCTATGTCATTTTGCTCCTACGAACTACCACTTCGACCAAAAGAGAGCATCAAACTACCATTTTTACACACTTTGCCCCATTCCGTCAGGAATCCCGTTAAGTTGGATGGAATATTCCATTTTTTTCGTTAATTTTGATTTAAAGACCAAAATGCCCTCTACAGTAATTAATAAAAAAATATTAAAATTAATATATAATAATAAATAAAAATAAAATAAAAAATAAAAAATAAAAATAAAACCCTGAAGGAAAAGGGGTGGCTGCCGCCACCCCAGAGGTGGCTCGCAACCCACCCCGGCCTAAGGGGTGGCCGAAGCCACCTTTAGGGGTGGCTCGCGGGCCAGCCACGACCTCTGGGGTGGCCGCGCGGCCACCCTAGAAAAGACCTAGGGTGACCGCGCGGTCACCCTAGAAAAGACCTAGGGTGGCCGTGCGACCAACCCTTAGGCCGGGGTTGCTCGCAGGCCACCTGGCCACCTCAGGGGTGGCGGCAACCACCCCTTTTCCTTAAGGTTTTTTTTTTTTTTATTATTATTATTAAGACGAGGGTATTTAGGTCATTTATGAAATTGAGTTAATGCATTTAAGTCTTTGCATGAATTAGACTGACGGAAGGGGGCAAAGTGTGTAAAAATGGTAGTTTGATGCTCTCTTTTGGTCGGAGTGGTAGTTCGTGGGGGCAAAATGACATAGACCAGTAGTTCATGTGGGAAAAGGTAATTACCCTAAATAAATAAAATTTTGTTCTTTGATGTGTTTATCAAAGGACAAATTTTGATTTTTTTTGGATTATAAAACTAAAAAGAGGGTGGTGGGGGACAATTTTCATCCCCCACAAATCATTTTCCCTATACAAGTTCCGTTGGTCACAAAGTTTTCTTAGCTAATTTTTTTTATTTTTTATTTTTTTACTCATTTGCACCTTACAGTACTCTTATTTTCTTTGGAAAATTCCAGACTCAAATTTTTTTTTTTTTTTTGTGATGACTCTACCTCTTTCGTCATGCTAAGAGCATTCTTAGTAGCCTCATTAAAATAGCTTTTTAGTTATTTTGGTGAGCCAATTTGATGAAAACACTAAAAAAACCACTCCTAGCAGCCTCATCATTTTAACCAAAAAGTTTTGATGAGTGAAATTACTCACCAATTTTGATGAGTAATATTCACTCACCAAATTTTGTTTCACCTTTCTCTCTCACATGATCAGCACACTTTTTTTCCTTTTTTCTCTTATTTTTTTCTCCCATCTCCCATCTCTCTCACACGATAATGTCCTTATTTCATGGATATGATGGATTCTTTGTAAAAAGATTAAAAAGATAAAGAATAAAGAAATATGAAAAAATATTATTTAAATGGAATAATGATAATATATAGTTAAAATAGTGAAGTTCCTGGGAGAATTTTTAAAAAGTGGCTCACCAGAATAGAAAAAAAATGATTTTTAGCTTGGTGAGTAAAATTTGATAAGGCTACTAGTATTGCTCTAACGACAAATATTAATGAATCTTCGCTACTAGCTACTAAGAGCACTAGTAGCAGTCTCCCTATATTGATTCCCTTCCCTAAATATAGGAAAAATTTCACCAAAACTCACAAAAACTGCCCCACAATAGACACCCCATATTTACATGTTTTGGTTGGGTAGCACTGTTGCTACCCAATCACTTTTTTTATTGAAAAAAAATCTATCTCTCTCTGACTCTCTCTCTCCTTCACGGCTGGCTTCCCAAGCACTTCGTCGCATCCCTTCGTCTTCTTCATCTCCTTCACTTCATCTCCTTCTCTTCTTTTGTGTTTCATTTCTTTTACTCATTCTTTTCTTCAAGAAGAACAAAGGGTTAGACGAAAGAGAGAGACTGTGAGAAAATCCAAGAGATCAGAGAGAGATTGGGAGTTTGAGAGAATGAACCCGAGAGAGAGAGAGATGTAGACGGAGAGGGAGATCGCCGGAACCCACGAGCCCAGAGGAGCCGATCGTTGATGGGTCGCCTTCGGTGAACCCAAGTGAGGCGATTTTCGGCGAAACAAAGGGTGATTTTCGGTGGGTCTTCGGTTGATCAGTTGGAGAAGACGGGTGAGTAGGAAGCAGGAGAGAGAAGACGAGTGGGAGAAGAAAAGAAATTGATAAAAAATAATAAAAGTAGGAAAAGAAAAAATAATAAAATAAGAGTAAAAAATAATATTTAATTAGTATAGGAAAAATTATGGGAATCTATTGTGGGGTGTTTTTTTTTAAGGAAACAAAAAGTGGTTTTGTTCTCTAAATATAAGGAAAATGGTTGGGAAGCTGTTGCTAGTACTCTAAGAGCATTACTAGCAGCTTCCCTACAATGGATCTGTTCCCTAAATTTTAGGAAAAATTTTAAGAAAGTCAAAAAAACCATCCCACAGCAGCTTCCCTACAATTATCTGTTCCCTAGGAAGTGAACAGTGCTTCTCAATGCATTGGGAACCACTGTTCACCTCCCATTCAATTGTTTATTCTAAAAATATAATCTCTCTTTTACTTTATCTCTTTCTTTTCTTACTTTTAATTAAAGTAAAAGTAACAAAATAATATTTTAATGATATAAGGAAAAATGAAGGGAAGCTGCTTTGAAGTGTTTTTTGATAGGGAAGCAAAAAGTAGTTTTATTCCCTACATTTAGGAAAAATGAAGGAAAAGGGAGGGGAAGCTGCTAGGAATGTTTTAAAGCCACCCATAAAAATAAAAAAATATATATATAAAAAAACCTATATCTTGAAATTACTATTGAACCCTGCAAATTAAGCCATATATGGAGAGAGAACGAAAAGTCGGTCTCTTCTCAAACAAAAAACCTGGAAAAAGCCAACGTAAAAACAAACACCATGGAGCCTACGTGACTTTAATGGCTTTCAACTCTCAAGTCACGTCGCAAACACAGACAAAATAATGTCTCTCTCACGCTGAGGTGTGCATGGGCAACTGATGCGTATGTACGCCGATACCTGTAGAATTATACTTGTAGAATAATATGGTTGGACGTTAATTTTAGACGGAGATATCATTTTCATTTTTTTCCATACCACAAATATTATCTTTAATAAAAAAAAAAACTTAAGAGACAAAAAATAAAGTTTTCAAACCACAGGGAACAATTAGGTATTTAACCCTAATAAATTTACTAGCTCTACCTAGCTCTAATCTTGTTTTTTATGCCAGGAAAAAACACACACACACATATATATATATATATATATATATATATATATATATATATATATATATATATATATATATATCAGATGTCTTATAGGTAGTTCTATTATTTAAAATAGAAAAAATTTAAAAAAAATTACAAAAAATAAAAGTATAGCAATTACTTTACTGTACTTGATCTTCTTTTCTTTGGAAAATTCCAGAGACTCTAATTTTACTTTTTTGGGATGACTCTACCTCTTTCGTCATACTACTGCGAACAGATATTAATGAATCTATGCTATTAGCTATCAAAAAAAAAAAAACTATATCTTGAAATTAATATTGAACCCTGCAAATTAAGCCAAACATAGAGAGAGAGAGAGAGAGAGAGAGAGAGAGAGAGAGAGAGCGAAAAGTCGGTCTCTTCTCAAACAAAAACTTGGAAAAATCCAACGTAAAAACAAACATCATGGAGCCTACGTGACTTTAAATCTTTAATGGCTTTCAACTCTCAAGTCACGTCGCAAACACTGACAAAATAATATTCAAAAGGAAAAAGCACAACCACTCATATTAATGGAATTCATTGAGTTTTTTTATCAGTCCCCACACCACGTACACGTAAAACGACAAACGATCAGACGTGGAGTTAAGAATGGGCCCCATCCTGTTACAAAACGAACCCAAACCACACGTTTTCCTTGGACGGATTTTTTTTTTTTTTTTTTTTTTTTATATATAAAAAAAAAATCCTTTTTAGATCGCTTGGGTACAAATTTTATTACAACATTCTTTTAAATTTATGTGTTAGTTCACTTTAATGCCATGTGATACATATAAACGTTAATCAAATAAATTTAATTACTGATTGACCTGAAAATTTATAATCAAAACTATAATATTTCTAGCAATACTTTATTTATTTATTTTAACTTTGAGCAACTACCGTCTAAAATCATGGGTCATCATCATAAAGCCATTTCATCATTTAAGTTTTCTAATTTTGTTATACTCAACTTTAAAAAAAAAAAAAAAAAAACACTTATGTATCATTTTTTTTTAATTTCTTTATTTTATCTATCATATATGAGAATGAAAAATTAAAACTAACCATATATAAACAATTTAAAAAAAAAAAAAAACAGTGAAATGATATTGCAACTAATTAATAACATAGTTGAATAGGATTGATTATTTAAATTTAGAATTAAAAACATTAGAAATAGGCTTATATTATAATGGAAGGTGCATGGAGAGTATAGAACCGAAAAGATGGATTTAGAAATTTCAACCAATTTGTACGTTTCTTCTTTTTGTGATCGACTCAAAAGAATATCCCTTTTACAATTCAATTAGACGACAAGTGTATCTTCAGCCGGCGGTATAGTTGGTTAATTCAGTCGGTTAATCGACTTTTGTTGGAATACAATCGGTGAATTATTTCGATTAAGTCGGTTAAGTTGATTAAGTCGGTTAATAGACAGTCGATTAAATTGGTTAATATGAGTAATAAAACAATGTCGTTTTAATTTTTTTTTTTTTAAAAAAAAAAAAATCGAACGTTTCGTTCTTACGATCCTAGCTCGGGCTTCCCACCTAATACACAATAGCTACAAAACATTACCGGCCCAAGCTAACTTTTAAGCTTTTTCCCTGCATCACCTTTAAACACCAATCCTTTATGTCTTCCTAATTCAAAGGCACATTGCGAAAAGAGCAATCAGCCATGATTCCAATCCAGATCCGCCTACTGAAACTAGGCCTAAAGAAAATGTGATCACGACTTTCTTCAGCTTCATAACAGAAAAGACACAAAGTTCCAGAATCATGGACAATCCTATACTCGAAAGTATCCAGAAAGTAACCTGCAGGGTGCTAGTGATCTAGCCACAAGAACACCTTAGAACCGTACCCAACCTTAAATCGGATGAAATTTTTGGCTATATCACGGAGCTTGAGGATTTTCTTCCAACTCCGAGATCACATTAATCTTAAGTAATATAAATAACATAAAACCAACCCCACTTATTGGCTTAAAGCAATCAAAAGTGGTCGGCCAATTAACATACTCAAAAAGTGATCAACTCAAGAAATTAAGAGCATAATTGAGTAAATTAAAGCTAATTAATTAAAAAGACTCAAGAGCATCAATAATGCAACACATAGACATTGTACTCAACGATGGCGTCTTTTGTCTTGATATCAAAGCTATGAGTACTGGCTTGAACATACCCCCTAGCAAACCGGAAAAGCCCGCTGCCTCCGATCACCGGCATCTCCCTCAGGGCGGAGAACACGGCGTTCCTCCCTAGCACGGAGATAGTGCTACCATTGTACTTCCCTTCAGTAAATGCAAAGTTCATAACCATTAGTAGACCAAGCTCTTGTTGCGAGGCAGAGGCATAAAACCCCTGAGCCCTTCCGACCAGCTTTGAGCTCAAATTTGGTCCCAAGGTTAAAGGGTTATCGATCATGTTCACTAAACCGAAGCCCGTCGATGTGTTGGAGACCGGTGGCACGACCATGACAGCAGACGGATTACGGCCGCTGATGGTGTCATGCCAGTAGAAGCGGAAGTGGCTGAGCTTTTCTTTCTTGAGCCCGAGTAGCTTCCGGTCTAGGCTTCTGGAAAAACCTCCATCTTCTCCGGCGACCGAAACTGTGGAGAAGGAAGAGATGAAGAAGAAAAGGAGGAGTTGGGAGGCCAAGATGGGAAGAATTCTAGCCATTGGAACTATAATGGAGTACAAATTAAGCTTGCATTGGATTTGGGTATATGTTGCCTATTTATAAAGTGAGTGGTAAATAGTGAAAACAGGCCTTTTTAAGAACTATTTATGTCACGTCTTAATTTGCTTAAGGGACTTTTTATGACAAGATGTTGAAAAAAATTGGGCAAACATTTCGGTAAACCTTTTAATTGTGGAACAATGACAAGTCAAAAGATTTGATAGGTAAAAATACAGGTTTATAAGGAACTTCATTTTTACCCAATGTAGTTTCTAAAGTTGAAAAGTTTCACTCCTTTTTGTTAGGATTTTTTTTCTTCTTCGAGATTTTCAATTTCTTAAAAATGGATATATTTTGTAATTTTCTTTTTAAAATTTTATAGGGTATAATGGGCATTTCTTTGGTTAACTATTTAACAGAAAATCATAAAGGAATTGAGTGATTGAAAGGAGTTGATACATCATTCACTTATTTTGTAAACTTTTGAATTTGGGGTGAAATTCTAAAAGCTGACCGTTGGAGGGGAGCAAATTGTAGAAGATCATAATCCGAGTAGGATCAGAATCAGAATCCTCTATAATTATTTGTCTAAATTTGAGAAAATTCAGATAGGTGATTATGAAAAACTACCTATGGGACCCACCTGACTAAATAAAAAATTGGGTTGTTCAACTACTTATCCGGTCAGGTAGGTTCTATAAGTGGTCTCTCACATTCATCTGCTCGAATTCTTTCAAATTAGCACAAATAATTGTAAAAAATCATAATCCGAGCAAATGAGTACTAAAATGCTCCATCATCTATCTAGAATATTTATTTTTCATTTTTAATTTTGATTTTGTTTAACTTTGTCCAATGGAGTTGAACACGCGTGGGTAGGCAGCTGGAGATCGAGTTGAACCCCCTCTTTTTGCTTTTTGGCCTCGAATGCATGAGATGATCATGAGTTAGCTCCACTGCGTGAAATTCTTTTCTTCCTAATTACATTTTTATGATATGCTCAACTATATATTATCCTAATCAATGTAATCATCTAGAGATCTTCTTCTTTCTTTCTTCTTTTTTTTTTTTTTCAATACCGTTTTTGAAATATATTCCATGCATCTTCCTAAGCCCATTGTTGAAGTGAGAAAACTTCTTCATCGAGAACTTCTTCTTTCTTTTTAATTTTTCTTTTTATTTTTAGATAAATGAAAAGGAGCTACAAATAAAAGGAAAATACAATAAACTAGGACTGGGTAACTTAAAATAAATACTAAGAACGAAAGTACGCAGAGACAATGCTTCCGAAGATGCAGGTCTATTAATTCTTGGCATGGATGTCTAGAATCCGGGACACCAGTGAAGGTGGTTAAATGTGTATGTAGGATCCAAACACCATTACAGACTACAGAGAACACAAAGAAGAAATATACAACAAAAAGTCCAGAAATATAGAACACAAAAATTAGGGTTGGCAATTTTTGACACGACACGAAAAAATAGGGTTTGGGTTTATCATAATCGGGTCAACCCGATTATGACCCGGTTAAAATCGTGTTTGGCGGGTCAACCCGTGGGTTGACCTGCCAGACATGATTAGACCCGATTATATTAAAAAAAAAAAATCTCCAAAACAGCAAACGTGAAAAGCCCTAGCCGCAAAGATGCCCGCATCACTTTTCTAGTTTTCTTTTCCCTTCACCTTCTTCGCGCGGCAGTGCGGCACGCCTACTTGCTCCAAGCCTCCAAGAGTCTGTCCAGAGACTCTAGACTCCTTCTTCACTTCACGAGTTCACGTCTTCACGATTTATCTTGCGCTGGGGATCTGAGCGTCGGGGATCTGAGCACCGGGGATCTTGCAATCTTGTTGTTGGAGATCATCAGATTCATCATCGGTAGGCACGCCATCGACGTGAACTATTGCCCACCCTCGGTGGTCGACTGGGCGGTGCCGTTGATCAAGCACATTGAATTCGTCGAAATTTGCGACCGTTCTCACTTCTCGGATCCAATTGTCCAAGCCCAGTCGAACCTGCTCTACCTCATGTCCTTCTTCCTCGTAGCCTGTGGGGTGAGGCGGTGCCGGTGAGCAGTGGCCGGTGAGCAGGTGTTAAGCACTTAAGCCGTAAACAAAACGCGTTTGTCGAGTAACTCGGGTTCGTGTCGTGTAACCCGATTCTCCATTGGGTCTTGTTCGAGTTTGGGGTTATGACCCGATTAATAATCGGGTCGGGTTCGTGTTGAACCTGATTATGTAATCGGGTCAGCCGGGTCGACACGAACCCGACCCGCTTACCCGAATTGCCAAGTCTAACAAAAATCCAAGTAATTAAAACAACACAACAAATCCGATTGAAAGAAGGGACTGGGAGCCATTGGCACGTGAAGACCATGTATCACCACTAGAAGGCCTCTCTTTAGCATGAATTGCAAGGAACTGCCATGAACCACCTAAAACTGAGGCAGAGAAAGGGTAGAGGGTGAGGCATGGCCACCACGCGCCGAAAAGGGAGACAAACTCCTTGGCACGTGCAAGCCACGCCTCGATGCAGGGACATCGAATGAGGACGAGGTAGCCATTGGTGGAAGCAGAAGATGCCGGTGAACCCAATGGAGAGACGCGTGTCGAGCAAAAATTGACATAGGATCGTAGATCTAGATCCAAAGATTTCGTCCCAACAACCAAGCCAAAAATTACAACAAACACGGTGGAGGTATATGGTGGAGACTGGTACTGGCTATGTTAAAGTGGATAGGGCTACAGAAAGTTCCAACAAGATATAGACTTCAATAGAGGCATTAGCAGTTGGGAGAAAGGAGAAAAGGGAAAAAGGGGAGGGAAGCACTGTGCTTCCCTCCACCCATGAGCTTGAGACAGTTAGTTTTTTTCAGATAAAATGGTTTTTAGAGAGAAAGAGGAGAGTTTAGAGAGAGAGGTAGTTTGGCCTTCTTCATTGTAATCTTTCCACCATAGAATCATGCATGGTTAGATATAAAAACCTTAATTACCAGGCTAGCTAGCTAGGTTATGAATATGGGTGGCAATTCGGGTTTATGGGTAGGGTTCATGTCGTGTCGAGTCGTGGTATATGATTATATGAGTCGACCTAAATACAACGTATTTAGTCAAACTTCTCAATCCTGACGCAACCTATTTAACTATAAAAAGTTATACAAGACGACTCGTATAACTCGATCACCGGCACCTCCTTCACGGTCGTGGTAGTGCTCCCATGCAATTGTGCGTACTTTCCTAAGGGTGGGTATTGGTTCGGTAGGCGATTAAGTCGGTTAACCAACTTTCATCAGAATGCAGTCGGCGAATTATTTCGGTTAAGTCAATTAAGTCGGTTAATAGGCGGTTAGTTATGTCGGTTAAGCGGTTAATAGGCGGTCGGTTAAGCTGATAAGTCGGTTAATAGGCGGTCGGTTAAGTCGATAAGTCTGTTAATAAGCGGTCGGTTAAATCGGTTAACATAAGTAATGAAACGACGTCGTTTTGATTTTTTGAAAGGGGAAAAAACAAAAATCAAACGTTTCATTTTTACTAAAATGACGTCGTTTCGTTTTATGTCGGTTTGGTTAATAGGTCGGAAATAAATGCGGTTCGGTTCGGTTCGGTTACCAAACCTGCTTTCGGAACAAAATTTTATACCGACTACCAAACTGAAATTAGGAGGTCGATGGCGATTCGGTTCGGTAAGCGGTTGGTAGGCGGATAATTTGTCCACCCCTACTTTCCTTGAACCAATGCAAATTTTATAACCATTAATAGACCGATCTTCTGTTGTGACACATAAGAATAAAAATCGGCCTTGTGCTCTTCCTACCAATTTTGTGCTCAATTCTGGTCCCAAGGTTAAACGGTCATCTATGATGCATACATATTGAACCAATGTCACAAAAAATGGTATGGATTGTCGTTCTCATATATTTTTTTAATCTACAGGCCAAATAGCACATCAAAGATAGTTCTTATTTACGAGTTTTAGTTATTAATTGTTCAATTGACTGGGGACTACGCCTCATGAAGTGAAAGTCATTAGTTCGAATCCTCCCTCCCCTTTTATGTGGACATGTCAAAAAAAAAAAAACCAAAATCACTCGAAATTTAAGTTATTAATTATGAAATGGAGTGGATGGATGTTGTACGTGGGTTTAAACACACATATATACACTTTATTGATTTTTTTTTTTTTTAAAAGGAGAATAAGAAAAAGAGAAAAAGAAAAGAAAAAAGAGAAAGAATTAAGGAAGATAATGTGTTAAAAGAATCAATTGCATAAGTCAATCTATTCCTCTCGATTAGAATTCGATGTAGTAAAATTTGTAGTACATCAATCATTTTTCATTTTCTTAATCCTTAATGATTCTTTTTTTTTTTTTTTTTTAAAGGCAAGCTTTTACATCTCAACTTATAAAGGTAATCAATCATTCTCTTTTGAAAAAGGGGGAAGGAGATCATGGGAGGCTCATTCAAGCCTATAATAAGTTGTATAGTTAATGGTACCCATCTTCCTTAATTCTCATAAACTTCCAATCCTAATAAATATTTAAAAGAGGAATTTACTACTTAAATTTATCATTTCTTAAAAAAAAAAAAAAAAAACACTCTCGGAAATACTCGTTTATTCTTGAGTATATTTCATTTTACTCTAGGTTCATCAAAAGCTTTACTTCTAGCCCATCAAGGCCTGATTCCAATTTTGGCCCAGTTAAGGTTCTTAGTTATTAGGCCTATGGGACCATTTATCTTCTAAGGTTGTGAATTGTTTGAGGCTCTCAAAGTTCTTCTAATCTTATTTCATTGACTATTTTAGCAGTTTCAAAACGTGTCGTTTAAATAATGTTTCAAAATTTATTTAATGGAAACAAAATTTTTAAAAATTCAGCTAAGCGTTTGATAAAATCACATATCAGCTTTTAAAATCTAGCGCTTTTAAAAATGCATCACCTTGCTTGAGGTTTCAAAACATGAATTCTTCTATGTCTTTAAACACATTCTCAAACGGGATATTTTTTAGGATTTTCTTTAAAAACGCACATTTGGTATGCGGAATCGCAAGACCAAATATACTTTTTAATAGTTTTATGTTAAAGTTCTTTTTCCTCTTCTTTTTTTTTTTTTTCCTCAGCTTTTCTATACACACAATTAATCAATTACTTGATGGAGACCACGCAGCCCCCCTTAGGTTCATCTTTAAGTGCAATTTTAATCATGTGTATATAAACTCTTAGGCACTTTCGACTTGCAAGCCGGTTTTCAAGAGTAAGTTTTATAAAAGGTTTGTATTATTTGGTATCAAAGCTATCAGCACATCGAGTATAGGATATAACGCAACTCGTCGAGTATGGGATCGAATGAGTTGTAACTTTGTGGTCAAGTCTGAAATGCAACAATTCCACGGTTCCATTCGACTCTTCATAATTGATACACAAATCTAACTTTGTTGTATCAAGGTGGACTAGTCCACCTCTCACCGCGAGTTTTGGACTGCCGCCTATTTCTTTGGCGTTTGGGCTAAATCTCTTGTATTGGGCCTTAGACCCATTTACTTTGTCCTTTGACCTATTGGGTCTAGTCCATTGACCAGATCTATTTGATCCGGGCTTACCTGTAGAAGAAGAAGAAGGTCTGAGTCAAAGGCCAAACACTTTTGACTTTCCCGTTGAGCTAGAAATTCCATTGGTACGTGTCATCATGTGATCTCTTGTACCATGGAATAAATAAGGAGATAAATTTGTTCCATTTTCCGCCACCAAATTTGTCGTGCACGCAAGGTTTTCAAACCTTTTGGGACACTCTTAAATATTTCTTGGCAGAAAAGTTGATGGGTTTAGGTCTAATCTTCTGGTACTTTGTATGTTCTTCAAACTACGGCTGTAAATAAAGAAATGGGTTGGGAAGGCATAATTGCATGATCTACAAGTCAAACAACAACACAAAAAAGTAGATTTCTGGGTATCTAGAAGGCCTCATTCAATCCCCGCTAGTTTATATTAAATAAACGAGGATCTACCCTCGTATGATACTACAGAGATCTTTCATGGTATTGTTTTGATTTTGAGAAAAAAGTATGTTCAATGCACAAAAATAATTAATTTGTCGTTTATACTTAGGTATGGGTTTATTTACAGACAAAGAGGTGGAGTCAGACTGAATTAGGTTTACTACTCCTACTTAAACTAAGAGTGCCAGAAGTTTGATTTGGTCTGGAGTCCTATCTCCATTCAGCTGAGAATTGGATTGTTGACTAAATTCTTCAAAGAGTCGTTATTGGATCGGGATTGAAACTACTACCCCAATTCGACTTGGAGTAGGATTTCCCAACAAATTTAAACTTTAACGTTTTAGTTTATCTTTATTTTCAATGAAAATATCTCATGTGTTGTTTAATCACACACCTCAAAAAAAAAATATTAAGGTATTAATTAAATGATTAAATTCATCGTGTATTATTAACTTAAACTTTTAAATAAATGGTGAATTAACGTGTAAAAAAGAATGTTGAAATTGTTTCGTCACAAAAACATTATGAAAAACAAAGCCGAATATCTGGATTTGAAGGAATGAGATGATCACCAGAGAGTGCGAGGGTTTTAGGAAGCTTTTATGCTTAAAAAAATAAGTTTGACCTTTTATCAAACCATATTTCGGAGTACAAAACTAATCAAATCAATCTTTAATTAAGGTTTAATTCGTTAACAAATCACTCCCTTTATCCTCCTTTCATTAACTTTTCTGACCTAATGCCACGTCATATCCAAAACATTTAGCTTATAAAGAGTTGTTTATTTTTAACTCTTTTATTTTTAATCTTACCTATCTGTCTTATTCTCTCACCAACTGCTGGTATTATATTCACCACATTGGCTCAAAATGATTTCTTTAATTAGGTTTTTTTTTTGGGTTTAACAATTTAGATTATATTAATCGTATTCTATATTTTTTTCTAGTTAACTAAAAAATAATAATAATAAATACAGTATTTTCATAAACCTAAATAAATAGAATTGAGACGTATCTCTTCTGTCTTCAAACTAAACCTAAATAAATAAATAACGATAATTCTTAAATAAGTTTCGGTTTACCAGATAAAAGGGTCTTAGTTTCTTCTTCCTAATTTGATAGGCAAGCAAATTACTCAACCATAAATTGAAAATAGAATTTAGTAAGAAATCACTGATCTATCTATAATTTCATAACCCTTTAAATATTTTTTGAATTTGAATTTTTTATTGGTTTTTTTTTTTTTTTACTTGATGAATCTTACAAATTACTCAACTAAACATTAACTTTATTTAGTTTCTTGCAAGATAGCTTCAAACCGGCTTGACTTATTTGTCAATTTAGTACAAATTGTTTATTATATATCATTTCCCTTCACTTAAAGAAAGAAGTTCAACACATATTTTTGTGGTAAAGTTTTCTTTTAATCCGGCCACTTTATTAAGTTGACACAAGTTCAAAAATACATGTAATTCTCACATTTTTTTTTATTATTCTTATATTGATTTTTATTAATACAGAATGTATTTTTTTTTTTATATATATATATATATGCATTTTTACAAATACATGCAATAACCACATTTATTTTGAACACATATGAGTTTAACATATTGAATTAAAGAAAAGAAAAAATTAAACCCAATTTAGAAGTAAACTTCAACTTATTTTATTGTGCTTCTTAAAAATTGATTTGATCACAAATTCCACCTAATGTCATGGTTAGAAAAGCTTGATTAGAGGAGAAGTCAAAACTTTCAAAGATTGACTTTTGGGCTTTTTGGACCAAACGCCTTTCCCTCTGACCTTCTAATTTCAAATCAGCTATAATTGTCAACAAGAAGGTGGGCGAGGGAGAAACAGCTCAGGTTAATCTCTGATGCTTCTATTTTCAATTTTAACTATCAAAGCTTTATATATATATATATAGAGAGAGAGAGAGAGAGAGAGAGTTAAAAATTAGGTTTGATATTTCATTCATATTTTACTCTTGGCATTCTTTTCGATAAAACTTTTTTTTTTTTATTGATTAAATGATTAAATTTACTCTTTCTTATCAACTAAAATATTTAACGTATTGGGTCTCACTTATAAAAGAAGTTTGAGCCCAAAAGTTAATACTTTCATGCTCTAATACAATACGTATTAAATTATTATTTACTCAAAAAGTTTAAACTGATAAGAAATAATATATTTAATGAATACTTTAACATAAACATATCAACTCCGTTCCTATAGGTTGATCCATATTAAGAAGAGATTATTTGGCGGTGATCAAAGCGCGATGAAATTAAAAGTTTGTTTTTGAGATAAATTTTGAACCATTTAATACGATGAATTATCAGCCTCTAAGCAGCCCAATGATAAAATCAAGAGGAATCTTGTTATACTTTTCTAAAGATCTTTAATTAATTAACGTCATATATTACATACACGGTGACGCTTTGTATCATAGCATATCAATGGAAAGTTTGAGAAGCAAGAGATATATATATATATATGATGAAAAGCTACAATACATTAAGAAAACGTGAGTTGCTTCTTTGCTTTAATTTTCTTTATTTTTTTCAAATACATGTTCTGTCAAGGTTGGCAG
This sequence comes from Alnus rubra, assembly GCA_028654335.1. Taxonomy (NCBI): domain Eukaryota; kingdom Viridiplantae; phylum Streptophyta; class Magnoliopsida; order Fagales; family Betulaceae; genus Alnus; species Alnus rubra. The sequence continues at coordinate 862,809 of JAJPGS010000400.1, read as the reverse complement.
ACGTCAGCGCTGACCTAAATCCAATTGTATGTTCATCATGGGCTTAATGTGACATCGATGATATCGAAGAATGAATTAATCTGTACACCAATTGATTAGTCAGACTTGATCGGCAAGGAATACTAATATTAAGATAACAACTTCTGACCTAAGGGCTAAGAGATTGGCTGCTTCCCGAAAGAGTACTTTATGCTATATTTCGGCCCTGTTCTACGTACTTTGATTATGTTTTCGGAGAACGAAAATGAGAATTTAAGAATAATCCGACAGTTTTAATTAATGGTCTTATTTATCTTCCATTGAAAATAGGAAATATCATTTTAGCATTTCAAAACACCTAGGAAGCGGGCACCCCTAGCATAGGGATGCACGAGCTACCCTCAACTTAGTGCTAGCTCACACGGCAACCCTTAACAAAGAGATGGCTTGGCGGCCATCCCATTGAAAATAGGTGATTGACGCTGTAACTCCAAGTATATAGGAGTGATTTCCGCCTTTCGAGAACACCTTTAATAAGATGAGAGGCTCGCACGGCCAACCCAAAAAATGAGTGGCTCGGACGTCCACCCCAAGCAGAAGAGATGGCCGCGCAAGCCACTCCTTTGTGGGGGATGGCCGAGCGAGTCCCACTCTTTAGTTGTAGGTTGATCGTATCCCTATATTGGAAGTGACTGCTTCTCTCCTAATTTACCATTCTTTATATATATATATATATATATATATATATATATATATATATATATATATATATATATATATATTTTAAAGTGATATGTCCATTAATGAATATTAACAACCAACTATCCTTAATCTTTAGATGCATCTTTTAATAATAATCATATTGTATTTGTCTAACACCCTCAGCATCTCAATCAATCAATAACGTCACCACATTCATAAGCACTCAATCTATATCCATTTTTCTTATTAATGAGGCCAATCAAGCATGAGCTCATAAACAGAAGAAATTTTTATGTGGGATTAAAACTAAAAAAAAAAAAAAAAAACTCTATTTTCAAGAAATTAATGATATATATATATATATATATATATATATATAAAATCCTGAATTTAAAATCAATTTTGTTTTCATCATTTTCTGTATCTATCTATCTCTCTCCCTCTCTCTTCTTTTTTATTTTATCCTTTTCTTATTTGTTTTCCAACTTTTGTTTTTTTTACAAATTCTTTCCAAACGTGGGGCGATGAAATCCGAATCTCCAACAATTTGTTGTCGTGAACCAAAATTGCTAGAAATTCATGAAAAAATTCTTATAAAATCTACGTGCCCAAACAAAAAGACGGGTGCTCAAAAGTCTAAACGTATTCGAACTCTTTCACGCTTATTACCCAAAATTGATAGGAAATTTCGTGAAGATAATTAAAGATCTCGAAGCACAAGAAAACCGTATGAGTTTGACCATTTTGTGGAGGAAATGTCGTGCAAGAATCATACATGTATGGAAAAGAGAAAAACATGTGGATGTTATGTTTAATGATGGGGAATCGAGAAAAACAATGAAACTGGGCATTCAAAAATCATGACCCATTTGGGACAATGAATAGAGCCTTAAAATGTTGTTTTAATACTAATTACTTTTAATTATTTCCATGATCGAAGAACACCATGAGAATATTCAGATTTTGTGCCTCAATTTGTAGGAATATCCAAGTATTTGACATAAAAAAAAGTCATTTTCATTCTATAAGACTAAAATACCCTTGGATTAAAAAATAAATTTTAAAAAATGTTAAAATTCAGATTTAAAAACCAATAGAATAAATTAAAATTACGCAATTACTCGGAGAATAAATTTATTTTTTCCTATATATAAACAAGTCATTTTCATTCTATACGATTGAAAACGAAAACCAAAGTTATTTCTTCTCCTTTTATTTTTCCTACGTGAAGTAACTATCAGTACTAATTAACTTAGCTTTAGTTTGCTTGAGTGAAGCAAGAAACTTGATAATTATGTTTGCTAATGCATGCTACCCACACGTCAATCAACCATAAATTTGGTGTTTGGAAAAGATAAATACATCAGCGTCTGACAAGTAATAAAGGGGCATAATGGGTAGTTTAGGTTAAGTAAATCACGTGTGTCGCACGTAATGGGGTTCCGTCAGGATTTAACATCCAATCCTAACGGAATATCCTTAAGTGAGAGGTTTTGAAACTTGATTACTCCAATTTAAAACGTTTGCTAGTTCTGTAGGCTTCCGTTTAAAACGCGTAGAATTCGATACCCTTTTGTGAAGTTATCCCGTAATATTAATATTAATTTTTAATGATTCAATGCTATTGATTTTTAATATTATGTATCTTTTTAGGCAATGGCAAAATCAAGTGGGAGGAGCTCTAGAAGAAACAACCTTAAAAATGTTGGTAGTTGGAAAAAGATAATAAAGATCGAGGAAGTTGTAATTTAGTGGGTTCAGCAGTTAAAGAGAAATTGAGAGAAGAAGAAATTTCCTCTCCACATCCATTATTATTATTGTCTTTTTGGTCAATGATAAAAACTGAGCTCTAGAACATTCACTTTTTGTCAACTAAAGTGAAAACAACACCGTTTTAAAGAGGCTGCTGCAGCAAAATATTGATGAAGAAAGTTGCATGTGGTTAGAATTCAATCTTCACTTGAATTGGAAGCGTTTTGGATAGGGATGACCAAATCATACAACTTTGCATGAAACACCTGACTGGTCCCCTCCAATTTGACTAAAAGAAAACAGAGCAACCTACATATCTTCAATATTTTATGTTTTTTTTTTTAATATATTTTAAGGTTTTTTTTTTTTTTTTTAATATGTAATTTGATTGAAAACTGTTTTTGTGTTTTAAAAAATGTCTTCTGTTTTGAGTTGTTTGTTAATATCTATAACTTGAGAACAAAATAAAAATATATTTTGGTGTTAGATTTGGGTTTGTTGTCACTATATTTTTATTCAATTTCCGGTGATTAAATGATGTCAGATCGCATACGTGTGACATTAAAATAACGTCGTTTTGATGAAAAGTTTGTGAAAAAAAGGAGACTGCATTAATTTGAATCCCCCACAATCTCCTACACAAAGAGAAAGGACAGAAAAAATTGTAAGAGGGTTGTGAGGAAGGAGCTCTCGCCAAAGCAACTTGCTCCGACATGTCGGACAGGTAGACCTTGCTAGAACAAAATGCCCATGTTTGAACAGAAACAAGTGCTATATAAACTTATTTTATTTTTATTTTTTAAATGATGTGTCAATCATAAATGAGATTTACTATTTTAAAAAATGTACCATTATTCCATAAGATGTAGAACATTTTTCCTTAAACAGAAAGCTCCATTTCACAACTCTAAAGAGGAAGTAGCACGGATGACAACTGAGATCCCCTGTCTTCCAGTTGTCCCCCAAAATGGGCACTTTGGTCAGTTTGGTGGGGGTAGAGCTGTGGCCTTTTTGCTAGCTCTCCCGAGGCTCATAGCTCCCTAGTGCCTAGGAGCAGTGACCTTCCAACTTTCCGGAAAGTCCCATTCAATAGAATTCCTGTTAAAGATGATACTCCTGCCATGTCAGCTGATGATGCTCCTGCCATGTCAGCTGCCAAGGATGCGCCCGTGGAAGATCAGCCAGCTGTAGATATCAATCCCATAAATATGGCAACCATGCGACTAGGAGATATTGCAGACACATGTCACTCAAGTCCAAGTAACACCAAAGGCAAGCACCCCGAGTATCCTGGACACAATCAACCGGCTATGGCAATCCCCAACAATGCATCGTCAATCTCTTATATTCATGCAATTGACACAACCCAATTTGGACACAATCGGGACAAAACAGGAAACAACAGGAGCATGATACTCAAGGCAAATCCACAGCACTTATATGGACAACAATCACTCAATGGAAGTCTACCTTGCACAGCAAGCACAAAGAGATACGGCAGCATGGATGGAAACACATCAAGAAGGAAGGAATGGCTGGAAGAGCAAATTTCTCTATGTAATAGATGACTGATTGATAATTTAAATTATTCTCCCCTTATATAGATGCATGTAAACCAGTATATATTAAAGGACAATTCTTGAATAAAAGTTAAGCAATATTTGCCACACTTTCTCTCTTCTTTCAATTCCAACTTCTGGTTTTGGATTGAAGCTCTAGAAATGGGGTTTGGACTGCAATTTGATTTCACTCTGTTCTTTTTCTTTTTCTCCTTTAGGGGTAGAGGAATGGAGCAGGGACCGTCCTCAAATTTCAATCATGGAGTACAAGATTCTCCTAATATGAAAACAACGTTTGATAAGATATAGATCAAGATCAACATTACCATAAGATTTTTAAAACATAGTTGTTTTCATTTTATTTTTCATTTAAGATAAACGACTTTATTTTCTATGCACAAGTCAAATATATTAACAAGCAACCTAAAACACGAAACATTTCTCAAAACATAAAAATTCGTTTATTTTATGTTTTTAAGTGCAAAATATTAACAAACAATTCAAAATACAAAACACTTTTTGAGACACAAAATTTAAGTAATATCGCTTTTTTAAAACTACAAAATAAAAAATACTTCCCATAACAAATAACAAACATATCATGTACCCATGTGACATTTAGTATGCTTTTTTTTTTTTTCTTTTTTTTTTTTTGACATTTAGTATGCTTGGTTAATGGAGTTGGAAGATAAAACTACATTCACAACAATCTGAAATTATAAGAGCCAGATGGACAACAAAACTTAAATTTAGAGAGAGAAAAAAAATATTAATTTATTCTTTACCAACAAAACATAAGGGACAATGTTGTCAATTGACCAATAATTTGGATAATGGATTAGTGGAATCAAAGTTTTATTTTTTGGTGGGGGTTTCTAGAAACAGCCAAACAGGGTGCCAGCTCATTCATTCCGTAGGAGACTAGGAGTCATAGGTCAATTGCTGCAAATCTTATTCCCCAAGTCAGAATTCCAAAGTTCAAACTTTAAAGCCCACCTTAGAATCCTGGCCTTAAGCCTTGGAATTTCAAGCCAATTCCCCCATCTTAAATCCCCCCAATCGTTCTTCACTTCCCTCTCATAAATTTTTTAGCTTTCCCCTGTTTCTCATCAGCAACAACAGAAAACAGAAAGCCACCCTTCTTTTCCTCTATCTTCCTCTAAGGACAAGATACCCAAGAAAGAAGTAAGGAGGTTTTGATATTTGTCTAAAAAAAAATGGGGACTTTGGTGGGTCATGTTGCGCCAGGCTTTGGCTTCTTTATCATTGGCTTATGGCACCTCTTCAACCACATCAAGCTCTATGCTCGGTACCCAAATTCTTATACCTCTCCCCCGTGGTTTCCCACCTCAAGATTCAAGTACTTGGAGCTCTTCTTGATCATGGCAGGCTGCTCTGCCTCCATAGCCATGGAGCTCTTCATCGGCCCGGACCGGCACCAGCCGCTTGACCCTGATGGAACCATCCCCTCCAACCATCTCCACAACTTCGAGCACTCCTCCATCTCAATGACTTTCTTGGTCTACGCCGGTTTTGCCATTGTTCTTGACAAAATCGGCGCCAGAGCTCAACATGGGCTAACCCAATTGCTCGGTGCCGTAGCCTTTTTTCAGCAGCTTCTTCTTTTTCACCTTCACTCAGCCGACCACATGGGCCCGGAAGGCCAATACCACTTGCTTCTACAAATTGTCGTTTTTGTTTCTTTAGCCACCACTCTTATGGGAATTTCTCTCCCCAAGAGTTTCTTGGTCAGCTTTGTAAGGTCCGTCAGCATATTATTCCAGGGCTTCTGGTTTATTGTCATGGGGTTCGTCCTTTGGACGCCGGGATTGATTCCTAAAGGCTGCTTCATGAACCTTGAAGAGGGTCACAAAGTGGTCAGGTGCTCCGACGACGAATCTCTTCATCGCGCTAAATCGTTGGTAAACATTCAGTTCAGCTGGTTCTTGATTGCAGTCACCATTTTTGCAGTGTGCTTGTATTTGGTGTTGGATAAGGCTTATGGCGAAAAGGATGAGTATGTTCCGTTGACAAAAGAAGAAGATGATCAGCAAGAAGAAGAAGATCCTGATGATGTTGAGTCCCAAAAGAAGAGCAAACTTGGCAATTCAAAGAGCTTTATTCAAATGGGAAAGGCCTTTTCATCCATTGACATGGAAAGGTAGACGAGGAAAATAAAGAAAAGAGGAGTGTACAAAAGCGTTAGGTTGGTGGGATCACACTTTATTTAATTAATTAATTAATCCAGCACTAATTTTCTGGATTAAACTTTGGTTTAGGGGGGAAAGTGCATGTGGGGTAGAGGGAAAACGGTGTCTAATTGTTTGGTTTGCATTGATGGCCTTTAGTGATTGTGTGTACAGAGAAAGTAAAAGGAGATCGAGGAGTTGTTCATAGTATCTTCAAACCACCAACTTGTGTAAATCTTCACTTTTGTTTTGATATAATGTAATTTGCTTGTGGTTTATTGAATTATTCATAGATTTCATAGATTTTGGCACCCTTAGTTAAGTTGTTTATATTTTAAACCATGATTTGAAAAAAAATAATAATAAAAGATTCAGCTTCGGCCACGCTTCAATTAGAAACGAGGCTAATAAGATTGAAACACGTGTTTCCGAAGCCAAAACCACGTTTCAAAACCAATATATTTGACTCCACTAACTAAGTTATCTCTACTAAGTTATTTGGTACAAAGGATTTGAAGTGGTCTAAGAATGTATATCGGATGTTCCTTTAAGGTAACATCCTTGTACAGTCACAATTCACAAACTACACCAATATGTGTCCTTATTATGATTGTGGTGGCCCCGTGCCTTGCACTCCAACAAGATGGATATTCAAAGCAATCTGTACTTCGAAAATGACCTTTTTCTATTGTAACATCCAAACCCAATTAAAAAAAGTAACAATCTAGCGTTTGGTTCGTAAGATTATTCAATATTCGAACTGAGTTTTTATTCAAAAACCCATACCCGGATTCAAGTTGAATAAAACTCATGGGTCACTTGAATAAAGTTTGAATAAACCCATCATATATTTTTTTTTATTATTTTTTACCATACCAATCATTATACACAACTTTTCATACAATCCAATCATTTCCAATCACTTTATATTATTATAAAACACTTTTTTTCAATCTTTCAAATTCAACATCCAAACACATATTCAAAAGAATCTAAATTATATTCAACATCCAAACACATTTTCATTGCCAGAAATTCGTGATCAGATTCAGAATATTATTCATATTCGAAATATTCGATACCCAATAAGCGTGTAAATCTTGATGATGGGTCTGCTAATTTTGTTTGTTAATATTTTGTTTTTTTTGTTTTTTTTTATTCGAAAATGGCAGGTAAAAAGACCAATTATAGTTATTCTATCCAATGGTGTTCGCTAAGAACCGCACAAGATGTGCAAGTCTAAACAGTGAAAACTGCAGACACCCTTTTAAGTCCGACTGAACCATAGGATTGAGAATTCTCATTTCAAGACTCGAACCCTCACCCTAATACGTGTTTAACTATTTAAGATTTTTTTTTTAAACCACTGAACCATTACTACCGTTGATGGTGAGAATATATGCTAACAAATTGTGTCTCTTTAGCCAAAGGGGGTCGGGAGTATTAGAAAATATGGCATAAGGCACATAGCCATAATATACAGTGGATGCATGGATATTGCTAGGGCTGACAATTTTGACACGACCTGACAACTCGATACAAACATGACACAAAATTAACGGGTTTAAGTTTACCTTAAACGGGTTTGGGTCATAAACATGTCGACCCGTTTATTACTTGTTTAGCTCGGCCTGGCGGGTCGTGTCACGGGTCACCCGCCAGACACGATTACTTTTTCTTCTTCTTCTTCTTCTTCTTCTTTCTTTCTTCTTCTTCTTTTTTTTTTTTAAAAAAAAAAAAAAAGAAAAAAAGAAAAAGAAAAAGGAAATGGGATTATTAGGTTAAAGGGATTAGCCGAAAACACAAAAACAAAACTCTAAGAACTGTTTTCGAGAACAAAAACAGAAAATAGATTTTTGTTGTTTTTTCGTTAAAAAAGTGTTTGGCAAACTATTTTTGAAAACAGTTTCTGGAAACAGAAAACAATAATTTATACGTTTGGACTATTGTTTTCAAAACAGTTTCCACTTAAAAAGAAAATAGAAAACTCTTCAGTTTTTTAAAAACTGTTTAGTCTCCAAAATAATGAGATCCAAGTTTAAATTGAATCAAGCTCAATTGCTTTTAACTAATTCAAATTCAATATGATTTCAAAAAATAAATCAAATTCAATAAATCATCTTGAATCTGTAGGGTTTGAACAAATGTGCACAGGATATAAATTTCAATTTCAATATTTATGATATGTTACAGACCATAGCCACTAATAAACTGTCGTCCCAATCCACTACTTACACCCCCATATATAATAACCTTTCAACCAGATGACAAACTGCAGCTAGTGCTTTGCTGAAGCCAGGAATAGCTTACACAACAAAGTTGAGCACTCGACCGGGCTAGTCCAAGCATGTAACAAAAATGTGCCAAGAAAACCAGATCGAATAGGTAAACCAATTAAAAGGTTCTGCAGTTTAACTGCTGTCTCAATCCATCGAGAACCTATTTAACAGCACTCTATGCTTTCCCACAGGGCTTTGGATGCCACAAGGAAAATTCTTGCTAGTAGTCACAGTATTGATTTTTTCTTTTATGGTTTCTTTTGGCGATGTCTTTGGGAATTCAAAAAATATTGGATCTATCTCTTCTTTCTTCCACCCTTTTCGGATTTGGGAGGTTCAGCAGTTGATGAGGATGCAAGCTCCTGCTTCTTAGCCCCCAAGATGCCAAGGTACCAACTTAGCAACAAAAAGCATCGACTGTTTTCCTACAATATGATCATAACAAAGATAAGATCACAAGAGGAAAAGACAGATTTTTTTTTCTCTTTCTAAATTGAGCAGACAACCATTCCAACTAAATGATATATAACTACAACCTAGTTTTATTCTTTTCCGAGCTTGTAATTAAATAGACAAAATTTATTTTCTTTCAAATTGTGCTCCTATACTTTTTAAAGAAGATGACCAAAAAATATTACATTGACTCAAACCAGCCCGTAGCAGATACAATATCACATTGACTCTAAACATCCAAAACCCAAAGAATTAGAAATCGCCCAAAAGTACCATCGAAAACTTACAAAGAAGTTACCCAAACAAATGCACAGGCATCGAATCAAACAAGCAAACCCACAGAACTTGCGACCAAGTGCACTGAATGGAGCTGTTTTTGCAGGTTGGAGCTGCCACAAGAGAGGAGTTGATCATCGACACAGTTTTTTTTCGATCCTCTGGAAGACAAGATGTTCGTCAATGGGTTCCTTAAAAACAGAACTGAAACTTGCAATCGACTCATAGAGTAGATGAAGGCAGATAGAGGGAGAGTAACGGCACTGAGATGCACTTAGGGGGGTGATTTTTGTCTGAGCTTACAGGTGGGGAACGAATGCCAGCACGCTGAGCAGGATGAAGAAGGCTGAAGAAAATGGACCTGTGAGGTTTAGAACCACGGATCCCGGGTATTGTGCGGCACTATTCACTTAAGTTAGAAAAAGGTTCCACCCGTGTTTTGAGCGCTATTTCGCTGAAAACAAAAACCTGTTTTTGGAAACAACTCAAAGATGTTTCCATATTTCGTGTTTTTAATGTTTTTGTTTTCTTTAGTTTTTGTTTTTAAAACTGATAGCCAAACGCGCGAGGTATTTAGTAAAAACGGTTTTGCTGTTTTGGAAACAGAAAACCTGTTTCCAAAACAGCAACCAAACAGGCTCCTAAGTCCCTAACTTCTTTTCTTTTTCCTTCAGCCACAGCACTACCCCTTCTTCTTCCTCTCGTTTGACACGTCTTGATATCAGGGAGAGAAGAAGTCCCACGTTTCCTGTTGACAGCAATTGTTTGGTGTGTCTAGGGATCTAATAAAACACCTTAAACACAATCCCTTTCAGGCTGTCGTCCTAGAAACTCAAGAAATGCCTCAAGTAGCTGTCTCAAACTTGTGTGTCTCTCTGCCTCTCCCATGTGGGAGAACCAGTAACTCTTCAAAACCTCTATGTTCGACGCTTCCTCACTCTTTCAAACCAATTGTCAGAGTTATGAGCCAGAACAGCATTAGGGCCATGGCAGTTGAGGCAAAAAAAGACAATCTTGACCATTTGCAAAGGTCCATCAATCTTCTTTTTTTTTTTTCTTTTTTTTTTTTTCTCTTTGTATGTCTGTTGTATTATGTTTGCCACTGTGCAGGGTTGTGGGACCGATTTCCAATTGCAAGGACGGTTCAACAGATGATTGACGCAATGGATAGGATGATGGAGGACCCGTTTGCCTATTCCGATGGGTGGTCCTCGCTGTTGCCGAGCGGAGGGGCAGGGTACAGCAGGGGAAGAACATCGTGGGAGATCAAAGAGGGTGAGACAGAGTACAAGATGAGGTTCGACATGCCTGGAATGACCAAGGAGGATGTGAAGGTCTAGGTGAAGTTTAAGACACTGGTTATGAAAGTTGAGAAAGTGCTCGAGAAGACGGAAGGCTACAACATATGACTAAGCGGGTCAAACAGGTTGTGTCGACTTGATACGACCCATTATGCTAAACAAGTTTCACGGGTCGTGTCGGGTGACATGTGAAATTGCCATGTGTCGCTGGAACCCCGACCCGTTAACATAAACAGGTCGTGTTTAAGTCTAGCTTAAACGGGTGGCGGGTCTCCAAGGGTTGTAAACGGGTCGACCCGCAAATCCGTTTTGCTAACCCTAGATCATATTGCAGTCTAAAGCAATAACAAATTGATGACAATATTTTTCCTTTTCTAACTCATCTCTAGCAAGTTAAGTTAATGTATCAATTCAACTTTTTGTTAGAATTGAACAACTGTGTTAAGACTGAAATATTAGAAGGTTTCTCATATATATATATATATATATAGCTCTCTCTGAAGCAAGAGCCAACGAGATTCATGCCTGTGGGTTGCTTTATTACTGAATTATATATATATATATATATATATATATATATATAGCTCTCTCTGAAGCAAGAGCCAATGTGATTCATGCCTGTGGGTTGCTTTATTACTGAATTATTTAAAAATTGCTTCTGGCATTGGAACAGAATAATTCTATAATATGATTGTTTTATGTGCACAGTTGTTATGCATAATAGACCCCGGAAATGAATTAGTTATTTTATAAGAATAATTTGCTCTAACGTTCACATGCACTTAAAGAAAAAGTTGCCCCTACAAAGGGGTATACCTTAATCTTATAGGACGGCTGGAATTTAATATAGTTGGCTGTTGAAATCGCAATCAATTCGAGCAATTAATTAAGAGAGGGTTCACTCTAACAAAACGGTTGTTAGTGTCGTTTGAATAGTAGTGTTTGTGGAAGAAAAAACGGCACTACTCATTTAGCGCTGTTTAAATAGTGTTGCTTTAAAAACAACACAGTTTATTGTTCAAACGATGCTAATTAACGCCATCATTATTCAAACGACACATTCTAGATAGTGTCGTTTGAACAATAAGCGGCGCTAACACTAAGTTTAGCGACAACGTTATTTAGCGCCGTTTGTATTAAACGACACTAAATCCCTTTTTTTTTTTGGTTGTAGTGGTTTCGATGGGCTCTATTTGTCCAAGTAAATGGGACTTACACTTAAGGTTGCCCAAGTCTTATTAGAGCTCTATCTTATTAGGGCCTCAACAAATTGCAACCAATCCTGACCGATACCTTATATGACTTGGCCGGCAATCAGAATTTATGATCCTATTTGATTTTCATCCTAAAACAAATTTAATTACAACCAAAATAAAAAGTAAGAATAAATTGACTATTCATTAATACAAAGATGTGTATTTATATTCTTAACAAGATTAATTGAGCTTACAAGCTAAGCTGCTAACAAATCCCAACAATATGTACGTACGTAATAACTAAATTTAAGATTTATTTTTGGATCTAATATTCACATGCAAGAAACATTAACCAAAAGAAGAAGAAGAAGATTAAGAGAAGCTCTTATTTCCTAGAGAGAGAAAGTTCGTTACCAATTTGATGTTCGCCGGGAAGGGAGGCCTCTACGCCTCCCTTCCCCGGTGGTGGTGCCTCCTAGCCTTTTGGCTATGGAGTTTTTTGTTCCTCCATGTACCATTGGAGGGGTAGTTTTCTCCCAGCCATTAGGGCTGTGGAGCTTTTGTTCTCCGAGCCTTCACTGGGCTCTGGAGTTTGTGTTGGTTTTGGTTGGTTTTTCTTCTTCTTCTTCTCGTTTTCTTTGACAGGAGGTTCATCTCGAGGGGTCCGGTGGGGAGTTTTGTTATCGTTCGTGTCTCCGGTGGAGCGTTTTTGGGCTTAATCTGTTTTGCTATTTTGATGCTAGATCTACGCTTATCCATCGGTTTCTAAGAGACACGCGCCACTCAGATGGGTCCACCGGTGTTTTCCGATTCTGTCGTCGTTTGCTTCGGCCGTGGGGGTCATCGGTGGCCCGCGCGTGATTGTCATGCGCCAGGGAAGTCTTCTCTTTGAGCAGCGCGTGGAGATCTCGCTCTGCCCTTTTTCGTTGTGCAAAGGCGATGCTCGGGCACAGGGTGGCTGATTTGTTGTTTGGCAGCTCCGGGGGAGGCGCGTGTTGTACACGCGCCGGTCTCCGGCGATGACAGTGCCTCATTCCGACGATTTGGGTTGATTTTCTGTTAGATGTGTTTGTGTATTCTCCAGTTGCTATGTACAGTTTTACTTATGTGTGGCTCAAATTTTACTGTAATTTTCTTTGTTAGGGGGCTTATTTGTAATTTTAATAAAATTTGAGATTCTGCATAGGTAACTGTTTTTTAAGCCAGATCCTTCTGGCTTAAGAGTGTGGGGGGTATGTCCCTCATTTCTCAAGATGTATGCATGTGTGCTTTTAGAATTTATAATAGCACATGCTATTAGTTCAAAAATAAAATAAAATAAAATTAAGAAGTGATCTCCAAGTCACTAAAATAATCAGATCGATCTGTACTTGTCAATTCATCCAAAACAAGAAAATTAAGCATCATCGGTCACTTAGGCTGGCTTGGCTACTTTAAAAGATTTCTAACTACATTAATATTGTATCTTTCAACTCTAAACTATAAATGCATTTGTCATATCCCCTTTAAATTTTTAAGGAAAAAAATATAATTTAGCTCCCCAAAATTTTACATTTTTTTTGGATACCTCCAAATTACCAAGGCTTGTATTCTGGCTCCCAAACTATCAAAACCTTTCAAAAATGTCAATTTTGGTGAATTATCCCCATAATACCCCTGTCACGTGTCATTTTTCAATTAAAAAATTAAAAAAAAATTAATAAATTAATAATTAATAAATAAATAAACTAAAATTTTATTTCTTATTTTTATTTTGGAAAAGGGGGAGACGAGTTCGCCGAGCTATATGCGTGCATCATGCCCAACGATGATGCTAAAAAGAAGCAGTACATCCTTAGGTCGTATTTTTTTAAAAATAAAAAATAACTTTTTTTTTTTTTAGTTTTTAATTTTTTTTATAATTTTTTTTTGAATTTATGTTTTTAAAAAATTTTAAATTTTTTAATTTAAAAATGACACGTGGTAGAGGTTTTATGGGGATATTTCGTCAAAATGAGCATTTTTTAAAAGTTTTGGTAGTTTGAGGAGCCAGAATACAAGCCTTGATAGTTTTGAGGGCCATCCGAAAAAAGGGTATAGCTTCGGAGGCTAAATTATATTTTTTCCATTTTTTAATTAGAGTAATCAACCTCCTAATCTATACGATTAGTTGCAATGTTTTTTAACTATTAAAAATTTCTACATTTTAGTCATATTTAACCTTAATTTTCACATATTTTATCGCGTGATAAAAAAAAAAATGTAATCATTAGACATGCAGTTTAATAATAAGCACTTAAATTTTAAATTAAGTTGAATATTATAATGAAAAACGGAGAAATTAACTTAATGGTACGGTAGGAATATTAAAACCCAACTTAATTACACTTTAGAAGCACGATCACTTAAATTTAAATTTTATCATAAACATGATTAAAATATTGATTAAATTATTAGATTTGCTATTTTCTATCTATTTAGGCTTTTGGGATAAGTGATGGTTTAACATGTATGGTATCGATCAGAGCAAAAATTCTTAGTTCGAATATAGCCTCGTCATTCGCTTCTCATTTTAATTAAATATTCTATGTGTATATGATTAAATTTATCATTTTCTATCAACTTAAACTTTAAAATAAGTAGTGATTTAACACATTAATGTAATTAACCGATGGCAACCTCATAATTTAGGTGGAAAATAAGAGTTATATATGATATTTTAAATTCCCTTAACATGGGAACCTGTGTGTTACGTTTTTTACATACACACTTCTCTTAGAATAACATTTGATTAAACCAATCTCAATGCATGGTTTATTTTCCTCACTCTTTTGGTGAGACCTACTTCATCAGCTTAACAAATCAAGGCCTCTATATATCTTAAAGATATATATCAACTTAAAATAAGCTTGAAGGTGTAATTAGTTGGTTCAATGTTATGACAGATTTTTTTAATTAAATAATTACATGATGTGTATAATTTTCTTATTAACACACATCTAACACATGCATATGGTCATATCTATATCTATATTAATCTCGAACTCTGCGTCAAGGCCGGCGAGCATAATTTTGTAAAAAGTTTATGGACTAAAATCTCTTACAATTATTGTGTCTAAATTGCATGCAATTTGTGCGTTTTACAGATGGGAATTAAGTTGTTGGGGCCATCTATGCTAAACTAGTGGGGGATTATTTTTAATTAACGAGGTTTTGGACACTGGTTTGAGGACGAATATATGGGGGATTATTTCCATAACTTTTTGAGCTTAATTTGTGCTTGTCTTCTCTTGGAAATTTCCTTATTTAATAATGTTAAGATCGTACGTTGTTTCTTCAATCATCTAATCTTTCGTGCTGGCCATTATTACTTGTAAACGTGCTTGGTGCAGGCACACATGCAAGTGATGATCAACTCCAATAATCAAGCTTTTCCCATTTCACTTTCCAATGTTTCCATGTTGGTCGTGGTCCTTTCTTGCTTTCTCTTTAACGTTTGTATTGTTAATTTGATGTCTGTCTTAACTCTTAAGCAAAAGCCTTTTGAAGAAGAAGTTGTTCTCATAAATGGATAGACAAGGCACGTACGTACATGTTCTTGTACCTGAAATGTCTGTGTTTTGAAAATTAGAGGTGGCAATAGCGAGGGACAGAATTGGGTATTTATTGCATCAATTATCTTATATTAATGTACGTATACGTAAATGAATATGATTTTCTCAATTTCATGGTTAGAATGTAAAATTTATACATCTAACGGTACATATGAAGTTAATATTTTTACGTCTTTTAAAAATTTTAAATAATGTCCTCTAAACCATAACCATGCCATGAAATGAATATCTATTTCATTTGAAATAATGAAATTTGAAAATTATCCCCGTCCAAAAACAACACAACCTGCTGACAGCTTCTGGATGGAATTGACATTACAAAAAAAATTGTAATTAGCCACGTGCACTTCGCCACGAGTACGGACACAGTACACGTGGCTAACAGTTTGCCACGTGTAAATGGACACGTGTGCGACGCGTGTGATCATTTGAAAAGCTCAAAAAAGAAAAAAGAAAAAAAAAAAGAAAGAGGTTCTAAGAGTTTGGTTTGAAAAACAGAAGCCAAATGAGAAATGGGTTCGGCTGCCCAAAAGATATATCACAACTGCATGGGTTCTAAATACCTTAGAAACAGTTGAGTCTAGTACTTCCAAACAAGGCCTTGACCAAAAACAGACGCTAGCTAAGTAGCTATGTATTGAACAATAGTACTTAAAGGACATAGCACAAAATTTGAAAAAGAAAATCCGATATTATTATTATGTAATAATTATGTAAAGAAATGAAAATGAAACATATATATACACAAATAAAAATAAAATCTATAGCCATGTATTTACTAATTATTCCACTCGATCATTCTCTCTACCTCTTCTAATTAAAGTCCACTTATTTAAAAGAAAAATATTGATAACGTCGCTGTTTTAATTTGCAATGATTTATTATTGGGTACGTGTATATATGTTATACATGCATGCATCAAGTTATCGAGATCGAGGCACGTACGTCAAAATAAAAAAGCTGATCGATCAGGACGATTTCTAAGCTCCTTCCAGGAAGATGTAATATTAATTAATATCAACTTCTAAGTTCTAACACAAGCTTTTTAAGTAGAAAATTAAACATTAGTCCATAGATACGTACGTGCGTACATGCAGTTAATTGGGGCTGTAAATTAATTTGTCTACGAAAGCTTAATTAATTGCATCGATCTGCGAATTGTTATATATTATTAGAGATATATATATAGGTTAACAAAGGATCGATATATATCACGTCAACCAAAACGTACACCAAGAAAGTCCTCCATCGATCGATCTCCATGCATGCAACATCTCCGAAGTTTCTTCACATAATCAATCCAAACTTGAGAGTGACAATGCATATTGTTTTGTTGATCAAATCCATCTGCATCGATCAATTAAGAAATATAGCTTTAATTAATAGATGAAGAGTGGGTAATGGGTACGTAATCTCCTGTTGCCGAGACAGAATTAAACAAGAAGCTAGCTAGCTTGGAGGACGAGTGGGTAATTGTACGTAGGGGCAAGTAAAGCAGGTACTTGTTAAGGTCTTCACTGACCTTTGAGTAGAAAAAACAAGAGAGAGAGAGAGAGAGAGAGAGAGAGAGAGAGAGAGAGAGAGAGAGAGAGAGAGAGAGAGAGAGAGAGAGAGAGAGAGAAGGATTTAAGAACTTTTAAAAAATTCTTTAAATTTTAATTATTATTTGTTGATTCAAATCTTACTACACACCACAGTATTTATTTCACACATAATATACCACTTAAAATTTAAATCTTAACATATAACAAGTACTAATGTTGAGAGACAAATTTAAAAATAGAGATGAGGTAACAAAATTCTATAAGATAGAGGTCCTAAGAAATTCTAGAGCATCCAAAAAAAAAAAAAAAATTTATATTTTATCCTATCACAATTTTCATTTATTATGTCATAAAATTTAATGCTTAAATATGGCCAAGTAAATATGCAGTTACACAATAAAACTGACAAATCAAAGTTGAAGACTATGAGGTGTAAAAGCATCTTATCAACGGATCTAATTACACATTTCTCAATGCCTGCTTTGAAAATGATTCATTTCATAGTCATGATTTGATATTGTTGTATCTAATAGTACGGTGTAAATTAATTGTATGTGTTACATCAATTAAATTTTTTGAATTGCGAGCTAATATATTTATAATTGGCATTATCTACACCATTAGATACAATAACATTAATTAAATCCTAATCATAAGATGACTGATATGTCTTTTTTATTCCCTTTGCAATATCAAGTTTATCAACCCGAACCCCTCTTTAAAATCCCCACTTTCCCCCAATCCTTCTACACGTCTCTCTCAGTTTGTGCTAATTCCCTCTTCACTCTCAGCAACAACTGAAAACCACCCCTCTTTTCCTCTCCCTCCAAGGACAAAACAACCAAACAAGAAGGAGATCAGTTTGTCACAAAAACATGGGGAGTTTGGCGGGACATGTTGCACCAGGCATTGGCTTCTTTGTCATCGGTTTATGGCACCTCTTTAACCATATCAAGCTCCATGCTCAGCACCCAACTTCTTATATCTCTCCTCCATGGTTTCCCACCTCCAAATTCAAGTACTTGGAGCTCTTCTTCATCATGGCAGGCAGCTGCGCCTCTATAGCCGTCGAGCTCTTCATCGGCCCGGACCGCCACCAACCGCTCGACCCGGACGGAACCATCCCCTTCCACCATCTCCGTAACTTCGAGCACTCCTCCATCTCAATGACTTTACTCGTCTATGCCGCGTTCGCTATACTTCTCGATCGACATCATCGAATCGTCACAAAAGCTCAATATGGGCTAACCCTACTGCTTGGCGCCATAGCCTTTGCACAAGAGCTTCTTCTTTTTCACCTTCACTCAACCGACCAAATGGGTTCGGAAGGCCAATACCACTTGCTTCTACAATTTGTTGTTGCTGTTTCTTTGGCCACCACTCTTATGGGAATTGGTTTTCCTCGGAGTTTCTTGATCAGCTTTGTAAGGTCAGCCAGCATATTATTCCAAGGTGTTTGGTTTATTGTCACGGGGATAATGCTTTGGACGCCCGAATTGATTCCTAAAGGTTGCTTCATGCACGTCGAAGATGGTCGGAAAATGGTCAAGTGTTCCGGGGAAGAATCTCTTCATCGCGCTATATCGTTGATAAACATTCAATTTAGCTGGTTCTTGATTTCAATCACCATTTTTGTAGTGTGCTTCTATTTGGTTTTGGTTAAAGCTCAGGGCGAAAAGGTGCAGTATGTTTCAGTGCTGACAAAGGAAGAGGAGCAAGAAAAAGATTCTGATGATCTTGAATCCCAAAAGAAAACCAAACTTGGAAATTCAATCAGCTTTATTGAATTGGGAAAAGCCTTTTAATCCATCTGTATATACACGGAAAGGGAGAAGATCATGAACAAGAAAAAAAAATGTGATTAGGAATTGTGTACAAAAGTATAAGATTCGTGCATGGGATCGATCCCACTTTGTTTTGCAATGATGTCACTTAAATATTCAAGATATCCTCTTATATGGATCGCCATTAATTATAATTAGAATGCACAAACTCTTGTTTTTGTTGTTAATGTGATTTTGATTTGAAATGGTGTTTTGATACGATATAAATGTGAAAAATGTTTATTTAAATTTTCCTGGGAAGTGTATGTTGTTTCTTTGTTTGGTTACAAGAGATTTGATTCATCCCAAAAAAAAAAAAAATTGTTTATTTAAATTTTAGGAGTGTTTTATGTTTGAATTATTTGTTAATATTTTTATTTTGAGAAAGAAAAAAAAAAACTAACAGAACCAATTTTTATTCTTTTATCTTGTTAAATATTATAGAAACCGAGAATAAAATAAAGAGAGATAAAAAAAAAAAGAAAAAAAACAAACAAAGATTAAGGTGGATTGACCTATTACCGGCCTACATCCAAACATTAAAACCTTATATACTACATATTTTCTTGATTATTTGATTTGAGTCAAATGCTCTATTAATATATAGAACTTTACAAATATTTGAATAATTTCAAATACAAATCATATCCTTTAATTTTAGATAATCAAATCATTTAAATCTTTTGATTTATGAGATACAAATCAACAATTATCTCTTGATTTATGGTATATAATATTTCTCATGTTTATCGTTTCTAAAATAAGTAATGGTACTGCAGCGACATCTCACTTTCATTTCATTAAATTAATGTGGTAGTGTTCATCGACCTTTAATTTTTTATTTTTTTTTATTATCTTTAATTTAAAAATTGATAGATGCTGTCACCTCAACGGAATAAACGCGTGATTTGGCTGCAATCCGCCGGGAGGAAAAGAAAAAGAAAAAGAAAAAGAAAAAGAAAATAACAAAGACTGAGTAAGCAAATAGCCAAATCCGGTGCGGCTTGGGTGTATATGAAACTTGAAAGTGAAACTTCACAGTCCACGGCCTATTTTGTACGATGTCGTTTCGAGCAAGTTCTCGTCTGGTCCTTTTAGGGTTCTGCAGAGCTTGAAGTTTCGGACTCTAATGGTGTCCTCGATTGCAGAAGTGTAAAATGGAGAGCGCAGACTCCGATGAGCCCGAGAGGAAGCGGCCCCATTTGAACTCGGTGTCGTCCGCCATGGCTCGAAACTCCACCCCTTCGTCGCCCAACAATAAAAGCGTAAGCCCTCGTTTTCCGATCGTTCTCTCCTTTCCATTCTTATCCTCTGTTTGATTCCCGACAAAATAGATAGAAAAATGATGAGTGAACGAAAAGTTTTGAACTTTTGTTTTTCTCAGTTATATATTAATTCATTGGATTGTGCTTTTCAGTGATGAAAAGTTGATAACTGTCGAGGCATGAGAAAAAAACTTTCTTCATTGAATTGTTCTTAATTTCCCAATAAGAGAAATTGGGTGCAATTCAGTGAACTTGTGGTTGTGTTGACTGGTATGTGATCATGCTGTGTTTGGTTGCTGGGGAAATGCTGGAAAAGGGAAGAAAAGTGGAATTTTGAAAGTTTAGGCTTTTTGATAGTTGGGGCTTGAGAAAAGAGGTTTTTTCCATTGTGCTTAATAGGCTAGTTGAGGCATGAAAAAAGTGTCTTCGATGAGTTGTGCTTAATTTTCCAATAAGAGCTATTGGGTGCAATTCAGGTGAACTTGTGGTCCTGTTCGTTGACATAGGATTTTGCTCTGTTTGGTTGCTGGGGAAGTGTTGGAAAAGGGAATAAATTTAAATTTAAGGTTTTCTAATGGCTAGGGCTTCCGGAAAAAAGTTTTTCCATGGTGCTTAATGGGCTAATAAGTGCTTGGGTGCATTTGTGCTGAGGTTGATGTATCCTTAATCGAAGCATGACCGAAAATGCTCGTAAGGAACATTGTTGGGGTGATGTTGAAGCATCCTTCATTTGGATGCTGGAAAGCTTAGGAAAAGAGAAGAAAATTGAAAATTTTGAATGCAAGTAATTTGTTGTTTGGGATTTTGGGAAAATAAAGACTGGCCCTAAATTGTGCAACATATGAATTATATGTGGTGAGCTTTACTTCTAGTAAATCAAAATGGAAACTCATTCTCAGAAACGTTTTGTTATGAATATCTTGATTTTCTGGGCAACCAAAGGGAACACTAAGGTTGCTATGTTACATGCAATCTGTGCGAGTTCAAATACATGTGAATGTATAGATCCAACCTTGAGTAGATACATGGTTTCAACTTTTCTTTAGTATTCATTTTGTGGAAAATGAGCAACGCGTAAAGAGATGTCTCTCTACTTTTCAACTACACCTACCCAATTAAGACACAATAACCCTCTAAATCTGTGCACTCTATCTCTGGAACATTTGCGAATTAACCCTGTCAACAATACATGAGTTGCTCAAGCAATCCCATGATGACTACATTTTCAGTACAAAGTGAAGCATTTAAGCTGCTGAGTTTTAGCCCATTCTATTTTGGTAGTTTGAATGTGAAAATTCTTGGTCTCTGTATTTCCAGCTTTCTGTGACTTGTAATACTTGATCCTGTGGATACTACAGAGAGTGCTTCTGTCATCTTGATAGAGATAGTTTCAGGAAAATAACTAAAGATCATATATTCTTTCTTCAGGTTGATGCTGCAGTCCTCCAGAACCAGAATCAGAAACTTCTTCAGCAGATAGACATAAAAAAACATGAGTTGCATGATCTTGAGGCTAGAATTAAAGAATTAAGAGACAAGCAAAGTTCATATGATGATATGTTAATTGTAGTGAACCAACTCTGGAATCAGGTCAGTCTTGCTTATTATGTTTATTTATACTTTTTCTTAATATCACCTTTCAGTTCCTAATGAGGTTTTT
Organism: Alnus rubra; assembly: GCA_028654335.1. Taxonomy (NCBI): domain Eukaryota; kingdom Viridiplantae; phylum Streptophyta; class Magnoliopsida; order Fagales; family Betulaceae; genus Alnus; species Alnus rubra. Next base: position 841,238 of record JAJPGS010000400.1, on the reverse strand, counting down.
CATTTTATTTTGTTGTTTAGTTGGTTGATGACTTAATTCTTCTTGGAGTTCGAGCTGGGGCAGGCCAGATTGCTTTAGAAGTTCTGGACCGAGCTGATCATTCTCTGGGTAATTTTTTCATTTTTAATATCAATTTGTTCTCTTTGTTCTTTCATATGATTACTTAATTGGACTTCAAGTTCTCTCATGTTATATAAGATTTGATTGACTTGAGGTACATTTTAGGTTCAGTTCCCTCATGCCCTGCGGAGGAAATGTTTCTTTGTAGACTGTTAGAAAGAGATTCTATTGAAGCCAATGGTATTGATGAGATCATTAAATATGTTGAAGACGCCCTTGCTCTGCGTCATTCATCTACTATTAAGTTGTTGAAACTCCTGGAAGATACCATTGATGATCAGAGGGCAAAAACTGAAAACATTGCTCATGCTTTGCATGGAAATCTATCTTCAGAAGGTCAGAAGATATCTTGATGTGAGGTCCAATTGTTAATTCATCATTCTTTACATTTGTTTCTTATGATTGGTTTGGTCATTTTCTTTCGTTAACCTATGTAGTAGCAATTTTTTATTTTTTATTTTTTTCATGAAATTTGTGGTGATTGTCATTATAACATATTTTGGGGTTCTCAGATGCTATCATCCAATTGTCTAAGATTGATGATATGATGAAAGAGGAGGCTACCAAGCTGCGTGAAGTGATTGCTATTCTCCACTTGAAGCATAAAGAATACTTTGAGAGGATTCAAAATTACATTAACAGCCATTCAGTGGATGAATTGGAGATTAAGCGCCTTGCAGGTATCTGAGATAGGTCTTTCTGAACATATTTGCATTTTACTTTACAATATTGTAGCACAAATCATTTACAACGTCTGTGTAACTGTGTAATTGTCAAGCTTGCATTGGAGGTATGCCGGCAGATAACTAGACGGCCAAAGTTACTAGACTTGGTGGATTACACCTCATGATTATGTATATCTTCTGTTTATGTTGACAGGTGAGCTGGATGAGAGCATGGCTGAACTTGAAGAGAGTAGAAGAAAACTAATTAATCTTAAAATGCAGAAGGATGTAGCATCCGTGATGCATACCCCAACAAATGCTACAGCCAATGGAAACTTGTCACCTGAAAAGTCTGCAGATAGAATGAAGGGGTTGCGGGAATTGAAGGACTCCATTGAGGAAGCAAAGGTATTGCTATGCAAATGAAGCGCTTTTGCCTCTCTCTCTCTCTCTCTGTCTAACCGAGCATGTGTTAATACAAATAATGTAGATACTGGCTGAAGATCGTCTTTCTGAGCTTCAAGATGCACAGGAAGAGAGTCTAATCTTGTCAAAGCAATTGCAGGATCTTCAGGTTTCTGAACTTCAATTGTTCATTTTTCATAGTCGATTCTCATTTTGTCTGAAACTCACTGTGTATGCAATTTCGTTATGTACGTTAATCTCACTTTCTATATTGTATACTTATAGAATGAGCTGAATGATGAAAAGTATGTACGCTCCTCGCGATTATACTCATTGTTAAATGATCAACTCCAACATTGGAATACTGAAGTGGAGCGCTACAAAGTATTGACAGATTCTCTGCAGGTTGAACTACCTTGTCTTATGCATTGCACATGGTTTTATGCTTGTTCTATATGGGGTCTTTTTTAAAATTATAATTTCAGGCTGACAGGCCTCTTGTCATGAGAAGGGAGAAGGAGGTAGTTGCAAAACTAGAATCAGCAGATGCTGTGAGGAATTCCATTGATAATGCTGAATCTAGGATTGAAGAGCTAGAGCTGCAGCTGCAAAAGTGTGTTATTGACAAAAATGATCTTGAGATTAAAATGGAAGAAGCTCTGCAGGATGCAGGTCAAATTACGTATTTGATTAATTTTTAGGGGGTAGTTTACTGGAGCTTCTGGTTTCTAAACTTGTTACCTGCTGCAGGGAGAAATGATATCAAATCAGAGTTTCATGTAATGGCTTCGGCTTTGTCTAAAGAAATAGGAATGATGGAAGCTCAATTGAAGCGATGGAAAGAGACAGCTCATGAAGCGCTGTCCTTACGCGAGGAAGCCCAGTCTCTTAAAACTCAGCTAAATAGGAAGGTGTTGTCTCATCTACTGATGTTGTTCCTTATATTATCCCTATTTTCTGGACAGCTCTAATTGAAGGCAGCTTATTGATTAATGAGAAAAAAACCTGATGGTTTCTTTTTTACTTGTCATATTCTCTCATATTAGATGTTCTTGGTGGTTTGAAAATGGTAGGGTAAGTCAAGTTGAGCATTGTTGATTCATATTAAACTGCTTTCCCAAAATTATTTTCTGATGGATCTCTCATTTGTGTATTTTGACTAAGAAAGACTGCTTGCCCAATATGTAATTAGTTGAATTGGTTGGGAAGAAGACATGCAGTTGAATTCTTCTAATCACTCTTTGTTACTTTAATCCTTTTGAACTATCCGGCCCTGTTTAGATCTATTACCCGTTAAATCCATAACAATCGTGTTCTTTCTCACTGCTTTTTCCTGCGCCATATTTGGTTGCCTTCTTTTTCAGTATTTATATTTGTAGGATCTCACTGTACTTTTCATGTTGGCAGATAACCTGTCTTCTTCCGTCTCCTTTTATTTATCTTTTTGATGTTTCTACCCACGCCATATTCGGCTGTCTTCTTTTTGGAATGTGTATGTTTTAAATAAAATGTGAATATGGGTCCGTTGGTTGTCAATCTGCCACAATATTCCACTTTTGGGGCATAGGATAAACTAAGTAAAGGGCACTAGGCACAAAACAGGAGTTGTTGAGTCCCTTCCCTGACCCCCTAATTGGAGAAAAGGGTTTTGGCTAATGTGACTATAGGAGTATGTTGGCTGTCAATCTTCCACAACTCTCTTCTTTCTGGGCGTGGGATACACTTGTGTGTAGATAGGTAACTGAACACGACACAGGCAGAGTTCTTCCCCCTCCCATCCACCCCAAACAATAAAAGGAAAATTAAAAAATAGTTGAATAAGTAAATAAACTATAACGAATTCTCTTTAAGCTTTGGATGGATTTCAAAATCTATGCAATTGCTAACCATCTTGAAGATTTTCATTTTATTTGTACTGTCTGTGTTGTCATTGTTTATCTCTTATGACTAGACTCTCTTTCTGAAATTTACCAAATCCTTTGTTTTTGGTTTAGACTAATGAAAAGCAGAGCTTAGCAGACAAATGCGCTGAACAGATGGTGGCGATCAAGTCTCTTAAGGCACTAGTAAGATTCTCAACCATTTGAAACTAGGACTTTTCTTTTCTCTTTTTTGGCATTGATATTATATTATGCTTTTAAATACCTTTCTGTACATTGATTTTGTATGTACCCCCCATAACATGCAGATTCTTTAAATTTCCGTCCCTGCTGTTTAATATAATTTCATTTTCCAAGACTCAATTTGACTGAAACGTCCTTGTCATATCTAACCTTCTAAATTATATCTTACTCAGTTAGATTACTTATTAAATGGAGGACAAAGATTTCCTCCAAACTGGTTTGGAAGATCTTCCTCTAGCCTAATCTATAAAAATGACATGTGTCCCTTAGCATATGAGAAACACATATTTTTTTTAATAGCATGTGAGATGCATATTTTTTTAATAAAATTTCTTTCAACTTTGTCCTTACTATTAAAAAAGCATGTGATTTTTATACGTTCAAGGGACACGTGTAATTTTTAAATATTAGGTTGGAGGAATTTCCTTCAATCCAGTTTGGAGGAAAACTTTGTCGTTAAATAGATAGTTTGATTAACTTTTTAATTTTTTAGCCTCATGTTTGATTCTTTTTGGGGAAACTTCACTTACCCTCCTGATGTTTCGTCGCTTTTATAATCACACCCCAAAGTTTAAAAAGCTCGCAATGTTGGGTATCCAAGTTTAAAAATTTTGCAATGTTACCCTTCTGTTAGGAATTAGTGTTTTTTTATTCTTTAAAAATTAATTATTTAATTAGGGTACTTTTGTAATTTTTACAGGCTTATAAAGGACATTTAACCTTTTTACCGTCTAATTTAACCTCAAACCCTAATGGTAGGGGGTGACATTGCAAAGTTTTTAAACTTGGATATTGACATTGAGAGTTTTTAAACTTTAGGGTTGTGATTATAAAAGCGATGAAACATCAAGGGGGGTAAGTGAGGTTTCTCCCTTCTTCTTTTTTCTGTTTAAGTAAATTTCATGTTTGATTCACCAATGAACAATCTTCAACTTCATGTGCAATTTTGTGGCTATAGTTCATAACTGACTTGCATGATCATGGAAACGTGATTACATTCTGATTAGGCTATTTAGTCAGACAGAATTTCGAGAAAAAAAAATTAAAAAATAAAAATAAAAATTGTTCTGATGAAATTTGGTGTAAATCATGAATATACTGAATGAAAATATAGAGTTATTGCCTAGACAAAAAGAAAAGAAAATATATATATATATATATATGTACACACACACACATGGGGATATTTGTGCTTAAGCTTAGAATTATCAGTGCCAATTTTTTTTTAATATTATGGTTATGACTTTGAAGTTCTTCCGAACCGTACTATTACTGAGCTTATTAGTAACTGATAAAGATGAACACATTGCAGATTGAAGAGTTGCAGAAAGAAAAACTGGAATTGCAAATCTTCTTGGACATGTATGGACAGGAAAGTTATGACAGCAGGTAAATTGAGGTTCTAAGCTGATGGCTTGTGGTTTATGTCATTAAATATTAAAGTGATGGTGTTCGTATGTTTCATGCATAACAAGTAAAAGCTGTTATGTATGTATGTTTGTAAAGTTGTTTCTTTATCCTTGTGCTAAGGACAGTTGTGTTGATGTTATGTTAAGAGGATGATCTAGCCATGAGTGAAGACATTATCTATCTTATATGTGCTATTATAAAAGAAATTCTCAAATCAGTGAATCTGTAGAATCCCTGCATGCATGAAAATAATGTCTGATTGATGTTGGATTTAGTATCAATCTGGGGAATGGGGACATCGTGCTCTTGCTGCTGCTCTCAGTTATGACATCAGTTCAATGGATAAAATTACATCTTAATTAGTTTTCTGTTCTTAGTTCCCAATATGTCCGAGTAAAAACTCAGAATGATGATTGCTCATGCATTTTGCATAAAAAGAGATGTTGTCTTTGTATAGATAGGAGGTTAGGTAATCTGATGTTACACGATTTGTATGATTTTGGCATACAACTCATTAGGATGTAATGACAGATTGAGCTGTCTTGGTCAACATTTTGGTATCAATGTTAATTCTCAATTTTATTTTTTTTCCTCATTTCATAATGCTTTTGAATTTAACCTTGAAATTTCGAATTGCAGAGAGTTGATGGAAATCAAGGAATCAGAACGCAGAGCTCACTCACAAGCTGAAGTTTTAAGAAATGCTTTAGAGGAACATAGTCTAGAGTTGAGAGTGAAAGCTGCCAATGAAGCTGAGGCTGCTTGTCAACAAAGGCTTTCTGCTGCTGAAGCTGAAATAGCTGATTTAAGGGCCAAACTGGATGCTTCTGAGAGGTTTTTTTTTTCCCACTTAATTCCAACTTTATTTAAAAATTGTATGAACACTAGGGTTTTTTTTTAATAGCTGGATTGATTGACAGGAGAAATAAGTATTTATCCGCTTGTTGTTTCAATGTTGTTTCTTTCCATGACAAATTTAAGGGGGGTATTTTTTACCCCTGCTTTTGTCATTCCTTTTGTAGCTTTTATCTTTTTGAGGGGGGCGGGAGAAGGTGAAAGGATTAGGATGATCAGCAGTGTAAGGCAGTTTTTTTTTTCCTTTCCTTTTCGTTTGGGGGGATGAGGTTTGTTGTAATATTCCAGAACAACGAAATTGTTTTAAGATCTTGTGGTCTTTTGATATGATTGGATACAAGATTAGACATATTAGTGATACATTTTTTTGGGAAATACAGTTTTCTAATGTGAGAAATGCATTTTCAGGAGGCAGGTAGTTTGTGAGTTCTTTGGTTTTCTGTATTTTTTTTTTCTTACTGCCCGAGGGAGATGTACTTTAAGGTGTTGAAAAAGATGTGGTTTTGTTGGCTGAGTGAAAAGTGTAAAGATATGGTTTTATCATTAATAGGCATTAACATTAAATTCTTCCTGAGAAATTGTTCAGATGTCAGGGCATGTTGACGACATTGTATGAGTATGGCAACTCAGTTTATGCCCTGTGAGGTTTCGCATGAGAGGGATGACAGTTCATATGGCAGTTCCAATATATTGTTACTAGAATGAAGTGGAGTTTGATGTGTGTAATATGGCTCAACTAGGAGAATAAGCATTGTGGTATTTTGATGTATGTGGAAGTTTTAAGATGTTGAGGATTCAGATGTCTTTTAGCTTTTTAGTTTTATTTGTTTAAGGCTCAATTATCTCTCTGCATTTGGTTGGGAGTTATTGGAACTTTATTCAATTTCAAAATAGATGTTCACATATGCTTTTGTTGCTGTTTGCACATGCTACTGCCATAACTTTGTTGTTGATGCTGTAGATTTTTCTTCAAGCTTTCAACTAGATAAAAAATTCACCAACATTTAAAAGTTATCTGGTCTGTGCGTTTTTTTTTTCTTTTTTTTTTTGGATAAATATGCAGGGATGTTTTGGAGCTTACTGAGGCTATTAGAAGTAAAGATGGGGAAGCAGAGCAATATATATCGGAAATTGAGGTCTCCTAGGTTTTTTTAAGTCTTTTCTTTTTGAATTTTCTAAATTTGCTTCCTTTAATATCTGACTGGTCTCTTTTTTTCTGCTTCAACTAGTTTTACCTCCAATTTTGTCAATTGATTTATTATTTTCCTGCAGACCATTGGTCAAGCATATGAAGATATGCAGATGCAGAACCAACATCTGTTGCAGCAGGTGACTGAGAGGGATGACTATAATATCAAGGTCTGTCTTGTTATTATCTACACTGATGTTAGTTTGTTACAATCTGCCTTTGTTGTTTCCTGTCAATTAATTGCTTACTTCAGTGATGCAATTGATTATTTGGGCTGGTCATTACTAATTGTTCTATGATTTCTTTAATGCAGCTTGTTTCTGAGAGTGTGAAGACAAAGCAGGCACAGAGCATTTTGCTCTCCGAGAAGCAGGCATTGGCAAAGCAACTTCAACAGATTAGCACGTCAGTAGAATCCTTAAAAATGAAAATTTCCTACAGTGAAGAGCAGGTAACATTTCCTCATACTCTCTAGAAAGTTTGCAATCCTATCCTTTATCAACCTGAATTTGAATCATGCAGATGGAGGCTTGTCTGACAGAAGCCATTAAATCTACTCCAGAAGAAAGACATCTTGCAGTCAACCTGGAAACAGCCAAGTGGGAATTGACTGATGCTGATAAGGAGTTAAAGTGGCTTAAATCTGCCTTTGCTTCCTCTGAGAAAGAATATGAGCAAATTCAGCAGGATAGGGATGATCTCCAAAATGATTTGGAGAATGATAGGTGCTGTTTTTTTCCCCTTCTGGAGTTCAGTTCATTTAAATTATAATGGTCTATTCCAGAACTTGTGATTATGTCTATGCATTATACAACTTCCTCTATCACAATTTCATAGTTTAGGACATAGAAGGCAAAGGAAATTTTCGTCACTTGTACAATGTTAGCCTTTTTATGATTCCATGTCTGACCTGCTGCTAAGCAGATGGTAGCTTTTCCACTGATGTATCATTTGCAATACTGATCTAGCATATCACTGAAGCTACTGAGATTTTGGGAACAATTTACCTTAATCTGTTAATTGGTGGCTGTGAAGCTTTCTTTTACATTGACTTTGGTACGTTGGTTTAATGGTTGAAGGGCTACCACTTGCATATGCAGCTTGTATAACTGCTGCTTGTCAGGAAATCATGTCATAATAAGCTATGCATCCATCGTTACAACATTTCTCATAAGCAGATTATCTATTAAGTGTGATGTTTCAAGCCACATTTGCATCTAAGAATATGGAATCGTGTTGTGCAGAAGCTCAAGGAAGAAGCTTGAGGAAGAGCTTAGGGAAGTGAATAGCAAGTTTGCTGAGATGAGTTCTGAAACTGGAGAGGCTGCAATACAGAAACTTCAAGATGAAATCAAGAGTTGCAAGTCTATTCTCAAATGTAGTGTGTGTTCCGACCGGCCGAAGGAGGTAAGTGTGCTCTATGCTTTACCAGTATATATATATAAACTTGTATCAGACTCAGGCTTGTTGGCCTTATCAAATCCTTTTAAAGTATATCATTGCTGCATTGATGGATGGTGGGTGTGATTTATATTTCGTAGGTTGTAATCGTGAAGTGCTATCATCTTTTCTGCAATCCATGCATTCAAAAAAATCTAGAGATCCGTCATCGGAAGTGCCCGGCATGTGGGAATGCATTCGGTCAAAATGATGTTCGTTTTGTAAAGATCTGAAAGAGCTTCAACATATTCTCTGTTTTATTTTTTTATTATAGTTTGTATTTAGTCCCCTCCATATCCTAGTGTTGAAGCCCTTGTTTGTACATGTCTTTGAAGCTGATGCTTCCTTATGTAACAGAAATTTTTGCTTTTCCTAATTTTATTATCTAAATAAATCTTGTATCTGGGGAAAAAATAAAAACAAATTAATTTAAATAAAGAAATAGAAAGAAAATCTACATGGATCATTTTGATTGCATATACTGGAAGAAGAAAAAAATGCCACCCTGCCCGTATTTTTTTAAAAAATAATGATATTTTAAAACATAGTTAATGAAAACAAAATTTAAAAGTCGCTGTTAAGCGGTTGGTAGATCACGGTTTTTGACAATTAAAATCGCGCGATTTTAAAATTACACTCTTTTGGCTGTAGTTTAAAAATGTGGATTTTTTTTTTTCATCATATTTTCAATTTTTTATTTGGATTTTGTTTAAAAATACGTTTATTTTTGTAAATTACGGGGCCAAGAACACTCTTGATATGCACACAGCAATTGAAACCACGATAAGAAAGAAAGTTTCTGGATAAGATGACAAATTGACAATGACATGAAAATCATCCACTTGACCATTATTCTTTTGTTTTATATATTCATTAGAGTAAAGCAAAAAGCACATCCATCGGTCCACAGAAGATATCTAATTATCTATCTATATGCAAGACCGGGGCCCATACATCTCCATACTAATCCCATGTTATGATATTGCTTTGGGTTACTACTAATTCCCAAGATTGGCAATCCTTTTCAAGCCAATGAGTCAATGACTTTTATTTATTTGTTTTTCTATTACTACTGATTCCATTTTTCCTTGCCTAACTACAGATTGCAGGATTGAGATGAGGTGGTATAATAACAGTGCAATACCTTTTCTTTTAACTATTTATTTTGAATGAAAACGACTTAAATTGTTAAAAAAAAAAAAAAAAAAAAGAGGGTGGCTAAACTATTTCAAAATGAGCTGTTCAGCCATTCCAAACGGACTATTAGGGGTGGTTGAACTTCTCCGTGGCTAAAAGAGCACCAGTACCAGATAGCCAACCATTTTTTTAAAATTTAGGAAACAAAACTATTTTTTGCTTCACTATCTAAAAGCACTTTACAATAGCTTTCCTTAATTTTTCATTAAACTATTAAAATATTATTTTTTTACTTGTACTTTATTTTTTTTCTTTCATTTTATTATTATAAGGAGAAGAAAGGTGCGAGGAGAGACGAGAGAGAATCGAGTTTATGATTATAATAATCATTGGGAATGCTATAGTGCTTCGCAAATGCTTAATGAATCCGTTGCATGTGATTTTTTTTAATATTTTTCTTATATTTAGGAAAGAGAACCACCTATAAAGTATCTGCTACTAGTGTTCAAAGTGTTTGGCCACCCAAACAATCGTTCCTTCTTTCTTTTTATTCTTTTGTTCGTTATAATGACCTAAGCCATGTATTTAAAATGAAGTATCTAAATAAAAGTGTCGCACCCATATCTTATTGTATAATGAATACGGTGTCACATTATTTAATCACACCAAGAATTATTGAATTAGAGATTTAAAAGTAACTTTTTCGGGCAAAAAAAACAGATTCAAAGAAATGAGAAAGATTTAACAGACAAAAGTCATAAAACCATTGTTGCATCGTTTGCCTGAAGAGAACGACACCGTTTCTTGTTTGGAAGAGGAAACAGCCTCTCTCTCTCTCTCTCTCTATCCGAAAAATCAAAAATCAAAATCAAAATCAAAATCAGAAAAAACCAGTCTGTGTCTCTTTGATACTATTCTCATTCCCAGTGACAAAGGGAGCTAAAGAAATGCTTCTCTCTCTTGTACGCACCACCAACTTCTTCACATCACCCTTTCAATCCAAAACCCATCCCACTTTGCTGCCCAAAACCTTCTTTCCTGACTTCCAAACTGAACCCACCAAAGCCCTCAAAAGATTGCTTTCTTTGAGTAAAAGATCACACACTGACAGAACTAACAAGTCCACACTCACTACTCATGCTTCTCTGCTTGAGGCTCCTGTTCTATGGGCTGGTAGGCTTTGCATCTTCTATGTCCTCTTGAAGACTGGCTTAGCTGGATCTCAATCAAACCCACTTGTCTCAGGTCTACTATTTCAATTACTATAATAATGGGGTTCGTTTATTTTCTTTTCTGGGTTCTTCAATATCGTCATATTCTTTTTCTTTTTTGTATTCGATTTGGGGTTTTTCTTAATTAAAGCTTTGAACTTTGATTTGATTTAGAGTTGGAACGTGGTGGTGCTGGTGAAGGTGAATCTGATGATTTGGGTTTCTCCAAGTGGTTGGGGAGTATACAAGGGAAACCAGGTTTGTGGGTTTGACTTGTGCTGGCTTTCCTTTGATACTTTATGTTTGCTCAAATTTATCAAGTAACAATTTTTTTGCTTATCCTCTGTTTGGTTGTTGGGAAATCTGGGAAGTGTATACGTGAAATTGAATTTCTCTTTGTGTAGTTTGGTGAGGTTTTTCTGTGTAAATGTAGCTGAGATTTGCTTGTAAAGTAGTTTCTTTTTGTTGTAAAGTTGCTGTGCAACTTGAGGTCCAGTGGCCAGTGGGTTTTCTATCCTCCTGGAGAGGACTGTAAGTCTTTGTGTGGTATGAAAAAAATTTATTCATCCAAAAAAAATAAAAAAAGAAATTGAAGTTCATGTTTGAATTTGCTTCATTGTTATCCCAAGAGGGAAAACAAAAAATATTTCGCATACTTAGCAAAACTTTTGTATAACGCATGGCTAATGGAAGTGTTTTTTTCAATTTCAAGCCCCAAGTGATGATTTATATTGAACATCAAAATTTTCCTGCGTTTTTTTATTAAGCAACTAACAGGGGAACTAATGATAGTAGTACCTTGCTAATTCTTTATTTTCTGAAAATATCTTATGAATATATTGACATTAAAGTCCCCATATAATTAGGCAAGGATTCCAATGTTAATACATAAACATTTTGAACAGTAATATTATCTACCAATTTTCTTTGCCTTTGAGATTGTAGCAAATTTTGTCCTATGCTTTGTTTTGGTTAAAATTTTAAAGTTCGTAAGGAATGAGTTTCCATGAGAAATTTGAAAAGCTATAACTGTATTGGTCTGGTAATGTATGGCTATAAAAGCTTCAGTAACTAAAGGTACACTTGGGAATTACAAAGTAACATGTCAATGTTTTAGGCCAACTACATTATAGGGAGAGGAAAAAGTAAAACATTGTTAAGTGAGTAGACACTGTTTGGATGTCGACCACTAATTGAACAGCTTCATTGTCATTAGCAAAGTGAGGTAGAAATCCATACCCAATGGAGCCTTCCTCGAAAGTGGAGCCTTTCAGAAATAATGGAAACTTTCAAAAAGATGTCATTTCTACAAAACCAAATAATACTTATTTACTTGTTGATTATAAAATTGCGAAGAAAATAATTTGTGAAATAAAAACGTCAAGATATTACTATAGTTTTTTTTTTTTATTCAAGTAATTCAATCTTATTAGAAAGTGCAAAGGGGCACAACCCAAATACACGAGGAACATACAAGAGGGACACCCAATTAGGAAGAAGAAGAAGAAGATACCGTGTTAATTTTTAGTTAGTGAATATTGAAGTCATGACTTTAGTGTAACTTGCACTTCAAAGAAGGCAAACCTGGTTACGTGAACCCTATAGCTGACTAAAAGGTGGTCTCGCGGGCCTAACATGTGGAATCCTTGCTCGATGGAACACTTTTCATGTCCACTGTTGTTAGCTGCTTACGGAGTGTCATGGAATACAAGATAACATTACTCAAGCAAAACACGTGCCTTTTCTCAATAGTTGTGAAGGTTAATGACACGAATCAAATCACGTCTGGCGGTCTGGGTGAGGTTCCATCAATTCCTGTTGCCTTAGGTCCATCTAATCCTTGAGGGAGAAACAGCAGCATTTAGGTTGATAACTGAGTAGAATTTTCATGATCATTGTTTTACTTGGTTGATTTTTGTAATATTTAGACTAGGTTGCTATAGCCTTCTTAGCATGTTCTTCGTTAGATTTACAAAAGTGGGCAAAAAAGGATTGGGATATTTAAGGATTCTACCTATTCATTGGTTGTTGTAAATAGTACTGAGAAGTGAGCTTTGGTGTTCTGACACTTGAAGGAAGGCGAAGAAAGAAATACAATCTTCATAAGAATTTACGGCTTTCCATATATGAGTTGTAATTCATAGTTTCTTGTGTTAACAAGAATTGCTTGTTGTTTTAGTAAAGTTGATAGTTTTGTCATTTCTTTGTGTGTCATGTTGAGTGCCTGGTGACAGAGAACGGTATCTTTAAGATTATTGGTTTCCTGTCATGTGTTGTAATCTTCTAAGTAGTATTTAGGAGTTTGATGGAGAAAGATAAGATATTGAAGTTAGCTGTTGAATCTTGTTCATATATATCCTCTGGAAGATACAAGGATAAGATGAGTGATGGGAGTTAAGAAGTGCTTTGATTAGGTAACCTTCTGAACTCATGCTTCACTGCTATATCTATTGACTCGTGCTTCACTGCTATATCTATTCAGTCATATTTAAAGAGGAAAGGTAAATAAAATATGGATTAACATGTATCGGAAACATTCTTCTTACAAGAATTGGTTGACTGAGAACCATGGCTGTTTTTATGTTCTGCATGCGTGCATCTATTGTTATGAAGATTGATCGCCAACATAAATATTCTATTACTTTCCTTTTAATCTGGCGTTCGAGAGTTTCTATTCAAAGCTGTATCATCTATTTAATATAAACTAGTTATGTCCTAATACTTGCTCTGTTGAACAGTGAAAGAAGCAGCTGATAGAAGGAAACTGGTAAGCAAATGGCATCCTACAACAAAAGGCACACTTAAAAGGAGCTATAGAGTGGCCTCTAAATCTGAGGGGCGGCGCCTACTTAAGGCCATTGCATCCCTATTGTCAGATGATGATCACTTTGTGGATGCCACTTCCCACAAGGTACTGCAAGTTTCTTGAACAATTTCTGGAATCCAGGATCCTTTCTTCCTGTTCTATTTCTTTTCTGTTTTCCTAGTCAATGGTAGGTAGCTATAGGACTCTGATACAAAAATTCGATTTTGCATTTGCAGGGTTGTCAAATTAGGAGGCAGAGTGCTCATGGAGAAAGTGTTTGTTGCAACAATGTGAGGGCTCTGTTTGATGAGCTCCCAACACCCCACCTATTTGTAGAAATCACTCCTTTTCCAGCTGGGCCTCTCACAGAAAAGGACTACACGAAGGCTGAGAAACTTGAGAGGGTGCTCAAATCTAGTCCTTCTGTTTAAGGCATCTTTGATAACAAGGCACTTCACTTTGTATATAGTAAACAAATATCATCTACTTTCTCTTTGACAAATACACTAACTCCGTACTGGCTACCTTCAAGGCTCAATTTTCATCTTTCAAAATCATCTCATTCTCCTTTTCTTTTCCCCCCTTTCGAGTCGGTCATCAGCATTGTCAAGTTTCTGCGACTCTTGTTCTTACTTCAACTACAGTTAACCACTTTATCGTAAGAAAAGAAAATTATAATTTTCTGGTCAAGAGAATCAAAACACATAATGCTCAATGAATCTGTAGAAATTCCATTGCGTCTACGAGCTCCTATTATTTCTGTGATCCCAAGTTTGGCTTGGAGGACGGACTTTATTTTATTACCCTCAATAGCAGGACTCAATAAAGGCAAAGTGACAAACACAACAAGACGTGAGACCAAGATCAATACAGGATCGACAATGCTAGTCAACAAAAAAAGAAGTCTTAAGGTATCAACCACTGAATAGAACAGAAAAAATTACTTCCCTTTAAGACCAGCCTGTGCCGCTTTTCAAAAATTTACCCCAAAATCTTCACAGCACATCTCTACATTGTATCGGATCGGACGTGACTAAGTATTTATGCATGCGGGGGTAGGTCTCTTGAAAAATCTTTGCCAAATCTCTGTCATATCTTTAAATGAATAATGCATCTCTGCATGTCTTTGAATGCTCCACTTTTTCAGTAAAGATTGTTGAGTTGCAACTAATGCTTTAAGTGTGACCAAAAAAAATGAAAAGGACAGATTTGATTCTCTTAGCCTGTCTAAAAATAAAAAATAATAGATTTACAAAAAGTGAATACGCTTTTGATCTCTTTGTAAAAATTATTTTTTATTTTTTTTTTTAAAAAAAAAAAAAAAAAAAAAAAGGTGAGAAAAGATGTTAAAATATAATTTATTTGATATAAATATGAAGAAAAAAAATTTAAAAAATGATTAATGTTATATAAAAAATTGAATATTTTCAAATTTACATATTTGCTAAGAAGCCCAATGTTCACGTATTCGATGCATTGCAACCGCTTGGTTTCCAGACTGTCTTGCTCTTATTCAAGTTCATATTCGATCTGAGAGTCAAAACACAGCACAATAGTACGGCAAATAACAGAATAAATTGTTCCAATGAAGTATGCTTGTTCATCTCAATGCTGTATTGTCCTCATACGAATTCAAATTCAAACTTCATTCAAAATTTATCACCAGAAAATTGGGGGCAAAGACAGACAATGACTAGGAAAGACAGAGATACAATCGGTGTCAAAAAAATGTTTGCGACAAAGTTTTTTGCTATCAATACTCAGATTACAAAGAGAAACATGTCGCTTCTATAGACCTATAAAATTTGTACTCCTCTTTTGGCCCTACCGACCCTTTAAAATGGTTAGCCGACATATGCAGTACTAACTCTAAAACTATTCCGTTCCAATTGAGGCCATCAAATTCTCGTACTCTGGATCTCACCCTTGCAGGATTACCCATCTGCCTTTGAGGTAGGTACAGAAGTGGGTGAAAAAGGATCATAAATTTGCTGTCCTCCAGAATTAGAAGGCGGCTTACTAGAAGCAAAGGAGAAAGTGTTGCCAAATTGTTGATTTGGAGCCAAGTGGATATCCGGCCTAGTTGTGCGTGCTGGATAATTTTGTTGAAGTTGCAGAGGATTCCCCGGCCTAGGAACCATAGGACCCGGCAAACTCGGCATTTGGGGAGCTGGACTGAAGCTCCTTGGGGACATTTGTGGGAGTGGAGTCCTAGGTGCAACACTTGCATTTGGAAATGCCGCAAGTCTGTGTGCCCCTGTTGGGCTTTGAGCATAGGGAGCAGCAGATACAGGGGCTTGAGGCTGACCTACTGAATTGCTGAACTGTGGCCTTTGAAAGACTTGATTGACAGGTTGAGTTATTTTGGGCACACCCAACTGGAAAGATGGTACCTGACGTGCTGGAGGCTGCACCTGTGGAGTACTCTGAATTGCAGGTTGCCTGCTTGGCGTGGGTACCATTTGAGAGACTGGATTCTGTGGCCGGTGAGGTTGAAAAGTAAAATCGCAGGAACTTGGAGCTGACATTGTCGGTGGTTTTATGGGAGTGAAATTTGGCGAACTTCCAGAAACAGAATTTGGTACTCCTGATTGCAGGGGTAAAGGTGATTGTGTGGATGATCCATGTAAAGGAATTGGTGCAGATCCCAATACAAGGTTTACAGATGATTTAGGTGAAGGTACCAGTGCTGATGTTTGATGTAATGAAGCTGAAAATGCAGCTGGATGCCCCCCTTGAGGCGGTGGATTTGACACAAAATGTGGAGCTCCAATAGGACGGTTAACAGCAGCACCTGAAAGCTGGGTAGGGGATGGCCTAGATGAAAAGATAACAGGTGAAACCAAACTGGCAGTTGATATGTTTGAAGGAGGTGCCACGGATGCAACACCTGGTAGTGGATTTTGAGGATGAGGCCTATTATGTGGAACCATCTGTGGAGCCATCTGCCCCATGTTGCTCAGACCTAGAGATGCTGAAGCACTAGCACTGGCAGGGGCTCCAGACCATACACTAGAGCTCCCAGCAGGGGTCCAAGGTCGGTCAGGTATTGATCTGGGTGGAATACCAGACATTGGTTGCGGAAGTGAAGACATTAATGACCCCATGATGATAGGTGCTGGCCTTGTTGGCGGGGGTTGGCTACCAGTAAATGGAGGTGGAGCTGAAAAATTAGGCTGAGCTGATGAAGGCTGTAAAGACGTCATGGGAGGATTTCTCAATGGGCCAGTATGTCCTAAAGGACGTGGTTGAGCCATGTAAGGATGCTGTAGAACATGTGTTGGTGGCTGTGGTCTAGGCAGAAAATGTGGGTTTTGGAGAAATGAGTTCAGTCCAGCTGCAGGAATTGGTCGAGGCCCAAACAAAGAAGGCATGTTTGAAGGATTCAAAGGTGATGACGATGAATGGACCGGATTGTTGAGAAGTGGTGCTGAAGAATTTGGAGAGAGGATGAAGCCGGGAGATGCATGCATTGCACTGTGAGATTGGCCTGATGGGAACCATGGACTGTGGAATTGAAATTGACCTTGTAAAGGAGTTTGTGTAGGTCCAGCCCCAGGTGGTTGTACTCCCTGATTTACTATGGTGGTAGGAACTATATGGGAGGTAGCTGCAAATTGGCTTTGAGTGAGAACATCCATGCTATCCCCAGAAACTGAAGTAGAGGTTGCAGAAACCGCAGCCAAATTTCCCTAAATAAAAGGTAATTGGTGGTTAGCATACTAATAATGTTATAATAAAACTCGGCAGAATAATCAGAGATCATCAAAAGGCTTTAGAATATAGCTTAGCAACCATGAGTCATAAAGCTTATTACAATCTTTAAAACAAATAAACTCACTGATACTGAGGTGACTAGCAGTTCAATTACAGAAACTGCAGCATCAACTTTCTCAAATGTCTCAGCTGATATTTGAACATATAACTCTTCATAAGCACCCTGGATTTCATTTCCATCAGATGATTTAATTTCTCCCTGGAAATGAACAAGTCAGAGTGCAACAAACAGAAGTCAATATAGCTAAGCCTTAATCTTGTTACATCTTTAAGAAAACAGTTCATGGTAGATCCTTCTGAGGTAAGATGTGTTTAAGGCTGACAGAATATATAAATTTAAGAATAGGAACAAAATACTGAGAAATCTATTTTTAAATCTGTACGTCACTTCTTCTTTTTTCCTTCAACCAAAGAATTACCTTCTCTCCCGTCTCTGCTTTGTTACCATAAACTCGTATTTTGGCTCCAGTTTCCTGTAATGCATGTAGCAGATGAGAACAAAGTACTACAAAATTTATTGATAAAAACTGACCAATTCTTAGCACGTTGTTGTACAACTGATGAAACAAACTTCTTACTTTTTCTAATCGCTTTTGATTATCACCTCCAGGCCCAAATATTAGGCTAATAAGATTGAATCCAGGATATTTTTTGACCTGTAGAGGCAATATACCCCACATGGTAGCATTAGGAACTAAAAGTTATCATTGGCAACAACAAAACTTGAAATCTAGAGAACAAGATGATATGAGAATAAAACTAATTGCCTGGGTAATAACATAAAAATAAAATAGCAATAAAACAGAGATGCATCTGGTCACACATAAATTTCATGATTAAAGAGGCAATAAGTTTCAATTATACACCTTTTTCTTCCTCAAAGCAATCAGAATCTCTCTCTCACACACACACACGCACAGTATCAGCTTCTACAGACACACACAGTATCAGCTTCCAGATTCCACTGCAATGCAACTATGCAGCATCACAGTTTATTTAAAACATATTTAGCTCAAAAAGTCTGCAAGATCTATTCCTCGTAAAAGGGTTTGAGTATAAAACAATCATTTGATGCTCAAAGGGTTTCCTTCCTACTGTAAAGATGTTTGAAAACTTCCCAAGATTGACTTCAAAACAGTTCTCCAGCAAAATTCCATGCAAGTCAAAGATACGAGCTTGGCCTCTAAAGTGGTTCCCTACTATAATTAAGCCAAGAAACTAACAGTTTTTATTTATTTATTTTTATAAGTAAAGAAACTAACAGTTTGATGGTGTTATTCAACACTTATTTCTCATAAACAAGTACTTTAGTGTGGGCTGCTTTGCACCATTGTCCAAGCTTGAGATGGGCCACACCTACTTTTGGAAGAGAATCCATTCTATAATAAATGCAAGAGATTTCATGCTCCTCAAAAGGCCCCAAATATTCTCATTCATAACAAGTTTAGCCAATAAAAATTATTTTGAATACACTTGCAATTAAATTTTTTTTTCTTTTTTTATGAATAATAATTTATTGAAGAAAAAGAAGATGCGTACACAAAAAGTACACAACAGAGGCGACCACCCTAATGGTATTGAAAATCTAAAAAGTAACAAAAACTATAAGATTAGAGGAAAATTTAGGAACAAAAGTAAGTGCCCAATCTAAAAGGGAGTTCAAGAAAGAGGCTTTTAAAAGCAGCACATTAGTCTCTCAATCCTAAAAAAAGACATCTATTTCTTTCTCTCCAAATAGTCCACATAAGTAAAGAAGGAATGACTTTCCAAATGGCCTCTTTGGATTGTCACCGCCCTTGCGTCTTCCAACAATGAAGTAACTCTAAAACAGTGCCCGGCATGACCCACGAGATTCCAAAAAAAAATGAGAACCAGGTGCCATAACTCTCTAGAAAATTCGCAATGGATGAGAAGGTGGTTTATGGTCTCTTCGCTCTTCTTAAAAAGACCACTAGTTGACAAGAGTAAGTCCCCGCCTCCTAAGGTTGTTGATCGTAAGGAATTTACCCAAGGCTGCCGTCCAAGTGTAGAAAGCAATACAAAATGGAGCCTTCACTTTCCAAACGATCTTCCAAGGAAAAAGGGAAAGCTCTCTAGATTGTAATGTGTTGTAAAAGCTCTTCACTTCAAACTTGTGATTACGGGCTAGGGACCGTAAAATTTTATCTGTCTCACTTGGAAAGGCTTTCGAAGAGTATAAAAGATCGAGGAATGTAACAAGAGACTAGTTCCCAATCCTGGACCGCCCTGGGAAAACTTGGGTTCCAATGGGCAAAAGAGCAGGAAGAGTCCAAGTAATCTGACACTAAAGCCTCTGTGTACCGAGCTATAGAGAAAAGTTCTAGAAATAGGGACTCGAGAGTTGCTTCTCCACACTACACGTCCTACCAAAAGCAAAGGCGAGAACCATCTCCTACTCTATAGGAGACCAATTTCAAGAAACAGCCCCGGCCATTTCTAACATTTCTTTCTTCACATTTTTGTAATAATATTGCCATTAAAAGAAGAGAAGACATGTATTTGTTTAATTATTTTTTAACTTGAATGAAACTATTACTTGAGTATTATAATTTTTTATTTGGTATATTAATCAGTTCTATTATTAGAAAATCATTTAAGAAATTTGAGAATAAACCCTCTTTTTCTAATAATTGCATTGCTACTGTCAAGATAAAGCAAATGAGAATTTGTAATCTTTCATACTATCATATGAAAATGGGAGATGGAAAAGCAGGTGCAACAAATGGTTAGAAACCAAACTTACAGGGATAGGAACTATTGACTCTTTCAATAAAGGTTTATAATCAGGTGGGACCTTGTAACTTGGAT
The DNA here is from genome assembly GCA_028654335.1 of Alnus rubra. Lineage (NCBI taxonomy): Eukaryota > Viridiplantae > Streptophyta > Magnoliopsida > Fagales > Betulaceae > Alnus > Alnus rubra. The sequence goes on along the minus strand of JAJPGS010000400.1, from coordinate 821,271 downwards.
TCAGTTTCAATATTTCTCCTGGATGTCATCAAGAAAAAAAATTATGCAATACACGAAGTAAAAGGGGGAAGAATAAAAAGAGAAAGAAAAGAAGACAATCTGGAAATGATGTCAAACATACCTATAAGTTCCCGCTTTTCAAGTTCCAATAATTCTGAGTTCTGCATCCAAAAATTGTAATGTTAGTGCTTAAAACTTATTATATTATCCAACATAAATCATGAAATTCCCTAGAAATCAACAAGCAAGAATTGAGGAGCCCAATGACAACAGTGACTCTACCTTACTATTACTTTGAGGAATTGCAGACCTGGGATCTGGATTCTCGGCTGCTATTGGTGAGTCTTGAGGATCCCTAACCTCCAAAGATCCCAATTTCAGCTGTTGTGTAATTTGATCCAATCGTGTCTGCTCAAAATTGTACCACCACACAGGCAGTAATATCACTTAGTGGCACCTGGAATGGGAAGTTTCCGTGCAAACCATTCACACGGAAGATGCTGACATTTTAACACCCAATAGGAAAAGGGAAATTTTCAATTGCCACCAGCTGAGCAATATTTATTCCCCCCACAAACTGGGGCTACAAATGCCTCCAACCTATCCTAGATCTGAAATTTTCTCATCTAATTGAAAAGTTTCTAAACAAATTATGTTTCCTGAAACTTTTTTTTGGTAAATTACATCTCCAAAAATTAATGAAAAGAAGAGGGGGAAATGGAGCAAAGGTATATAATTTTGATAAATTTGGGTTAACAACTTTAAGAAGAGAAATCAGATTAGAGAAAAGATGACAGAACATGACTTGAAAAGAATCGCTGTACCTGATAAGCCAAGGCTCGTCCCTTTTTGACAGCAGCATCCTGTGTCGGGTCAGGGCCCCATTTTGTTTTCCTCTGCACCAGTTTGGTACTTTCCTCATCAGCTGCATCACCACTTCCTAGTTTTTTACCTCCTCGGATGATGGGAATTAATGAGCCTGACAATTTGTTTTTTGGAATAACAAATCCAGATTTTACAGCGAACATAGAGACCTTTTGGCTACTTGTTGTTGGTGCAGATGAAGTACTTGATCCAGACATCTTAGTGCTGTGAGGCTCAACAGCAGATGTCGTGTCGACCTTTGCACTCATCCTCTCCAGTTACTTCCCACACAGAAAGCAAATATGTAAAACATAAGTCACAAAGAAAGATTTTAATCCTTCAAAGTTTCGTTTCAAGTCGTTCTGTCATTTAGACAGCTGGAAAAAATAAAAGGACCAAAACAAAAAGAACAAGTTTGTTAGAGTTCAAAGATTTAGACAATTGTCCTCAATGTATAACGTGGTTTAACAACCAGGAGCTTTCAAACAACTAGAATCAAAAACATAGTAGATGCAGCCAAGCTGTAAGTAACTGGTGTATGAAAAGAGAAGAAGATTATCCCATCCACCTAGAGCCAGCTAGATTAAAAGCACCAATAGTACAGACCTAATCTGCCCTTATGGTAATGTGATCTAGAGGAACTTTCTTGAAGCCCAAGAATGGGAATCGTATATTTCCTCCCACAAATCAGATGAGAGCAGGAACCTTCCAGCTACACCTATAGCACAAATGCAGTCCATCTCATTGGATGGAAATATTATGAAGCAACATGCTTTATTCTCTAATTAGGAATTACACTTCAACAGACCCACACTTTTTTTTTTCTTTTTCTCTCACCAGTTCACTACAACAGACTCTTGATACCTACATTTAACGTCCCTTTCTTCTCCTCCCTCTTCAGAAAGAAACATAGAAAGGGAATGATGGTGCAAATCCCTACCCCTTCACTGGTTATTTTAAACAAGACGGATGAGGGGATGCTCATATTCCAGAAGGTTATTGCTAGAACAAACATATGCTTAAATTAAGGGCAGGAGTAAAAATTGATGAAAATGTTGCCTATAAATTCAGATTACCAAGAAAAGACATTCATATTTATGGATAGACATTCTTTCAAGCATTAGACTATTTTGCAAAGCGCCCACAACAAGCACTTGCTGACTGCTTATAAGATTGCATATACACCGTCCCATGTTCCCATAAACACTAAAGGATGACTTCCATCTACTTCTTTTTCACGTTTCATCATATTAAACCACATCATGCTCAATTTACTCACAAAATTGTGTACAGGTATATAACAGTGGCACACACATATATGCAGTAAATATGAACTATCATGAACAGTTAATAACTTAATTATCATCCAAAATAAGTTCCTCCCACAGATTAATCCAATCATTCTAATTTTTCATATTACCATCTTTCTAAAAAATATTAATTAACAAACTAACAAAACAATGAAAAAAACTTAAATAAATAAATATACAGAAATAGTCCCAATATACATACATACATATGTGTATATATATATGCAGTCCAAAATCTCAAAATTCTTTTCTTTTCCTCGACTTTCTCGGCAACCAAACAGAAAATAAAAAAGAAAAATACATAAATACATAAATATATACGACTATATATATATATATCTTAGCGAGAGAGAGAGAGAGAGAGAGGGGGGGGGGGAGTACCAGTAGAAGAGGGCGTTGTGTCTCAGATTTGGGGTGCATGACAGGGAATAGCCGAAAACGGTGCGTTTTACGCGGGATTCTCTCACTCCGATGCCTCTGAGTAAAGGAAGTGTATTATTGAGCAAAGTTAATTTTTTCGAATTCCGATAGCGTTATTTTATTTCACACAAATGTATGGGCCACTCTTCCTGAGGCCCATTCAACTTCAAACCAACCCATTTCAAGGTGTCTTAATGATTAGGAATTTACAATTTCTTTATTCTAAAATTATGAGAATTCATCCAGACGGTTTTTTCATTGAATAGCTTGAAAAATGTAATTTATTAAAAATGTGGTATATTATCAAGGCAGCTAAAAAATAATTTTCTCTCAAAATACTTCTTATTTACTCTTTAAGAGAAGCTTCTTTAAAAAACCATACTACATCTTTTGAATCAAAGTTTTTCTACAACATAAAGTAGATGTGTACAAACGGAGCGGTTGTAACCACTTTAAAACCACTAACCGCTAGCTGCCTAGGCGGAGGCGGCTAGCGGTTATAAGGTTTGAGAAAAGCGGTTAATAACCGCTAACCGCTTATATATATATAATAAAAAACCTGGAACAAGGGGCGTCGTTTTGCCATACATATATAAGCATATTTTAGGGTTAGGGTTAATCATTTCAATATTTCTCCTCACCTCTCTCACATTTCCGTTGTTCACCCACGACGCCTAGCGCCTGAGCCTCTGCCTCTCGTCTCCCTCCACTCTTCTAGCGCCGTTGAGACCTCTCTGGCCTCCGACCATCTCGTCTCTGCCACTGCTAGCTAGTAGCTACACTGTTAGCTTCTCCCGAATCTCCATTATTTCTCAGTTTTTTTAATGTCATGTACTCTTGGCCTTCTTCTCTGTGCACTTCTGTCACCAAGCTTGTAGGATCCAAACCCATACCCATTTTCTTTGTGACATTCTTTTTTTTGCCAAATAAATGATTTTTTTCTTCTCCTTCCCATGGTCTTTAAATTTTCATCTCCCATTCCTCAATATGAGAATAGTGAAAGTCTGTGTTTTTTTTCCTGTTTTGTCCTTATTTTGTGATATTACGAAGTTTTCATCTTCATTGTTTTGATAATTTCCGTATCCGTTTCTTTTGACGATTTGTTCTTGTTTGTGAATGTGAAATTGATATGATTAAATGGAACTCAGGAAGACCCATCTGCTAGAAGCTTAAAAAATTCACCATTTTATCAGTTTTTGGATGTGTGTCAAGAACTGTAGAATATGTGAAATTGATATGATTAAACTGCATTAAAATCGGCACAATAATGGCCAAAATCGGCTCAAAAGAGGCAAAAATCAGCCCAAAAATGGTCCAAACCCGGTTCAAAACCGGTCTATAGCCTAACTAAAAAGCGGTTATATAACCGCCGGTTATTCGGTCAATAACCGCTAATCGGAGGTTATTAAAATAACCGCCTCCGCCTAAGCTGTTAGCGGAGGCGGTTGGTAAATTTCAATAACCGCCTAGGCGGTTAGCGGTTTTAGCCAATAATCGACGGTTATAACCGCTTGTACACCACTAGTATAAAGCGCAAGAAATTAATGAAATGGATTTGATTCTTGCACTACACCGTCACAACAACCCCTCACATGAGGGTGAGCCTCAATGTATACTCAATTTTTATCAGTAACATATCACATTTTTAATAGGTAGAATTTTCAAGCCATTCGATTCAAAGAACAGCCTACACTTTATTTGAAATTATAGGGGATCTTTATCCGTGTCTTAATACTTAATCATTGCTTTTTCTTTTTGGAAAAAAAAAAAAAGCAAAATAAATCTTTGTAGTTTTATTGATTTGCACTAAGATCCACGTGGTATGCAAAAATAACAAATTAGTTTTTCTTATTAAATTCTATCAAAAAACTTGACAGATTTCATTAGTGTGTCACGTTAGATCCAATGAAATTATTGTAAGTACAGGGGGTAATACAGTTTGCCTTGCATTGTGATTCAATAGCAGGACATCTATTGAATAGGGACGGTTAAGATTAGAACCCACTCTTTCTTTAGTACAAATTCACTTAATGCTTGAAGATGTTTCTAACCGTCCATATTCAATGACAGGAGATATCCTGTTATTGAATATCCGGAGACAAACCAATCTCTATGTAATTAAGGTACGAGAAAAGACCCGACACTTGCCCTCCCTGTTCCCTGCCCAAATTACATGCTATTTCAACTCCACAACTTTCACCAACAAAGTACTAAAAAATGGTTGTGTTTTACCCTTTTTGAGTTGGACAAGTTTAGAGAGGATTAATTCCATCCTTCAATAACTGCTCGAAGTTGGAATTTGAAATAGCACACAATCCTAAAAAATTATAATCTTGGGTTGTTGGAGGCCATATGGATCTAGATCCCTAGCAATTTTCTGTTCGACTACTAGCAATTTGGACAACAAATGTGAGAGAATTCTTATAGAGCCCTCCTAATAGAACATGGGGGTTGTCCAAGACTTGCTTGAGCAAGTGGACCCCATAAAAGCTCTTTTATTTGCTGCATTAATTACTAGCAATCCAGACAATAAAATGGTTGGAAATCTCTATCCCTTGATCTTCGCTAGGTGCTTCTGTAACGCTCCTGCTCTGAGGGTTAAGCCTAATTCAACTAAGTTTCATCTCAAATATTCAGGAACAGCTACACAAATCTTGTCACTAATGTTGCTGCGTCTGAGACTAATTTACATGCAAAAAATCATCTACAAAAACAAAGCGATCACGCTTTACAATGATAAGACTATAGAACTTGATTTTAACTCTAGCATTCAGTGCACGAACACAATCCAACCGAGGAGAATGGCACAAACCCATGGGCACTTGGAAAAGCTCTTAGCCCCCGTGAAAAGAGGTACACATGTAGCTTATCATGTGAAAGGATAGAAGTTTGGAAATAGTAGACTACCAAGAAGGATGTAGGCTGCAGAGTATGCCCAAATCAGATATGCCCATTTCTTCCGATACACCATCAAATGAGAGGCAAACCAATAAAGGGGAGGGCTGGCAGACAAAAAGCGTGTAGCCACCTGCCAAGAATCAATCATGAGTAAAAAGTGATGCATGATGATGTTGGGATATTTAAACCACCTTCAGATAACAGCAATGGCACTTGAAAACAGCTACAAGCAAATTGTTTTAAGCGAAATTTACATTAATTGAAAATAACCAGCAAGTGAGCTGCAATTTTTTTTCAAAAGGTCTATACAACAGGATCAGTATAATGGAAGAATATAACACAGGACAGATCTTGTGAAGCTTCTTTCAGAAGACACCAATTGAAAGATTATAGTTCTAAGACGAGCATTACAAACCCTCTCTGAATGGAGGCTCATAGTTTCAAGATTATTTGGAAGTACTTCATGCTTGATAGAAACAAATAAATAATTAAATAAACAAAAATACATATGTATATTATTGTGTGTTCGTGTTATCTTTGAGAAAAAAAAGTGGGGTGCTCAATTTCAATGAAATTGGTTTTATTACTGATCCAGAAAAAAATAAAAAAATTGATAAGTAAGCAAAGAAGTTTATAAAAAGCGTAAAGGCACCCCTAAGCATTCGTGAAGTATACAAAAATGACACCAAAATAGGAAAAAAGAGGGAAGAAAAGAAAAACACCCGCAAAACCCAAAAATAGGAGGAAACCCAAACATCCCAACAAAACCGGCCTACAAAACCCAGAGACTAATACATCACAAAAGAGGCCCTCTCGCCTTGCCCCGGCTAGAACCAAAACCCTTAGCATCATAATTAATCATGCACAAAACCCAGGAAAGAAAAAAAATTGTGCTGAATTTCATTGAAGTGGGGTGTTTTTTCTTCTTTCCTTTCTGTTATTGGGATAGGTTGAGTATAAATCCATCCAAGGAAATGCACACCTCTCGTCAGCCACTCAACATCTAACCTCATATAGTGGCTTAACTTTTAGGAGCGTCTAAAAATTTTAATGACAGCATGTAGCTTTAAATCCCAGAAATTTAGTCCTACTTCCAGACTTATGAAAAAATTTGGACATAAGCCCCACAGGCCTTCACCTGATTATCAGCAGGCATACCCTTTACATTCACAAAACTAAATTGATCCAACAAACAAAAGCAACCACTGCTAACAAAATTTCATAAAGCTGAATTTGCAAGCTATATCGATTTAAGTTACTAGATGAATGAGTCTAACCTGAACATGCATGACAAAAAATGCTGTTGCAACCATAAATCCTAAGTGCAGAATAAGCGGGAGAACAGAGACAGATAAGTATCCCAGCTTCACTAACGGATCATTTTCTGGCAAAAGAGCAACAGGATCCCCCTAGCCATATGCTTCCTCTGTCGAAGATTGTGATATTCTGTTACAAGCAATCATTGGTTGGAAATTGTGTTTACACGTTATAATGAAAATGGAGTATAACACCTCCCAAGAAGATGGTTAGCTCATGTGCATGATTGCACATGCTCAGGCAGATGCACGAAACTACAGGCCACAGCATCGGCGAAAGATATTAAGATGAGTCACAACTAAAAATGAAATCTGGCACTCCATAAAAAGAGGCCAAAAGAAATGTCTAAAAACAGGTCCAACTGATTATCTAGCCAGGACTTCAACTATTCACAATTTGATGTATTATATCTTCCCTACAATGGATGGTTAAGTCACCTGGTTTCAAAAAGAAATTTCTAATTCGGTGAGAGTAATACCTTGCATCTTAGAAGAAGATTCCTCTGGAATACGAGCAATATTTGATCTTGGAACTAACTCCAGAGAGAAAAGCAAAGCTGAAGAATTCTTTTCCTCAATAGAAGCTCGAAATCCCAGTGAGAAAAAGATTTCAGGCCTTGACGTTGCATAATAGACAATTGAACAAAGTGCCAAAGACAATATAGGGGAGGCGAGTAAAAAATTCGGCAACTGTTTTAACTGAAAATATCTCAAGAAACCTACCCCCCTGGCATCAAAAGAAACCATCAAGTTCTGTACAACATTTAACATAAACGTGTTTCCTTTGTATTTTCTTAGCTTTTAAAAAACAAAATTTCACAAGGTATAAGAGGAAAAAAAAAATTAAATACACATAAAGAGCTAAACACCAAGCCTTGAAGCCGCATATAAAACAATAAGGAGATTAACAAGGTGGAAAGCCACCATCACGAGTTAAAAATGAACATACCAATAATGGCTTTGAATATAATTGTACAGTAGAGGTACTCTTGCTTTGCACCAGGGCCTCATTTCATCTGAGGACCGTCCTAGACAGATGTTGTAGTATCCATATGCTTGAAAAGCAATAAATGGAGTGAAAATACATATGCAACGCAAAGCTCCAGCAATAAGGACCTGTATTGCCAACTGGCATAGAAATAAGAGTTACTAAAATCAGCAACTTGCCCCTATGCATCAATGAAAAACTGAATGTAGCTTTGCACACAATACATGTTACCTACTTACCAAACATCAAAACAATAACCTTTGATAGACTGATTTCTAGGTCTAACATGGAGAATATTTTTGGCTGACAAGAACGACTGTCTCTATTTGAGCTAGAGCTCAATGGGTCTATCCAGGTGAACGAAAAAATAGCACCCAGTTCAAATTAGTGTTCTTTAGGTATTTGGAGGTAGGTGAAAGTAAAACCTTCACCCTATCCATATGCATATTTCAAGACTAGAACAGTCGAACATGAAAACTTGTTCGATTGAAACAAGATACTTTGCATGGAAACAAACAATAGCCTCGATTGTAAACAGGAAAAAAGGCTTTCACTCACATAAGCACGCTTTTCGATGAACACAGCATCATAAGCCCGATGCAATGTCTGGAAACAGAAATAACCAGCATTAAGCACTCCATTAGACCTCGCACAACCAGAGAGAGCAAACCAAAGAACAGCAACACTATTTCCACCAGTTACTAAGTGGTATAACCCTCCAACCGAAAACAGGGCATACAAACTCTCCGTATATCTGTCATAACAAGGACAGCAACAATGTCTTATTTTTTATTAAATTTTTGTAGATACCAATTTGAATCGAAAGAAGCTGGAACATTACATTGATGAATAAAATATCGAAGCCGGATTGAAGCAAAACAAAATCGAAGCACGCAATGCGGCTTCAGGATCCTTCAAAATAATAACTGAAAGCCTGTTAGTGACAAGGGCAAGAACAACAGCAACCAATCAGGGGGAAAAACAATATCGAAAATTTGAAAGATACCATGAATGTAGTAAAATATCCAAAGGCACGGCACTGAAAATAGAGGAAAAATCAGAAACCCAAAAAAAAAAAATCCCAAAAAACAAGTAAATTAAACTCACTTGTAAAAATAAATCGCCGCCAATACAAAGGCAATGTTATTGATCACGTAGCCGGACAGCCCCAGCACCGCTCTGTATCCGATTAACGGTACCAACGGCGCAAAAACTGAAATTAGCAACAACAACAAAGAAATTCAAAATAAATTAAAATCATGTATATGAAATGACGAAAATGACCATCCCGGACCTGTGCGAGAGAGGAAGGAAATGGCGAGGGGGAGGAGGGGGAGGAAGGCGTAGGACTGCTCGTACTCGTAGCCGCACTGGGCGATGCGTAGAAAGTAGACGGAGTCCCAGACGACACCATTTTCAATGGCGGAGGCGAGCGAGGGAAAGAGAATGGGTGGGTTGGGGTCCTGGCTGCGGTGGTGGGTGAGGCAAGTAGGGTTGAGAGGAGCGGAGGTGTCGTAAGGGGAGAGGAGGGTGCGCCAGATGAGGGTCAGGGCTACGAGGAGGAGCCTGGAGAGAATTGCCGATCTGAGGACCAGCATCGTGTGTGGCTTTGAAAGAAATGCGGTGGTCGTGGTGGCGCTGCTCGTCATGTCACGGCGGAGTAAACAGCTCTGCGATTCAATTTCTCCCTCTTTTACTTAAAAAAAAAAATTCTACCTCTTTTTGGTGCGGTGTGAGTTTTTTCAAAAATGGGCCTTGAATTGGGAGACTCCAGACTCGTCTTATCTTGGGCCTAGATTGAAGGGCCTTGAAAAGTAAGAGGTTAGGGCCGATAGTCATTTCTATAACAGTAAATATAAGAGAGTTATTATGAGTCTATATGCTCGAGTTGGGAGGCAGGCAGCCTAAAATCTGTTCAGGTAGATGGGCTTCATAATGACTCTCTCACATTTATTGTTTAAATTACTAGTAATCCGAATAACAAAATTGTTGAATGATTCTATATATATATGTGTCGAAACCCAATAAGAAGAACAACAAATATATAAATATATATATATATATATATATATATATATATATATATATATATATATATATATATATATATATATATATACATAGCCTGATTGGCTTGGCTTGTTTGTTAGATAAATAAACATAAATAAGTTTGTTTTTGGAACCAAACTTGAATTTTTATGAACAGTTTAACCTATTTATGATCCTAATAAAATATGTATTGATAATGAATTTTTAAAGAAGTCATTCATGAATCATTTTAGCTTTATTTGAGTACCAAATCAATGTTTACTGCACACCAATTTTGTCAAGGCCATGATTCATATTTCATGGGTAATAGTTTATTTGGCAGTAATTCATCATTATTGTAATATTCTTGGGGTTCTTGGTGTTAATATACAAGTTTAATCTTCACAACCCTTGGAAGCTAATCTATGCTTCAGTTAACTTGATCCACTTAATGCTCTCAAGTCTTCATGTTTTTAACACCCCAAAATATATACATATATATCTTGATGTTTTTATAAATGTATTTCTTCATTTCATAAGTACACAAAGGACATTACTATTTTCATCATACAGCCCTAAATGAACAAAATAGTGCTCGAGTGAAAACTATGTATTTTCTGTATGATTTACAACAGGTAAAGGGTCCTACATATACACATGTTCCTTGCATTATAATCCCACAGATTGTGTTAAAGGATTTTAAAATTAATATGTATATATATTTATTTTGTGTCTTGGGAATGTTTTAAAAGGAAGGTGTTAAAGAGCATTAAATGAAGATAGTCCCACATGGAAAAAAAAAGATAAACTGTAGTTAACATTTATAAGGTCCAACGCACTTTAAGCATTTAAAGTAATGTTTGGGTGTATACTCTTACATATATACTCTTGTATGGTGCGCGCGTGTGGCAGTTGGCTGTATAGGGCGCTAGTAGCGCTTTGATGACACACTTAGCACGAAGCATCGGGGCTTGAAGCGATCTAATCATGACCTATGGTCAGATTTAAGTATTTGTTACTTAAGCAGTTATGAACTCAATATAATACAGAAGTAACTACTGTTGTATAGTGATTATTAACAGAGATATCAAAAAAAAATTTGTCTTCAGTTCTTCTTCTAATACCTTTTGAATTTAAAATTAAAAGAGAAATGATATGTGTACCAAAATTTTTACAAAGAAAAGCTTACAAACTGACGTGGACCCTCATATGAGAGTCCACGTCAGTTTGATGGTAAAATTATTCAAAATAAATAGACAAAAATATCCTTTTTTGGTTGAACCCAGCCCTTGTCTCCCCATCTCCGACAATATCTCTCTCCCCCCTCTCACCGGTTCGGCCACCAGATTTTTGACCTGATCCTGCCAAAAACCCACGCTCGGCCGGCGTGGGTTTGTGAGTTCCGGCCAGATCTGAGAGTTTTGGCCGAAACCCACTCTCGGCCGGCGTGGGTTTGAGAGAGATCCAGCCAAATCCCACGCACAGCCGGATCTCACCAGATTTGGCAAAATCCCACGCACGGCGGGATCTCACCAGATCTGGCCGTATCCAACGCACGACCAGATCTCTGTTTCTGGGCAAATCTCTTTGAGAGATCCGGCCGAATCCCACGCTCAGCCGAATCTCATATCCGGCCGGATCCTCAGGCGTGTTGGCTGCTGGTGATCGGGGCTGGGGGTTTTCTGACATGGCTGGAGGACCGGTTGTCCGGCGAGCTTGATTTTTCCGGCGATGGGAAAGAGATCTGGATCGGCATTTTTCTTTGGTGTAGGTTTTTGTGGATTTGAAAGGGCATTTTCGTCTTATGACAAATGCCAAATCAATTTGTAAAAGTCCATTTGTAAAAGTGTTAGTACCTCTACCATTTCTCAAATTAAAAAGCATCTGTCTGTCTCTTGAAATAATAGAAAAATTTGAAAGTGTTCGGGTTTAATTTTCGTTTGTGCAAAACGCAATTAAACAAACAGAGGATTATGTGCTCTATTGTATCTTGGATAAATATTTGTTATAACCATTTGCATACCTTTCTGGTAGGGACAAATAATCTCTTAAGAAAAACGACGCTGTAATACGCCTTAAGAACATCTCGTTTCTCTGTTTTCGTTTACTTTTTCTAACAGATTGTGGGGTGTATTAACTACAGATTACACATATCATTCCTTATGTAATATTGCTGATTTCCTTGTAGGATTGATTGCCTTGACTGTGGCTTGATTCCTGTGACCGTTGCCTTCTCTGCATATCTCCATGCTGTGTGTGCCTTCATGAAAAGGATCTTGCCTTGAGCTGGCCAGTGCATTGATATCGTAGTTGACAGACTTGTGCGTGCTGTCTTGCTGAGTATCAGCTCTTGGTTTGGAATCTTCCGGAATATCTGCAAGTCTCTTAATAAGCCCATAGGCATGGACCCAGGGACGCCCGCCCGCTCGGGAGATTCTTAAATTCTTAAATTCTTAAAATCTAACCCCCACAAATTAAATTCTTAAATTCGTCCTTACATGAAAGTATTTATTGCATGTAGGCCTCAAGCCCAGCTCAGGACTGATAAAAAAAATTCATCAATTACGGCTTAGATCTAGAGTTGAATCATAAATATGATCTCCATGTGTTCCATTTGATCATGTCCAAATTACATATTCTTTAGAACTTTGTTTGCTCTAGAAGATTGAGCTTAAATTTTGTGTACAGTGGCCCTTTTGACAGCAGTTTCCCAAGTCTTCGTCGAAGAACTTGATCTGTGACACCAAAGAATGAGATAGAGCTCAATCAAATTTCGTGTGAACGGGCACTCAAACTCCACTCATTTTATTCGAACAAGTGTTGGGACAATTCAAACTTTACCTATTTGAACGCTCGGCTCAAATGGTTCAAATACCTGGCCTATTCAAACAGGTGAGATCGAATAATCTTTCACGTGAAGCTGCCCACTATATAGTGCAATAGCCAGTCTGATTGCAAGACTTCCCAATCCTATTAAAACATACAGGCTCCCAGCCAGTAGTACAACGTTCTATGTCTGCCACCAAGCCACTTTATTTGACCAAAGCAAAATATTGCGTAGTTTCTTTTTTGTTTACTCAATACAAAGGAAAGGGCTACAGCCTACAATTTAAAGCACAAGCATTAGTTCTCTTAAATTTTATTCTCCTCACTATATTTAGGAAAAATTATATATTTAAATAGTATAGGGAAAAGATAAGAAACTCTACTGTGGAGTGCATTTAAATAATGAAACAAAAAGTGGTTTAGTTTTCTAAATTGAAAAAAAAAAATTAAGACAAGTTGCTGCTAGTGCTCTTATAAAGAGCAATCATCCGCAAGGACCATAGGCTATTAGTTTTGGATTAAGATCCTCTCAAATCATTTGTTCCAATTTGAGAGAATTCGGCCAGATCATTATAAGAGACCACTTATGAGACTTACATAACCGAATAAGTAGTTGGATAGCCCAATTTCTATTTGGTCAGGTAGATTCCATAAGTGGTCTCTCACAATCATTTGTCCGAATTCTCTCAAATTTGAGCAAATAATTTGAAAAAATGCTAAGGGTAGTTAAAGTTTTACAAAGGAAAGCTTACAAACTGACATGGAGCCTCATGAGAGGCTCCACGTCAGCTTAATATTAAAATAAGTTTAAATAACTTTTAATACATACAGACCAAACTACCCTTCCATCTCCAAATGCTGGTGCTTTCAGGTTGCGATCGAAATGCGGCGTTCAAGAGATGTTATTGTGCCACGTAACACTGTGCCCGATCATCGCCTTCTTCGTGATAAGGCTAGATCATGGTGGGTTTCGGTGTTTAGGATCATTGGCCGAATCTAGTATATAGGTTTCGGATGGGTTTCAGTGTTTGAGATAACTGGACGGATCTGCTACTGGCTGGACATCGAAACCCACGCACCGGCAAGATCTCCCTCGCCGGCTGGATCTACTACTGCTTCTATCTCCGCTTAAACCCATCACATCGAAACGCACGGACACCAAAACCCACGGACCGGCCAAATCTGCTACCAACCGAATATGCTATTGGCAGAATCTCCTAACCGGTTGGATCTCCCTCTCCTTCTCAACCATCTCATGTTTTCTTGGTCGGCCATCAGAGGCTGAGAGTAGGAGTAGGTGAAGGGCATTTTTGTCTTTTTAGAACATGCCATGTCAGATTGTAAGCTTCTCTTTGTAAAACTTTAAGTATCCTAGTATTTATCAATAATTTGAAAATATCCTACTCCAATAGATTCTCAACTTGGAATCTTTTAACACCACTATATGACATTTATTATTACCTTTTACCAACTTGGTTTTCTTCATTTATGAGTCTCACAACTTCTCCCACCTACACTTGATTTAAGTGTCATAACTAGTACAATAGATCAGCTACTAGTAATGTCGAGTTGTCAACATTCTAAGAAGCTATCAAATTGCGTATGTTGCACGTTTGAGCGCAAATGTTGAAAAAATGTTGTAAAATATGAGTAGTTAATATAGTGTAGTTAAGCTTTTGTTTGCTTCTTGAAATGTTTTCTAATATTTTCTCTACTCTCAAATAAAAAATAATAATTTAAATGAAATAATAAAAATGAATGGCAGAAATATAGAACTTGACTTAGATATTTTAAAAAAATAAGTAGTTAAAATAGAACAAAATTATTATTTTTTAGCTAAAATAAAAAATAAATTTGTTAAATCAGATATAAATGCTCTTATATTATGGTCCTGCCGGTGTTAATTTTCCTAACTACTCAGAAACTTGATGAGAAAAGACATGACCAAGGTCCCTAAAATTAAGGGCAAAAGTACATGACACAGACATTTACAATTCATACTCAATGTTGTTTTCGAAAAAAAATATATATGGCTGATTAGTTTTTAATATGATGTGACTTATAAGTAGCTATTATCTAAGGTTATTATATAAGAGAAATGGTTGATGTCTCACTCTCATTTCACTTATATCTCATCTTTTTTTATGTTGACTAATAATGTGAAATTAGTAGAGAGAGTGTAATGAGACCCTCGATATTATTGGTCCACGTAAACAATGGTAGAATAAAAATGAAATAGGAGAACTTTCAATCAAAACAACTTACAAATTGCAAATTAAGTTCGTGGTTAATACTTTGTTTGTTTCGATGTAAAATGATTTCTGTCGTAAAATATTTTCTGCGAAATCATTTATCAGAAAAAAATGATTTTCTCGAAAATATTTTTCGGTGTTTGGTTGTATGAAAAAAATTACCAACAACGAGAAACGCAATTCAACAACTGCCGCAGAAATTTGGCAACGTCCAGTCGTCCTTGTCGGATTTCAGTGAGCTAGATTCTGGATGTTGCCAGATTTCGGCAATCGGATACCAAATTTCAAGATTTTCGGCGGTAGATTCAAGCTATCAACAAACTTCAATGCTTGGCGGTGGTAGATTGCTACAAACATGCGTGCAATGACGAAGAGTTCAAATCCGGAAATCATTTTCTAAAAATTAAAGAAGTTTTCCAAAAAATTATTTTCGTTGACCATTATTTTCGCCCCTACCAAACGCCAAAAAATGCCGAATCCTCTCCGGTTCCAGCGAATTGAAGAGGAGCCGGCTCCTTATTTATAAGGAATAAAATTGTTATTTTACTTTTTTTGAACAATTTTATCTCATTTATATATATATTATAAAATAATAATTAAAAAGAAGAAGAAGAAGAAGAAGAAGAACCGGCTTGGCGGCTTCTATCGAGATACATGTAAATTGGAAAATTAATTTGAGGCTCTATCCCCATGGATCTTAGATCTCATTAGTGAAATGAAGAATGTTTTGTTCTGTTCTTGCTGTTCTTATTAAACAACAAAGGGAAGACAAATTGGGGCCAGAACACCATAATTAAGTATTAATCTATGGGCTGTCACGGATTCATCCAAATAATCACGGATGTACCCAAAATTGTTCACGGGTTGCCAAAACAAAATTAGCTGTTTCTTGTTTGGTAAAATTGAATCTCTTGTCCTCTTTGTTGCTCTAATTGAGGATGGTGCTCAAACCAAAGCATACATACATATAGGACAATTTGAGTACCCTTTTTATTAATCCAATCAGACAGCTCAACCTTCTAAAAAGTATTAAGATCTTAGCCATCCAGTGTACTTTTGGATCAAGATGGCCAAAATGGAGTATTTTTGAAGAGCAAAAGAACAAAAAACAGTTCAATTCACCAGTTCTAACATGACATACTTACAAAATTCAGGTATATCTCTTTTAACTTTGTGTATGTTATGAACGATTTGGCTACTTCCCAATGGTTTAAATTGCAAGATTGTGAGAGAATACACTGATAATGATAAAGGCTAAGATTCGTTTTGCACTCTTCACCTGCCTATTTTTAAACTACAAGAGATTTACATTATTTAATTAACGGAAGCAAGTCAAGTCCACTTATGAATAATTCCTTTGTGATCATAGTGGTGTACCCAATAATAATTTCTCGGGTAATTAGCCCCCAGGCCTGAGTTGACCTAATAAGGCTCATCTCACAAGCAACACTACAAGTAAATCATGCCCAATCAGACCCTAAACAACGGGCAAACTAGTTTCAGGAAAAGAATATCTACAAAAGGATATAATCGAACCACGTGTATCCTAAATCCCCAATACTTTTGAAGTACGAAGGAGCAATCGCTTGACGAAGTGGAATTCAGAAGATCAAATCGGTTATTACTAGACCCTCTTCTCCCAAAACAACCATGGCACCAAAAACACTATAAAATAAAGGGGAAGGGTTCGTTTAAACATGTCATAACATGCTTAATTAGTATATGTAATTTAATGTGAACATGGCATGCTTAGAGTTAAACAACCCAGTAATTTATTGTACCTGTACCATCAAATGTGGCTGTCAATTTTTAACACGAAAATCACATAAAACATTGCATCAGTGTATAAATCACCAAAAAAAATAAAATAATAATTACTATCATAAGACCTTTAATTTTATTTTAATCCAAAAAATATTAAAACGTGTTAAAAAAAATTGCAAAAATAAAACCTACGGATTCTGATTATCAAAGCATTAATAAAAATTAGCAAGAGTATTTGATATGAAATGGATACTATTCATTTTATGATCATGATTTAAAGTTGATATAGCTAACGTTGCACATAATTTTATATTATTTAAACTTTTAAAAGGCATACAAACATTTACTTCATATACACCGTTAGAAACATCAACTTTAAATCATAACATTTCATTTAAAATTGATAGTATCCATGGATTCTATTCCGTACGGTTGTCCAAGATTTTATTTCAAAAAGTTTTCTTACATGAGATTTCATTTAGTTTAAAAATTTAATCTATTGGTCTCATAATTTAATATTCTCCAAAATTATAGAAAGACAAAATTAAAAATTAAAAACTACATTAACTACCTATAATCGACCGTGTAGGAATTGCATGCATTAATTCTAAAAAAAAAAAGGCATATTATTAATACTTCGCCGTATAACAAAAAAAAATAAAAATATCTAGGTAAGATGTTTTGTGCCACCAAATTCAATAGTAGGGCTGACCATTTGAGGACAAATTATTCAGCTTCACATGTGAAATATCCAGTAAGAGATTTGAATGACCAGCAGCAAGCACTAGCTATTCAAGCCTTTTTCCCCACGCCCCACATTCAATAAAGTCACAACCAAAGCATAAAAAGGCACAGATCGAGAGACCCTGGCCTCTTTGTGCCATCATATATCTCAGTCCTTTTTCCAACTCTTTCTGAGACTTTTCAATGGCCTCAAATAATGTAACTTTGGCGTTGATGTTGTTGATCATCCTGGTTGGGTTTGGAAGCTCAAACTTGGACCAAGACAGAGCAGAATGCGCAGACCAGCTAGTCGGGCTCGCCACATGCCTCCCTTACGTTGGTGGCCAGGCAAAAGCTCCCACTCTAGACTGCTGCACTGGCCTCAAGCAAGTCCTACAGAAGAGCAGGAAATGCCTGTGTATATTGATCAAAGACAGAGATGATCCCAATCTTGGCCTCCAGATCAACGCAACTCTTGCTTTAGGCCTCCCTAGTGCCTGCCATGCACCTCTCAACACTACTGAGTGTGTTTGTAAGTATACTTTTTTTATATCTCTCTCTCTCTCTATATATATATATATGTTCACTGCTATTTTCTCACCCACCCACCAATTGATTGGTTTCAATATTGGTGTGATGGATTCAGCTCTTTTGCATCTGGCACCTAATTCCACCGATGCTAAAGTATTCGAGGGATTCTCAAACAGCACCAAAGGGACTAGTGCTACTCCGGTTGCCAGTGGTAATAAATTTCTTTCTTGTCTATAGGGTTTTTTTTTTTTTTTTTTTTTTTTGTGAAAAAAATGGGGCTTTGAACCGTATGCAAGGAAATGCATCAACTGCGTTTTGAAGTAGTTATTTTTTTCAAATCGTACTTTTTAAAATTGTTAAAGAAAACTTCACTTATCACCTTTAATATTTCATCATTTTTGTAATTATATCATTAAACTTTAAAAAGTATCAATTTAGTGTATGTATTTTTTAATTTTTTTTCAATTTCCCTGATCCATTAAGATTTTCCGTTAAATTTTGTCAAATTTTTTAAAATACCATTGTTTTTTATATATATCTCAAAGATTCAGGTATAGATATTTTTATAAATTCAATTAAATCCTGACCTATGCCTAGATCCTTGTAATTTTTTTTTCCTAAAAAAATATGGGTATTTTAGAAATTTTGACTTCTCTCTATTAGGATTTAATGAAAATTTCTAACAAAGTGGTGAAATTGAAAAAAAAATTGTTCGTTGACACTCTTAAAAGTTAATGGGTATAAGTACAAAAGTAATGAAAGATCGATGGTGGTAAGTGAAGTTTTTCCAATTGTTTATATATTTGGTGCGGATTTTATATTTTTTTACTAATCTTTTTCCTTTTACTTGATTTAAGTAAAAGGGAATTCCACTGGCAGTGGATCAAGTGCTGAAGAGAAAAGTGATGGTGGGGTGAGAAAGAGATGGTTGGGAGCAGAGATGGTCTGTGGGGTTTTACTATGGTTTTTCACATCATAACTACCTTTCTATGTTTGATAAAAATTGTATGCCCCCACTATTTTGGTCATTATTGTATCTTATTTTATCAAAATTATGTTATACTAAATCCCTCTTTTTCTCTACAAAAATATTAACAATCAACCCAAAATATAAAATGTTTAAAATTGTTTTTACCTTTTATGTCATATCATAGCACTAAACACATTAACAAACATACATGTTCTGTGGTGTTGATTGGACTGTTTGGGTTGGCTGTAAGCCGGAAACCATCATTTGATCTCAATAATTATAATTTTCAACGAATGAACAAAGTTCTTATTCAATTCACTTATTAAATTGTTCTTACAACATGTAATTCTCACTTACATTTTTTAAAATATACGTGACAATTACATGCTCTACTAATCCTATTAAAAATGCATGTATCTAAAGATAAATATCAATTTAATAAACTAAAATTGAAGAATTTTTCATTTGAAAATGAAGCTTAAAAAAAAGAAACCCCATTATAATCTCAATAAATTAAACTTATAAACCTAAACAACTATAATTAACCAAAAACATATACATCAACCAAAAGCGTATAGTATACAAGTACATATGTAGACAAATGGGGATGGCTTGAGCTATTGGGTTGGAGTTTATGCATAGGAGTTGGGTCGTGTGATTCGCAAACTTTGGGCCATGAAACAAGACATGGCAATCCACAGCCCAAATAGGTTGTAAATGGCACAGGCCCGGGGCATGTGCTTACACAGAAAACAAAAAAGCTCGGAATCTGCATTTAAAAATCGCATTTTTTTTTCCTACAAAATAGCAATGTCAAACGCACCATTTTTTCATAAAATGGCTTTTATTTTTTAATTAAAAAAGGCATAAAACAATTTCCATTCGTAACTTCTCTCCTCAAATTATTCCTGCTGCAAATATTCATGAGCGCTGATACACAAGGGACGAAAAATCGTCTTCTAGCACTCTCTTTTCATTAAAAAAAAAATAGGTTTTAATGAAAAAATAGCATCTGATATGACATTATAAGACACTTTTTCGTTAAAACTCATTTTTTTTTAATAAAAATAGGCTGATAGGGACGGTTTCCGTCCCCCACAAATCATTTTCCAATACTCATACTATGCACACCCCAAACATCATCCCTCTTTGATGTTTCCTTTTGACAACATGGCAAGCAACTAATCACCCACAAATGTCTAATCTGACTATTTAACAACTATTTCTTGGCCCTCCTGCTTTTTGGGGGATAAAATCATGTACACTGTCACTATAACATTTTGTTTGCATTTTTTGGTTCAAAACAATAGTAACATTTGTGGGCGGCAAGAAGCAAAATATCCTGTTTCCTTCTTCTTCTTCTTTTTCCTTAATTTGGGAGGCTGGGAGTTGAGCATGATTAGAAGGGTGTGGGTATAGGAAGCTGCTTATGCAACATCATTGTTTGAGTTGTGACAAGTTGCAATACTTCTAAACTAAAAGAAATAAAAAATAATGACACTCTCTTCATTTCTCTCCAAAGTGAGATGTTTAAATTTTATTTTATTACGTTTAATGGTGTGCATGGTATCACATCAATTTTAAATAATATAACAACATATTCACCATATAGTACTATATACATCATTAAATAATTAAAATATAACCATCATTTTACTCGTCATCCATTTTTAGTATTTTAATGGGATCGAAAGCATGCATATTGTTATGAGAGTTCGCAATAGATTGGGTCAGTCTCCTCTCAATAGGAAAAGAAAAAAGGATTTAACCCATTTTGCTAAAAATAGATTATAATGGTAGGCCATGAGAGGATCTCAACTCCTAAGGTTTGAGGGCTAAAACTTTGCACCCTCTTTTATTCAAAGAATGTTGCCTTAAATAGGCTTAGGCATAAGAGATTACAAATTTCTACCCAATAACAATTACATGCGTATGAAATAGACTAAAACATTAACATAACAAATACCATCTAGGGGATGACTCGGAGATAGACTCCTTATTCCTTTGTAACTAATATTAACATTGACTCATTTTTTAAGGATAAGTCAGATGTATGAAAAATAAGATAAGAAAAGATGATTCTCAATTCCTTTGTGTGCCCCTTGAAACTCTTAACACACATAATGTCCAATTGTATCTTAATGAGTTTTGTCCTCTCATCCTTCATTCTAAACTTCATGTTTATTTAGTCATCTTAGCTCTTTTTTAATCCATATTTTCATTTCCAACTCCCTTACTACTCAAAAGGACTTGCAAACAAAAAAAAAATTGTCTTCAAAAGGATAAGTTCGGTTCAAGTATAGGAAAAAAAAGACAGGATACCAACACATTATCCATGATCCTCAATAAATGCACAAAACTATTGCCCTCTAAGAGCATTCTCATCCGATTATCTATTTTCACCTTTAGGCTAGAATAGATAACACAAACCTCAAAAATTCACTCCATTAGATTATCTAAACAAAAGATAAAATAGATTTCTCATCCATTTGTGACGTGGAGTTGCACTATTCACATATCTAAAATTATTTTATTGTTTTTCTTTCACCTTTTTCTTTCCTCTTTTGTCTTCTTATACAATTAAAATAATATTTAATTGTAAAAATGCTTATTTTAATAAAATATAAGAAAATTTAAATAATCAAATGGATGATGCTTTTGAAAACTCATTAGCTAAATTGGATAAAATAGATTTTGGTTCATTATTTTAGATAAAATTTTACACGAGCTGATGATTTAAATTTTTATCTAAACTAGCTAACAAAAACTCATTTTTTCTAATTTAACTAACTACTTTTCAACATCTTCCTCCATCAGCTTATCTAATTTTTTTTTTCTATTGTATTAAAATATAGGGATAATTACACTTAATTCCTTGATTTATCCACGGTGTGGCGATTTACCCCCCAATGTACCAAAATTGGTACATGACCCTCCCGAACTTGCCAATGTGTGACAAAATCGACATTCCGTCTAGTCGCCCGTCCGTTTGGACAGAAAGTCGATCACGTGCAAGTCACGTGACCGTTTAAGACGGATTGCCTCCCCAAAATACTACCGCCTCATCTAGCCTTTATACCCCAATGTGTGTTAGACTTTTCGAAATGAGAGGGACCAGTTTTCACACATTTTTCTCATCTCCTTCACCAACGGCTCTGCAAGAACTAGGATTTTCGAAGTGGGCTTCCAATTTTCGACATTTTTGACTAGTTTCGCACCATTTCCCGAAGATGCAACCATCAGGCTTTGCTTCTACGAAGTCGGATTCGACAAGGAGTGGGGCAACTTCTGCAGTAAAGCCGATATGTTATTGCGAGCGTCCGACTTGTATGTTAACCTCCTACACCGAAAAAAAATTCGGTAAAAGGTTTCTAAAATGCCAGAATTACAAGGTAATTTAGGGTTTAGACTTTTAAGTGTATATTTTCAGCTGGGTATGTCGCATATTTGTTAACGGAACATCTACAACAATTTTTAAGAAGACCAATGCTGCTTAGTTCAATTCTACCTTTTACTGTACTTATATAAAAATAAAAAAAATGGATTGGTATGATTTTTATTTGGCAGTAACGTTTCAAATTTTTAGTTGAAAATGTTATTGTGCTAAGAGATACAATGTACATTTTTTTTTGAGCATGTATTATCCTTTGATAATTTTTTGAAGATTAATGAGTTTTGAAATGATATGAAAAAGTGCATATATAACCTATGACGATTAATTTTCAAATAACATAAGCCAGAAATAACCTTTGTTTCTGTTTGTTTTTTTCTTTTTTCTTTTTTAATTTTTTGTTATCGTTTTGCAGATAAACCGAGCTTGTGGTTTTTGGTAATGGGTTGATCCCAAAATGTGTTCACATGGAGAGAGGGCGGTAGGTTGTTTGCGTGAATGGCATGTAAGTTTGATTCAAGAAGCTGAACGATGTCGTACAATGGTTGAAACTGAAGTTGCAAAGTTGAAGTCGCATACGGGGATAGAAGAAGCCGAACGATGCCGACTTATAGTTGAAGCTGAAATTGCAAAGTCGAGGGCAAATATGGAGATTGAAAATGCCGCCCTTCGTAAAGAAATCGAGATTCAAAGAATCAATTACCAAACAATGAAGAAGATTTATAAGACAATAATTGCATGTACATGGATATTGATGATTGTGTATCTGTTTATGGTTGGATCAAAATCGAAGGGTGTATTCAATTCCAAACATGATCGTATGTTGTCACCATGAAGATTTAGGGTGATGTTGTTTAGGGTTTAGGATGATGTGTTTATGGTGATTTTGTTTTGTACACATCATCCATTTTTTGTATGTGTTTATGGTGCTGTTGTTTAGGGTGGTGTTGAATGTTACTTTATGTAGACCATAATTGGTACGTAATGGATGATGTTTTGGAAATGAAAAATGCATGTGTGTTGAACCTGAATTTATTTGAGTCCGGTTGTATGATATTGTAGCCAAGCATGTCCACTCTAATTTTGTGTTAAGCATAATTACCACACCATAAACCAAACCCATTTACCAAAACCATGCATTTACCACACCATAAACCAAATTTGTCCAAACATACCAAAACTATGCATTTACCAAATCTGTCCAAACATACCAAAACCATGCATTCATAACCCAAATCTGTCCAAACATACCAAAACCATGCATTTACTACACCATAAACCAAACCTGTCCAATTTTCATAAGCCAAACCAAAAGTGTCCAGCTTACATAAACTACATGTCAAACCCTTTCCTATATACAAAATGCCATTATATTCCAAAAAACAAAAACATGTCCAATATCAGAAACTTCAATGCTTCCATTCTGGTCTTTTCCTTTTCGGCCTTGACTCCATAATTTGTAATCCTTTTTCAATGGTATGGGCGATCTTTTTTCCATTCACCGGTGTTGAGGATGTTGTCGCTTCACCATGTTCTGCAACTTGTGGGGTTCTTGGGGTCAACCCAAATACTCTCCATCATCCATCAGTACTAGTCCTAGCTGTGAGGTCAATCCAAACAGGTGGAGCTTTTTCAATTGGAACACTTTGCACCATGTCTCTGATTCGATTAGACACTCTTCTAACTGGTATGCATGGTTTGGGTGCTGGCGATTGCCTGTTCCAGCTGGGCACTCTAAGTCCAATAGGATTTTCTTGTCATAAGTTTCAAATATGAGAGATTGATAAATAAACAATAGGATGTATTTTAAAGACTAAACTAAAGTAAGATAAGTACCAAATTTCTCTCAACTGTTGCAAGAGGTGGGGCAATGGGTTACTGTGTAGCACTAGTAATTGTCCTTAAATCCTTCTTAGAACCAAAACAGACATGTGATTAATTAGTATCATCCCCAAGTAAGTAATTAACCTGAATTTTTTACTTGTAATGAATTGCCTACTTTTTTGAGGGCTGGTTGTGCACCTCCCTTTCGACTGTTGGGGGCTGGTTATCCACCTCCCCTTGTACTACTGCTACATCCAACGCTTTGGGTTTGAAGGCCAACATTAATAACACATCAAATAATACAATACCCAAAATTAGTATCATCCCCAAGTAAGTAATTAACCTGAATTTTTTGCTTGTAATGAATTGCCTACTTTTTTGAGGGTTGGTTGTGCACCTCCCTTTCGACTGTTGGGGGCTGGTTGTCCACCTCCCCTTGTACTACTGCTACATCCAACGCTTTGGGTCTGAAGGCCAACATTAATAACACATCAAATAATACAATACCCAAATAAAATAGCACATCAACTATTATACAATTATATTGGTTAGTGAAACTTACACTTGTTGGGGGTGGAGTGGGCAAACTAGCTGGGGTGGAGTAGGCAAATCAACTTTTGTCGAGGGCTGCCCATAATTAGATGCCTGCTCCTTCTTCTTTGGACAGGTCCTGCTGTTGTGTCTAACCAGCTTGCAAAGCCCACATCTACCCTTCAATCCGAACTTTCTCATTCTATAAGGATTCTGAGGAACTCTCGACTCAACATGACCTTTTACTCTGGCCTTTCGAGGTCTGCCTAGCATCGATCTCGATCTAAGCGGATCCAATACATCATGCGCGGTCTTTACCCACTGTTCCTCACTAGGCATTGGATATATGATGGGAGCATAAGCCTTCTTGTACATCTCAATGCTATAACATAGATCTACATAATCCTCCGGTTTATGCCCATGAAATGTTATGGCAGAATGTGATGTGCATATGGGATCCCAGTCACCTCCCACTTTCTGCAACCACATGTCCTCCTCCTCAAATCCACAACATATTGCCTTCTTCCCTACTCTACTTCAAATATGCCATCACCAGCAAAACAGGATAGGCAGTCCGATGCATCCTCACCAATGGCCTCAAGCTTCTCAACAATTCTAGGGCACGACTTGCCCTTCAATTTGTTGATGACATCTCTTTTAAGTTGGTACCTTCTCATGAGTTGCTTCCTAATCATCTTAAGTATTGTTAGAATTGGCTTGTCACGTGCCTTCAGGATGTATGAGTTGAAACACTCGCATATATTGTTGACAAAGAGGTCACATTTAGGATAGTCGCTGAACCATGCTCTTGACCATCCGCTGGGGTCAATCTTGTCTAGGTAGTCAAAGGCATCAGGACTGACTTTCTTAATCTCTTCCATCTGAAATCTGAAGTCGACCTCAGTATAAGATGATGCTGCCTTCCACAACAATTCCTTCAAGGCCACCCCCCGAAATCCTTTATCTCGAAAGTTGGCATATAAATGCCTTACACAGATTCGGTGATCCGCCATTGGCATAACAACATCAAAACTTGGCACAAGACCCTACATTAATCCAATGTGCAAAAAAGGGTAAGTTTATATGTAGAAAAAAAAAATAGCAATAAGTAATATGTAAAATTATGCAAGTACTATAACTAACCTTTTGCCGATCAGAAATGACTGTAGGAGCAGTGTGCCTCTCATGATGACCAAGATCTGAAACAAGGCACTCTAGGAACCAAGTCCAACTGTCTTTTGTCTCAGATTCTACAACGGCAATTGCAATTGGGTACATGTTGTTGTTGGCATCTCGACCAATCGCAGCCAGTAGTATTCCCTTGTAGAGTCCTTTAAGAAAGCACCTATCTAGGCCTATGACAGGCCTACAATCTTTCACGAACCCTTTCTTCATGGATGCAAGGGACAAGTAGAGTCTCTGAAACTTAGTAGGCAAATTAGGGTTTGGTCTTTCAACCTTCATCATTACATAGCTACCCGGGTTAGTACGCCTTAAAGTCTCACAGTAATCCCACAACCTGCCATACTATTCACCCAGACCACCGTATATCTTCTTTTCTGCCTTCTTCCTACCCTTTATACATTTGACTCCTATTGACTTCAACATTCCATTTCCTCTTGACTTCATCTTGTATCACTCGCAGTGGCATGTCTGGTTGAACCTTAAACTTATCATAAAGTTTGTCTGCTATCCACCTCGAATTGACAATTGAGCTTTTGTAGACTTGAGTACAAGAATGTTTAGGTCTTAAGGACCTTATTTCAAATGATGCCTCAGTCGCCATCTGTCTACCATACACTCTATAACCACAACCTGGATCTCTACACATTGCTACACACTGGGCTCTTTCATTTTTCTCAAACCTTATGTCCTTTCCCCTTCTCACATTGTATTGCTTAACAGTTTCTCTAAATAGTTGAATGTTAGCAAACTTCATTCTAAGCTTCAGGTTTGGATTGACCATGTCAACTTCATGGAACTCTACATCAGGGTGAGATGAAATCCCACCATCCTCTTCATCACTGACAGGTGGTGACAATAGGATGTCACTTTTACCAATCTCAAAGTCATTTTCATCCACCTCAACATCTTCAAATGATGACATTTTTATACCAGATTGCCCACTTTGGCCATCATCATCACCTAAGCATCACCTAAAGTACCACCACTCTCACCCCCACCCCCACCCTCAACCTCAGTACCATCATCACCATCACCCTCCTTAACTTCATCAGTTTCTGGCATTGTTGAGGGGCCAACACTATCCACCAAATAATCTTCTTCAAAAACATCGTCATCATCACTGATTTTATCATCTCATCATGGATCATTTAAATCAACCCTACCTCCATCATCTCCCTCTTCATCATTTTCCCAATCTTCCCCATCCCCACCTCCATCATTTTGGAAAGAAACAATATAAAGGACTACAATAGGAGTATCCACATGTTTGACAACCATATAAGCTACATCATAATCCGAGGATACTAGTTGTAGACCATCTACTAGATCTTTGGTATGGTCCCTAAAGTAAATCAAATCACCTGGACTATACCCATATTGTCCCACAATAGACTCTTTCAGGATAAATGACACATTATCAGGATCAACGTTATCTGGATGGACATCCACTTGACCCCCCACATAAATACATCCATATTTTCTGTCAAACCTACCCCCATAGTTTATCTCAAAGACCAGCTTCAATCTACACATGCAAACAAAAATATATATTATGCATGAGACAAGGGGACCACTATAATAAGACACTGCAACTAATATACAAAGCACAACTCAAAAGCATGATGGCCCAATGCATAGAATATTAACCAATTTTTTTTTTGATAGGTACACATACATTAACCAATGCAGAGACATATTAAATAAGAACCCAATAATGCTCCAAAATCAATTGCAATCGGGACCCACTACATATAAAGTAGTAAACAAAACAAACCACATTGACCCAATGCATATAAAGTTAACAAACTAAACCCAATGCACTTTAACAAACCAAATCCAATGCACTTTAACAAACCAATCAGGTTTTTGGCAGACCCAAACAAAGCAAAAACGGATACAAATCGGGACCACGTGCAAGGCAAACTTCTTCCGATCACCATGAATGATTATAAAACACATGGACCGAAACCCCCAAATCCCGACAAACCCTAACATTTTTTTATACTCAAATCGCAGTCAATTTCTACATTAAAAATGAGACTAAACAAACAACATTAACAAAAACCTCAAACCTGACAACCTTAAATTAACAAAAAACCCCAAATCCGAAACCCTAGATTAACAAAAACCCCCAAATCGCCTACACAAAAAAAAAAACTTTCTCCATTAAAAAAGCACTAACCTTTCTTTAACAACAATTATGAACGCCTTTTAGAGTTGAGAGGTTCAGAATCCTTCGAATTCGGTGTGGATTTCGGCGACTAGGTGTGGGTGGGTCAGTCTTCGTGTAGAACCTTCGAAAGTAGCAGTGCTAAGTGGAAGTGGGGACCTCACGCACGAACTGTCTAATGTCTAAGGCAGGCACGCACTGGATGAAGCGAGGGTATTTTGGGGAGGCAATCCGTCTTAAACGGTCAAGTGACTTGCACGTGATCGACTTTCCGTCCAAACGGACGGGCGACTGGACGGAATGTCGATTTTGTCACACGTTGGCAAGTTCGGGAGGGTCATGTACCAATTTTGGTACATTTGGAAGTAAATCGCCACACCGTGGATAAATCAGGGAGTTAAGTGTAATTATCCCTAAAATAATTAATTTTTATTTATATTTATTTTAATTAAAATCACATATTCACCAAAAACACTAAATAAAACCCTCCATCTGCAGTAACACAAAGAGATTGTACCAAAACAAACTGAAACTCCAAATCAACAAAAATTTGCTTAACAATTAACAAAAGCTCAAGAAATTAACCAAAACCGAAAAGCCCCAACTCAGAAACCTCAACCAAACCACCTTCTCATTGTACAATCCCATCAACTATCTCTGAAACATCAACCAAATTTGAAGAAAAACCCAAACAAATTTCACCCAAAAAAGAAGGAAGAAAATCCTTGAGATCGACACATAGAAGATCCTCAGACCCACTCTCAATCTCCCAAAGACTCCACCTTTGCTTCTCCCACATCAACCCGACCTCTTCCCTCGTTCTCTCCACAATCAATCTCTCTCCCTGACGCCGGCCATACGGTCCTGGGGTTCAACCACTGGCTCATCTCCAACCCCAGTTTCACCCACTCCGATGAAACGCTGTCATTTTTCAAGAGGATGGAGAGGGAGTATGGGCTTAAGCGGGACAGAGAATCGCTCAGAGTGGTTGTTGAGAAGCTCTGCGCAAATGGGAACGCGAGTTTCGCCGAGAAAATGGTGAAGAAGCTGGCGAACGAGTTCTTTCCAGACGAGGGGATTTACGACTTGCTGGTGAAAGGTTGGTGCGTGGATGGGAAGCTCGAAGATGCCATGAGATTGGCGGAGGAATGAAAAGGGGAGGGGATGGGTTACGAAGAAGAAGGGGATGGGTCTGTGAAACAAGCATTGCATTAGGAAGGAATCGAGAGAGAGAAATAATATTATACAAATGATAGATCTACTCGAGAGAAAATGTTTGGATGGGGATTTGAAGGTGACAGTTTATGCCTTTTCTGTTGAACTTCCATAGAAAGCCAGTCATCTTTTCTTCGAATGTAGTTTCAACAGGAGGATTTGGAGCTCTCTTATGAATGATTGTTCGGTGAGTTATTATCCTTCTGAATGGGATGAGGTTGCTATATGGAGTATTACAACAATGAAGGGTAGTACTCTGGGGAGCAGTGTTCGGAAGCTATGTTTTGGGGCTGCTGTGTATCATTTGTGGCTTCAAAGAAATGCTCTTATTCATGGAAAAACTCCTAGAACTGAAGAGCAAATTATTTCCAGAATTCGTTGGGAAGTGAGGTCTAGAGTGATGGCCAAGTTTTCAGCTAGAACGGACGTTCATCGCTTTTAATCTGTTGGCAGTGGCTGTTACTCTGTTTTGATTTTTCTTGAGTTGTGGAGCTGTGTGCTTCTTGCTTCTTTGGTTGTATTGTGTTGTGTGTTGTGGTGTTTGCTCTGCTGTTGAGCTGGGTGTGTTTTGGTTTGCTGTTTTGTTGCAGGCATCCAGGTTTTGTTTCTTGTTGAACTTCGAATCCAGTTTTGATTGGAGTGTAGTTTGCTGTGTTTGGTTATAAAGCTTTTAGTTCAAAAAAAAAAAAAACAAAAAAACAAAAACAATAGATCTGTGAACAGTGTAATGAGGCTTTACTTTGTTCACAAATGCAAGCCAACTCTATTTTAGGTTCTGAGTAAATAATCGGATGGAGATGAGTTTTAAGGATTTATTTAGCTAAACTAGCCAAAAGTAGAAAATAGTTACTCCACTGTGAGTGCTGAAAGCTCTCTCAGACAAAGAAACAAACACTTTGCCTTGCATTTTCTCTCTGTACAAACCCCTCAAAACATGGCTCCTAACACGAAAACCCATCTGGTTCTGACCCATTTCCTCCTCTTCTTCCTTTCCATCCTCACGATCCCTTCGCTTTTGCTCTCTGACTCCATCCCAACAGTCTACGAAATCCTCCCACAATTCGGGCTCCCGAGCGGGCTCTTACCCGACTCGGTCGTCAACTACACCTCCTCCGATGACGGCCGGTTCGTCGTCTTCTTGGCCAATCCCTGCTACGTGCAGTTCGAGTACTTGGTCTATTACGACAAGACCATCACCGGCAAGCTCAGCAACGGGTCCATCACCGGCCTCAAGGGCATTCAGGTCCAGAGGTTCTTCCTGTGGCTTGACGTGGACGAGATCCGGGTCGATTTGCCCCCCTCCGATAGTATATACTTTCAGGTTGGGCTCATCAACAAGACGCTCGATCTGGGTCAGTTCAAGACCGTCCATTCTTGCCGCGACAAGGTCACTGGGACTTGCGCCAAACGGATTTTTGAGGTATTGGTTCCTGTTGTGGTTTGTTTACTATCTTTGGATTCTCTGATTTCGGCTATTGTGTGCTTTTTTGGATTATATGTTTGGTGAATCTTGTTACAGTGAGTTGGTTCTAATCTGGGTTTGCAAATCATAGGAATTCTTGAATTGTTTCTGAAGTTGATGATTTTTTTTATTAGGAGAGCCAATCCCTAGTTTATCCTTTATATCGTGTGAATCTTCAAGTACTAGATCAATCTCATCTGAATTATTATGGAACTTAGAGTGAGTAGCAAACTGTTAAAGCATTTTCAAAATAAATATGTATATATATTTATTTTGTGTGTCGGGAATGTTTTAAAAAGAATGTGTCAAAGAACATTAAATGAAGATAGTCTCACATGGAAAAAAAGAAAGTGTAGTTGACATTTGTAAGGCCTAATACACTTTAAGCATTTAAAGTAATGCTTGGGTGTATATTTTAGAACGGTGCGAAGCATCGGTCGTACACGCGCGTGTGGCAGTGGGCTGTAGGGCGCTTTGATGGCGCAGTTGACACTTAGTATGAAGCATTTTAAATTCTGGATTGTCATGATTAATCGATCTAGTGGTTTGATCTAAACCATATGATGCTTTTTAGGTAGATCCAGTTGTTGAATTTACTGGATCATCACTAAAATAAACTGTAAGGTTAAATCATATTTGATCTAACGGTTGAAATTAATTAATAACGATCTAATGGTTATTATTAAATAATCATCGACAATTATTTGATCTGATGGTCAAGATTAAGTGTCTATTAAAATAGCAGTTTATTACTGTTACTTAAGCAGTTATAGACGGTTGGATTAGCAGTTGTTCAACATAATACAGAAGTAACTGTTGTCAAGTTATCAACAGAATACAGAAGTAACCACTGTCCAGTTATTAATAAAAAGATAACAAAATTTCTTTTATCTTTCGTGTATTTTTTAATACCTTCTGTATTTTTTTAAATAAAAATTTCAAGTTTCTGTCTGTCTCTTGCTAGAATAGAAAAATCTGAAAGTGTTCTGGTTTAATTTTCATTTGTGTAAAACGCAATTAAACAAACAGAAGATTATGAGCTTCATTGTATCTTGGAGAAATATTTACTGTAACTCTTTGCATACCTTTTGGTGGGGACAAATAATTTCTTAAGGAAAGCGACATTGTAATGCATCTTTGCTTGCATTTATTTCACCTGCAGGAGTATCCCGGCACCGTCCACTGTTAAGCACTGGCAGGGACATCCCTGTGTGTCAGGGATATTCTTGAGTCGTCCATTGTCACTTCTCTACACTGGCAGGGACATCACGGTGCCGCCATTATCCTCTGCACCTGCAGGGATAACCTAGCGCAGATATTCTCGGCATATATATTTTCTCTGTACTGCCACGGTCACTTCATGATTTTCGGCGCCGCAATTCACACACGGGCCCAGGATGGGACACTTGTTATGCGTTTCGGGCTTGGTCCTACTCGAGAGTCATCGGCTTGTGGCATGTGGTCCTCTCATGGGTCGATTCGGGCTCTGGGGCCTTGATGGTCTGGTCCGGGCCTTGGAGCCCAAACCCTTTAGGAAGGGCCTTTGAGAGAAATGGTAACTAAGGTGGGCTCGTAGCCTTCGACGTGGGCCGGGCCAGCCCAAGCGGGATTTATTCCCAACAATTACCCCATAATTCCCTTATCCGAGCCTGAAGTTTGGATGATGGGAATTATTACCATTCTTGTAATCCGGGTCTTGGTTTTTCCGGGACTACCGCTCTCCGAGATTTCAGTTCATTCATAACATCAGGCGGCTTGTCCCGAGTTTTCAAATGGTTCGTCTTTTCTCCACACAATGCACTGTTGTGACTCCCACGTGCTGTCACTCCGAGTTACCGCCAGCTATTATCCTTTGATCCTAGGTTCGTGATGCAAGCCGGGACACATGTCTTATATTCAGTGGTGCGGCCTTGAATCATGATGGGTTGTCTCTGTACTTCACATGTTGTCTAGTTTGTCTGACATTCTGACCGTTACACTTCTCAATGTAAGACTTTTCAGTTTTCCATGCAGTGCGTTCCATGATTGCCCGCCGTTCTCCGTTACGATGCTGCCACATGTCCCGGGAGACCGCAGGTCACATCTTGGTGTGCTGTCAGCATAAATTCTGTTGCCGCCCGTCCCTCGACATTTTGACCGTTGCCCTTCCTCGGGTGTAACAGTCGAATCTTTATCCGAGGCACTTAATGACAACCGTTGTGATCATGCCACGCGTCTGGGGTTTCCAGTATAAATACCCCCCATTTCTGTTTCGAAATCTTCTCATTTATTTGCGCCTTTGCTTCTATACATTTCGCTCTCCTTTCTTTAAGCTCTGCACCCCAACCCTCCTTCGTCAGAAAAAAAAAATGTCTTCCATTGACAGCTCGCTGGAGGCTTTCTTTTAAGAAGCTGACCCCGTCTCTAACCTTGCGCTTCTCGGTGTCGAACAATCTAGGCCGATTACTGGGGGCGGCGAAGCCTCCTCTACGAGCGAGGTTTCGCTTATCGGAGATGTCCCACCAAACATGGACTACGCCCTCGAGCTTCATTTCGTATATTCGTCGATGGACGAAACCTTCCTCTACCATAACTTTGATATCCTGACTTTCGTGTAGCTTCATTTTCCTGGACCGGATGGGACCGTCTTCCCTGAGCCTAGGTTGGGGATATCTGCCTTAACAGGTGAATGGTCATGGCGGGCTTTCATTTCGCCCTCCATTCCATCATCCGAGAGCTGCTCTCTTTCCTCCAACTGTCTCCATTCCAAGTGCTACCTAATAGATGGATGTTGTTTTTGGTGTCGTATATGACCTGGCCGGCGATTCATCCTGGGCACACAATGTCTGTTCCTGAATTCTTCGCCCTTTACCGCCCTATTTTCAGGGAGTTTGGGACAATGGCTTTTGCGGCCCAGACGAAGCCAGGGCTTGTTTGGATAGATCAAAAGGGCCCTTATTCGAACAACAAGCAATGGGACTAGGAGTTCTTCTCTGTCTTGGAGAGTGGGAGTGTCCCGCCAGTGAGGTTCCTGCCAAGGAGTAGAGGGTTCATCGGCAATGGGGCACACTGAAGAAGGAGTGGGATGAACTTCCCAAGCTGACTCGGGACTAGAAGAAGCGGGTCAAGACAGCCCACAAGTTTGCCGAAGCAAAGACGAATGCCGAGAGGGACTTTGATGCTATTGTTACGAACGCCGCCCTCCGGAAGATGTTTGGATATCTGATCCCAGAGGGAAAAGTCCTGATGATGCGGCGGTAGTCAAAAGCAAGACCCTGGGTACCCGGTCTTTTGGGCCGGCGAAAAAGAAGGACAAAGCTGTCGGAGCGTCTCGGCCACCTGCTCCCGAGGCGGTTCTGACAAAGAAGCCCCCAAAGAAAAAGGTCCAGCAGGATAAGAAGATCCCGAGCTTGGACGACCTTCTTCCTAAGTCGTCAGCTTCTCCAGTTACAAACTGGACCCCGCCCGAATCCCCTGAAGTTACTCCTCCGCCACCGTCGAAGTCCCCCATCACTCCCAGGGAGTCCTGGGCAACAGGCTCTGCTGAGCTCGGGCAGCGTGTTTCCGGGATCCAAGATAACGCCGGGCTGAAGCTTGTTGGCGTTGAAGTGCACGCAAGTGATGATGTGGATAGTCTACCTTATTTCATATTTGGTCAATGGGAGATGCACTACCCTGATTAAGAGAAGTTTTTAGCCCATCTATATTTATATTTTTTTTAAGTCATATACATTAACTTTGAGGTTGCACAAAGATGCGTACTAAGAGCACTCACAATGGCCTTTTCATATTTAGTTTTACTCTATATTTTTAACAAAAATCACAAATAGGCCCATATAACTCTCTTTAGCAAATGTTAAACTTAACATTTGTCAAATTTTTCATCTAGATTCAAAGAGCCAAAACGACAATATTATAATTTTTTTAGGGAAAATTACACTTTACCCTCCCAATGTTTCACCGCTTTTTCAATCTTGCCTTCAAAGTGAAAAAATTTGCAATGTACCCAATCAAGTTTTAAAAATTTGCAATGTAGCCATTCCATTAGATGATTCCGTCTTCCCTGACGGATATTGCCGCACATGCGGCGCACGTGTGATTTTTGGTCTTGACTTCACCAAAATGCCCTAATGTTTTCACCCGTTGCATTTTCGAAAATCACAAAAACTTAAACTCACGGTGGTTTTTTCCTTTTCATTTTTTCCTTCTTCTCTCTCTCTCTCTCTCTCTCTCTTCTTTTCTTTTCTTTTTTTCTTTTCTTTTACTTATCAAAAAAAAAATGAGAGAGAAGAGAATAGAAGAGGAGTCTGATAGGTAGAGAAACTAGGGTTTCACCGACAGCTACTTAAAGGAGAAGATGGATGCCTTGACACAGGATGCAACCTTCGAGTCCACCCGCTACTTTAGGGAGAAGATGGATGCAACCTCTGAGTCCACCCAGAGCGGTGCTACATCTGCACAGCAACGAGTTTGCTACTGCCAGCGGCCGATGATTGTGAGAACATCCCACATTGTAAAAAAAATCGGTAAAAGGTTTGTGAACTACGAAAATTAGAAGGCAAGTACCTTGCTCGTTATTTTCTTGGATTTTCATGGTGGATGTTGAAGATTTACATCTTGTTTGTATTCGCTTGAAATCCTAAAATTTTGGGTTGAAATATTCATTGGGTACTTAAATTATAGCATTATAGCGATTTAGATCTTCATATTTTCTTGGATTTGTGTGCTGAGTGTTGAAGGTTTGTTGGTTGTTTGTATTAAAATCACATTGAAAAATTTTAGGTTTTCATATTCATTGGGTACTAAGATATGAGCAATGTAGTGGTTTAGATCTTTATTGGTGGTTTAAATTGAGCTGATTTTGCATGGTTGTGATCTTCATTGGGTACTCATTCAGTCATTGTGGCTATGGACCTTCATATGCAATTTAATTTTTTTGCCTGAGGTGTGCAAGTACAATGAATCTGTTGGTTGTGAAAAATTATGTATCTTTGTTATCCAATTATAATAAGCTATTGTTGGGCAGTAATGGGTTATGGGTACATTTTTTGAACCAAGTAAAGGTTGTTTTAGGTTACGTGTTTTGCTGCTTAATCTTTGTTATGTGTTTTGCAGATTACTCGAGAGTGTGGTTTCTTTGAATTGGTTAATCATAAACTGTGTGAACATGATAAAAGGGTGGCAGATCATTTGCGTAAATGGCACGAAAGTTTGATGGCAGAAGCAAGACAATGTGAAACCATTGTTGAAGTTGAAGTTGGGAAGGTGAAGGTAGAAATGGAGAAAGAAGTTGACAAGGTGAAGGCAGAAGCAAGACGATGTGAAACCATCGTTGAAGTTGAAGTTGGGAAGGTGAAGGTAGAAATGGGGAAAAAAGCTGACAAGGTGAAGGAAAAAATAGAGAAACAAGTTGGGAAGACGAAGGCAGAAATGGACAATGAAATTGCCCAGTATCGTAAGGAAATCGAGATTAGGGAGATCAAATTCCAAGTAATGAATATGAATTACTTGACAATGCTTGTGGGTTCATGGATTTTATTTGCATTCTACGTTTTCTTTTTTAGATACACTTCCAAAAACCAGCACGGCCGTAGAATTGGTCGTATGACGTTGTCTTGAATTGTGAGTGGTGGTGGATCAGTACAACCTTTTTGTCTTGTGTTTTTTTTTTTTTTTGGTCTTTTTTTGTATGCAATCACCCATTGTACATATTTGGTGGTTGTAATGAAGTTGGTGATTTGTAAGCAAACACTTGTATCTCTTAGGTTGTTTTGTTAGAAAATGTTGGTTTCTAGATACAATGTGTATTTGTATTTGCTTTGTTTTGAAATCGACAATCAAAAGCATCTACATAAGCTTAATTGTATTGTTTTGGTTCTAATATTGTAGTTTGAGCAAAGAAAAGATGGGCTTGTGTATTTCAGTTTTGATAGGATTTAAGGCAACTCTTATTTTCCTCTTCTTTGCATACCTTAGAAGTTTGGTTGCACATTGTTAGCCACAAAAGGTCATCAAGATTTTCCTCTACAAGCTGGAAACTAGTTGTTCTATGTCAACTGGGTTTGCTAGAGTATGATCATCAATGCACATGGTTTTTCTAATAGAGGGTGGATCGAATCCTATTCTCTTGAATCTCACTGTAAGAAAAAGACATGTATGTACAAACTAAATATTCAAAACTTAGATTTGTACTCATGGTGAGGCAAATGATCAGAAAAATGCATAGAAATCTTTGAGAAATAAAAAGCCATTTGGCCCATTTCTCATCCTTTTCCTTTTCTCCAGACACTTCAAACAAACTAAAGGCTATCATTTATCCAATCATAGATGGAATCACAAATGAAACATGCATCTTTTTCAATCTAACACTAGAGAATATGACACAAATGATGGTCTTCAAATTTTCATCCCTATACATATACTCTCTCTGCAACCCTAATTCTTCATCTGCCAAATGTCTAACACAACTCAAATATTCATAACAATTCAAATAGATACTGGAGAGACTTCAGGATCGGCATATGGATTCAATAATCAAAAGAACTAAAAAGAACAAAGTCCATATACACATGCATTGTGCAGCATTTTCAATCTCAATTTTTTTTTAGGCAAACAATCAACTTTTTCAATCTCACACCAGAGAATATGACACAAACGATGGTCTCCAAATTTTCATCCCTATACATACACTTTCTCTGAAACCCTAATTCATCCTCTGCCAAATGCCTAACACTACTCAAATATCCATAACAATTCAAATAGACACTAGAGAGACTTCAGCATCTGCATATGGATTCAATAATCAAAAGAACTAAAGAGAATAAAGATCTTATATACATGCATTGTGCAGCATTTTCAATCTCAAAATTTTTTGAGTCAAGCAGTCAACTTTTCTATTGTAATTGTCCATAATCACATACCATAAATATAATTTTGTCCACACATATAACAAAATATGTGGAACTTGTGTACACAACAAAAACATCCAAAGTCCTGTGTATCAAATTAATGTTTCCAATCTGGTTTCATTCTTCTCTTCTTAGCTTCCATAATTTCAATTCCCTTTTCAATAGTTGTGACCACACGTTTGCCCTTCATTTTGGATGCTGAATCAATTGCAACCACTGCTCTACTGGTTCCAGCTCCTCTAGTTGCAAGGCCACCTCTTGTAGCAGTACCAACATCACTTGCTAAATCTTGTTCAGTTAGATCAATGTGTATAGGGGGACCGGATTTTAAAGGACCACTGCGAAAAATACCCTTGACCCTATCTGATTGTCATGTCCTTGATGCAAGTCCTGTCGTAGTTGTCTTTGGCACTTGTGCCACTCTACCCCATGCCTGAGGTGGGAGAATTCTTGTAGCAAGTACAAGAGGTGGAGTAAGTCCTCTATCATCAGCAAATCAACTAGCACCAATTGGTTGATGTGTCCTTGTACCCTTCTTCCAATAAAAAAAATACAGTACAAATGTCAACATTTGTAAACACTCACATAAGAATAGGCAAATAAAAAGCAAAAACAATTTTGACCTATATGCTGATAAAGAATATGCAAATTAAAAAGATGAAGTACCTTTTGTGTGGCCCTATGTTTGGATTTGGTCAATGTAGGAGTGCTGGAACCAACACTTTGTGTCAAAATAAAATAAAACATACAAGACATTTAATAAGCTGGCATATAGTCCATGACAAAATTAAGGACAATAAGGCAAATAAAAAACTTACACTTGCTGCAGGTGGAGTAGGCAACTCAAAACTTGTGGTATCATTTAATGCTTCACTCCTATTCATTCGACACACCCTATTATTGTGCCTCGTGCCCCTACTCTTGGAGCATCTCATCCTTACTCCAAATTTCCTCACTTTATGTGGATTTTTTGAATCTCTACTCTCATCAGGACCCCTTTTTCTTAACTTCTTGGGTATACACGGGGCCACTCTTACTGTTGAGGGTCCAAGTTGTCATGCTGGGTTTTTATCCATTGTCCCTCACTGGGCATTGTGTATATAATTGGAGCATATGCTTTCTTGTACCTCTCGATAGTATAGTACTCATCCACATAATCCTCTAGATTCCCATAATTGTATAGTATACAAGAAAATGCATGGGAACAAGGGATTCTAGTCATTTCCCACATCCTGCAACCACAACTTTTTCTAGCCAAGTTCACTACAAACTATCTGCCATCTGGAACAATAACTTCAAACATGTCATCACCAGCATATAGGACAACATAGTCCAGTGCTGCTAGCCCAATTGCCTCCAACTTCTTTGCAATTTTAGGGCATAACTTACCAGACAATTTTTGAATGTCATTCCTATTAACCTGATATCTCCTCATGAACTTTTTCCTTATCATCTCAAGCATTGTCAAAATAGGCTTATCACGAGCCTTTAAAATATAGGACTTAAAACACTCACATATGTTGTTGACAAGAAGATCACACTTTGGATACTCACTAAACCATGCTCTGGACCACCCGCTAGGATCAACTTTGCTCAGGTATTCATGGGCATCACTGTCACGCCCCCGTTTTGGGAAATAAGGAGAAACGCGAACTTGAGTGCTAAAAACATTTAAATGGAAGCGTGCATTTACAACATATAGATTTTAACTTCTTATTTTATTGTTTATGCCTATAATTATCCTTTACATTATCATGAACTCCAAAAAGAAACATACTATACAAAGTAAAGATTTGGTCAGTCCACAATGATCTATTGCTCTTAGCGAGGTCTACGCCCTTACAAGGAAATGACATCGTCTTACTGCATTATCTGAAAAGGGTTGGAGGAAAAAAAAGGGTGAGTTCGACAACTCAGTAAGAAAATTACAACACCAGGGAAATAAAACATGCTATAAAACCTTCATGCCATAGTCTTTAGTCATGCATAATGACAGTTCAATTCTACACACTAAGTAGTATTATTTCCATATATGATGAATCGCAAAATATATATTGTTTTACAAACCTGAACCAATTGTATGTTGATTATGATATGTTTTGGATGATTTGAGTACTTTTGAGTATATTGAAATTATGATGATGTTTAGAAGTATGAATATGATATGTGATTTTAGAGTGAGTATAAGTTGGAGATTAAAGTTATGCAAATTGTTTAAGAAGTGATATGCTAGACTGTTTATGTTTTATAAGAAAACACGTGTTAAAGCATGATTCATGAAATGAAATGTATTGTTTTAAGGCAGGAGGCATAAGCATATGAACAATTAAATAGAATTTATGAACAAGTGAATGAGGAATATGAATAATGGCATATGAAATTTATAATGATCCAGTAATTTCTTTTCGTTTATTTTCTCTTAAAACTGTAACTGTGGTTTATCCCTTTATAGACTCTACACCGCTATTTTCTGTGAGCGGAGCACGCTGGCTTTGTCCAAAGGACCTATAGACTCAGCCTGTCGTCATAGAGAAGAGTCGCCGGGTTGGGGATCTTCCCTAGGTGAAGGCCAACCTCGGCCAGTAGCACATACCATCTTTTGGTATGCTTGCCTTGCTACCCTATATGGTACCGATCATAACTGTAGTAGTGCCTCAGGGTTAAACAATTATTGCACATGAACGTTTTCTGTAATTCTATAGGCTCTGCTGAAACTGTACACTTTACTTTAAAACTGTAAGCGCCGTTTTCATAACTATAGTCATGTGCAGATTTTAAACTTTAGATAATCTTTTCATTCAAAACTGTATTCATGTGTAAATCATAAAATTTGGAATGCTCTATAATCATAACTTTAAAATGC
Organism: Alnus rubra; assembly: GCA_028654335.1. Taxonomy (NCBI): domain Eukaryota; kingdom Viridiplantae; phylum Streptophyta; class Magnoliopsida; order Fagales; family Betulaceae; genus Alnus; species Alnus rubra. The sequence continues at coordinate 780,853 of JAJPGS010000400.1, read as the reverse complement.
TCTTATTCATAACTGTAACTATGCATAATCCATAACTTTGAAGTGTCCTTAATCATAACTGTAATCATGCATAAATCATAACTTTAAAATGCTCTTAATCATAATTGTTACAACTTTGAATTACTCTTATTCACAACTATAATTATGCATAAATCAATACTTTAAAATGCTCTTAATTATAACTGTAGTTTATGCACAAAATTCTTGAATAATAACATATGAGTAACAAAAGCTTGACATTAAAAATCACATAAGCAATGCTTTGTAAAATTCTCCAACACTTTTTCAAAAGATTTGTAATAAAATTTTGTTGGGGATTTTTCGGTGTTGTATCCCCTTACCTGAACTTGTCATTAGCGTCAGGATCGAGCTTTTACCTAAATAAAACACAAGGATAAACTTAGCGGAGCGTTTTGAGATTTCAAGTTTAAGACTTAAACTAAATTATCCTACATATATTCTATATACAAAATCTCTATCCAAATTTACAGTATTTCTATCCGACTAAAACTTTCCTAAATAGAAATTCAATTTGGCCAAAACATACCATTTAACCATTCAACTAATATTCTCAAGGAAATTGTAATACCTATTTGATCGCTCTTCTCACCCAAAATCCCACAATAACTAAAATTTATTTACAATTAACCAAATAAAATCTACAATTTCCAGCATAATTTAATTATCCAAAATCTTCAATATCGATTCTGTTTTCTACATAATATCCTTCACAACAATTCCCAAATCAAATCCATATATATCCATATACTCTCAATTGGTTACACAAGTTCATCAAGAACTCAAACCTATATCACACTCATATAACCATTGCCAATCCCCCAGAAAACCCAACAGGGAATATTAATACTCAAGACAGGAATATCAACTCAGAAAACCCATCATCACAGCAGCCTCACAGAACCCAAATTCTAAAACAAGAACCAATCAGCCAAAGATCCCCAAATCACACAACACCCGAATCAGAGAACATTTATGAGCCATAAACCTTACGGGTTCTACCCAAAATCACACACATACAATTGGCCAAAAACCATCAAAATATAACCACAAGAACCCAACACCCATACAACAAGTATATTACTCGAACACACACACACACACCACCGAATCAGCCAAACCAAATATCATCACACAACCAAAAACACCGCAAGTTCAATACACGGCCAAACCTCCAAAATTCACAACCCTCTCAAAGTCACATACAACCAACCGAAACAGGGAGCACCACAGTTCATCAAAACAGGGGAAGGAATCAATTCAAGAAATTGGGTTTCAAAACACATGGATTCAGTCAAACATCAAGACACCTCAGCTTATTCATCAATTCATCAGATAAATCAAATAAAAATTGCAAGAACCACTTACATAGAGGATTTTCGTTCAACACAAAAAATTTATCGAAAATCGCCTCTAGACCGCCAGAAATCGTACCGGAGATCGTCATCGGTGATGACCCACCGTCGATCGGCCCTTCCCCTCGCCACGTCTCTTCTCAGGCCACCAGGAATTGGACCCACGAAGGATCGGGTCACATGGGTACTGGTCACGGGTTGCTCAGGTTTCACGGCTACATCGGGTTATTGGGCAGTCCACCACCGACGAAAACCACCAGAGAATGGCCTCCAACCACCGGATTTCAGTCCCGGCCACCGATCATGGAGGATCGGGTCCCCACGGGTTCAGCGGTTACACACACGGATCACGGGTTTCACTCCCAAGTCTGGCGGTTGCGGATCACGGGCTCGCCAGAAATCGGCTCCATTTGCTTCACCGGCGCCGACCCATGGAGGATCGGACCTCCCTTGGCTACTCTTGGGTTTTGTAGTTTCGCAAGTTCTCTCCCGGGTCTCCAACTCACGGATCCACCGGATCCTCCCTCTCCCGATCTCTCGGTCTCTCTCTAACTCTCAGTATCTCATCTCTCACTCTCTCGCATTCTCTCTCTCTGCCCCGCATATCTCTGTCTCTCATCTCTCAATCTCATGATCTCTCTCTCCCTGTGTCTCTCAGGAAGAAGAAAAAAAAGAAAAAGAAACGAAGAAGGAAGAAGGTGAAGAAAAGAAAGAGAAGAAGAAAATAATAAAAGAAGGAAACAACTTGCATGGCAAGTTGTTTGAATTTTTTATTTTTATTTTTTCCTACAACTTGGTGATTAAGTAAACTTAACTTACTTAGCAAGTTATATATATGGGTTAAATATATAAAAGCCCCCCAAACTACCACCCTTTCTCCGGATGGCCCCCCAAACTACCAACACTGACACTCCGACCCCCCAAACTACCAAACTCTCATTTTTTGGCCCCCTCCGTCAGTTTAAGTCGTCAAATTGGATGGAAAATGCCCACCTGCCGTGCACGTGAGTTTTTAAGCCCGAAATTGCCCCTCTGTACAAGTATGATGGTTCTAATGGTTCTTCTAATGACTCGATCACGTCTTTAGGTGGAACCAGCCCCCGAAAGTCGCCTCTCCACACGCCGACGACGCTTTCCAAAGCAGCAGCTCGGAGGAGGACACCGGTCGACGCATTCCGGCAGCCCCCGAAGGTCGACGCATTCTGGCAGCCCCAAAAGGTCGCCGCCGTTTTCGTCTCTGTTGACAGAGGCCGACGAGCTTGCCACCCTTGACATCCCGAAACAAGGTCGGTTTTAGGTTTTATTTTGTTTCAATTTTAGGGTTTTATTTGATTAATTTGGAATAATTCTTAGGGTGTTCTATTTGAGTTTGAGTTTGATTTTGTGGACGAATGGGTGTTTGATGGGGTTTGTCTTTGTTGAGATTTTTGTGATGCACAGTGAGTGTTTGATGAAATGCCTAAATGGGTGGGTGTTTGATGGGGTTTGTCTTTGTTGAGATTTTTGTGATAGACATCTCATTTAACTAATTTGCAATAATTAATGAAGCTGTACATTTGGATAACGGACCACTAGCTTTGATCACATGCAGTTATTGGAACTTTTTAATTTGGCAAACTAATCTCATCAAGATCATCCAATGATAAGAAAACTTCGTCCAAGCATGAGAGCTCTGTTCCGTCGTCGTCTTCGGCACGCTCATACACTTGGCATATCACCCAGTTACTGTAATCCTGGAAAATTCACAACAAACGACGAACTGATAATTAATTAAGGTCTAAGGATCCCTTGTTTGAATTAATTTAGTAATTAAAGTGAAACAAGTAAAGTAGTTAACAAGTAAAGTAAATTTAATTAATTTAGTAATTAAAGTGATAATTAATTAAGGTCTAATGACCAGCCTGTGGCCCCTCACATAATAGAATATAGTGCACAACACAATGACCAGCCTGTGGCCCCTCACATAATAGAATATTCATCAACTTCAAAAGGGAACCAGACCAACTTCAAAAAGTCAGAATAACACAACAGAAGCTGGCTTCTTTTCTTTTTTTCTCTTTTTTTTTTTTTTTTTTTTTATAAGTGAGAAGCTGCATTATTTAATAGGGGACCACATACCATTTACTCATTTAGACCCCACTCGGCCACTACACAACAAAACCAACAAGAGTAAACAATCAACATCCTGTAAAGGCAGACATTAATCTACTAACCTTTTTCCCAAACATTCCTGTAAAGCCAGACCCTAAACAATCGACATATGGCCCTACCAATAAATCAAACACTAAACAATCAACATCCCAACCAGTAAAAATGCCCTATGACTTTCCCTATTTCAAAATTTTGGCAACAATCAAGATTCAGTACCCTATATAAAAAAACCCAAAACAAGAATCACAATAAAAGCTACACTGTCTATATTACCTCTGGGTGTCCGAAAAACCCAACTCCAAAATGCAGGGCAACACGCAGATCAGCACAACTCTGGCAAGGCAACGCACCTCCGGCAACCGACGTCTGGAGACGCAGTGCCAAGGTCCGAGCAACGCAACTCCCGTGAACCCCAGACGCCCGCGAGCTTTAGATCCAAGCCTTTGATTTCGGGCCTACCCTAAAACTGAAGCCCGGCTGATCGGTCGACTGCTTCTTCCTCCAAGCCTTCGATTGCAAACCTGTAGAAACCGGACCAACTTCGACTAACCCTAAAATAAGACAACTCTGTTTTTTTTTCCCATTAAGATAAGTCTGTTCGTTCAATATGGTGAAAGGTGGCAAAATTGTAATATTTTGCCACTTTTCACCTCATACGGGCACTAAAGGCAAGCAGGGCATTTTTCGTAAATCCGGACTTGTATAGAGGGGCAATTTCGGGCTTTTGGGGCTTAAAAACTCACGTGCACGGCAGGTGGGCATTTTCCATCCAATTTGACGACTTAAACTGACGGAGGGGGCCAAAAAACGAGAGTTTAGTAGTTTGGGGGGTCGGAGTGTCAGTGTTGGTAGTTTGGGGGGCCATCAGGAGAAAGGGTGGTAGTTTGGAGGGCTTTTATATATTTAACCCTATATATATTTTTCATTTTTTTTTTAAATGTCTAATAAAAATCTGGGGCATTTCAATCTTCTCCCCTTAATAGAATTTCGTCCTCGAAATTCATAAACTATAAAGTTTTCCTTAACGAAGAAAAATAAAGCATATTTTATATCATCTTGCCATAACTCCGTAACTTATATGACTTTCTATGTAACCATCACCATCCACATCGTTTCCATTTCCATTTCTCTGCTTCAACGTAAAGGTCTGTTCTTATTGTAGACCTCGTCTATTTTGTTCGTCAGTGTCAGCAATACCTGATCAGATCATTGTATTCAAAATACCTTAAGTAATATCTTACACTTTCACCTTAATTTCTATTGTTAAAATTCCATCTACTTCTTTTCAGAAAGAAACTTATTATAGACGAAAACCTCGACCATGATAAGCGGTTGTTCTTATCCTTTCAAAAAGGGTGTAAGAAAATAATTTTTTTATATAGTACCATGATCTATTCTATGAGTCGTTCTACCGACTAAGGCGGGTGTACTTACCTTTATTCAATATTGACTGGCAGGTCTGCGTATACTTTCTCATAAACCTCGTCGAAAGCAAGAGAATATACCCGCTGCATACAAGTTAAGTACACACAACCGATAAAGTCTAACCTAACTTAGATTCGGTCTTCTGCATTAGAATACGTAGCTATGACTTTGTTATTCAACGCTTCCCAAGAAAAGTCTTCCATCTCGTGTTATTGAAATTCCACCGCCCAAAGCTAGGGAAGAAACTTTTTCATAGTCCAATGTCTTGATAAAAGACCGTGCTTAATTAATCCTTAGGGGTTGGAGTTTCTCTCCAGTAGGAAATCCTTAAATATTATTTCTGAGTCCAACTAAACCTATCCTCAAATAAGATAGTCTTTAATACTTCAGACCTCAAAACCACATCATAATAAATCACAAGCAACAAGAATATATTTAAGACCAAGATAGTGTCTACCTTAATTAACCTCAAATGGCTTTGCGAAAGACTAAGATGTTGACCTCATACTATAATTTTCTTAATCCATTGGATTCTTCAACGATAACACCAAGTAATTTTATTTACCTCGATCATAAATTAGTAATATATCATAAACACGTAGATCAAATCAATCATGACTATCTTTAATATCATGACAAAGGTATAAGGGCTTAAGATCATGACTTATAATAAAATCGTTATTTCCTTTATCATAAAAAAGCGTGTAAGACAATAACGTTTTCAAATCTTGCATTCAAATCATAGGTAAGCCTCAATTTATAGTTCATGAAATATCCTTACATTCCATTGCAAGTTTTCACCTTGAAGTATAGATCAGTTAATCATCAATTGTATACTAAACATCTACTAGAGATGTAGAAATTCTAAAATCATCAAAGTATAAACAGTAAGTCTGTAAATCAGCAATTTCAAAATCTAAGGCTTAACCCTCAAATAACATAATCAGTTTCCTTGATCATATTAACTGATATAAAAACGATTTCATTGGCTACCATGTAGTATCTTTCACTTTCCTAAAATCAACTAAGCATCAATATCAGTAATGCATCGAAACCTAGTCTCCATATTTGTCATTACCATTCATTATGATTCTAGTCAAAAGTATGTTAATAATATTATCCCATAAACATTATTTTAATCCAAATGAATCTCAAAATGGGATTTAATCATAACATAATGTTTTCCTAAAATATGCAAATCATATTTCTTTAACACCAAAAATTCTTCTAATAACAAAATTTTATATCTTTAGCTCCATGATTCAAAATTGTCTTAAAATATAAACCTATTATCACAATCCGTAATCATTGGCTGCTTTCATAGAATTGATATTGATCTTTTAAACCTCAAACTCAGCCAATATAAATCAGGTTGAAAATCCTTATTTAGAATTCCGACAGTTCATCATAATTGATAATCTAGACTTCATTTAAGAAATCCTCATTCAAAAATTATATATCTCCATATCAAGATTCTCAAGTCACGGCTAAGGTTTATAACACCACAATCTTACCTAACAGCCTGAGCAACTTAAATACATCCCTAAACCTGGGCATAAGTTAAATCCACTAACAATTGAAGCAAACGTTATCTCCTCCACAAATTTTATTATAACTAAAACTGGGAAACTAGATTACCAAACAAGGAAATCACAAACTTCTGAAAATAACTCCATTATATTCTAAAAGTCTCATTGTATCCTATCTCTACATGAACACAATTATCATGCTAACAATGAACTTCTCAAGTGTAGAAATTCTTAATCCAATTAGTCAATCAAGCGAAAATAGTTGATCAAATGTTGATAGTAAACATGAAACTTATCATTTCACTTATTCAAACTATGATCTAACTGATCTATATCTTAATAGAGAAATCTTAGGTATTGATATTTACTCAAATGATCGATTCTTTGATTGTTCAGAATTCCTATCTCCAAACTTTTAATTAGCAAATCCACTGCTTGCATAACCTCAAAATTCACAGACCAAATTATCAGATTTTATCAAGTCCTATAAATTAGAATACCTAAAGGATTAATAACCCATACCTCAAAGCATTGCAGTCTTCTTTGTGAGTCCTTTATAATTCTCAATCACAATTAAATCAATCTTATCAAAGAGATTAAAGATCTTCGAAGACTTTCATATTCCTTGAACTTTTATTCCTTTGGTTCTTTACTTAGGTACTATAATCTTTTCTTATTCCTGTATAAATACTATTATCCTCATAGGTCAATGAATTCAAGCCTATCATAAATCCAATTTAATTATGCAGTTGATCAATCCTCAAATCTGATAATTAAGGTACTTCTCAAAATTAGTATCTTACGAAACTTTCATCTTATGTGAATCACATATCAAATTAGTTATATGGATCATCTTAAGCTCTAGAAAACCCCAATAATTTCTCAATTAATAGATTCTAACTTCACCAAAGTTATCTGATCATAAGAATATAATCGCTTCAAAGATCATCAATTTATTTAATCAACTTGTTTCCTTATATGTCCTTATAACACATGAATCAACAATCTATAGATTAAATTTCCATCTTCAAAAGGATACCAGATTCAAGACAATAGATCTCATCATTTAAGATATATCTTTGCTTACATCCTAAAGTTAATTAGGTATATCTCAAAACTTCCATATTTATCAAGTTATCCCATTTTCAAAGATATATGAGGAATATTGTCTCTATATGATGCTTAATAAATTTATAGACTTTATATCCATAAATCTGCCAAGATATTAAGCATCCGAATTTCTATAATCTATATCTCTAAAAGCATTTCATGAATCATGTCTATACCTCAAAACATGGTCTTAGATACCAATCCATCCAAAACAAGTTGGTCCATAATCGATGCAATCTAAAACAATTGCTACTCCTCAAAAAGATTGTACAACTTAACACTTAGGTAAACAGATCTTGAAAACTTATCCTACTTTGATACTGATCATAACTTATACCTTGGTATTAATTCCAACTTAGAGACTGCAACTTTAATAAGATCAATCCTATGGTCCACAAAGTCAATCTGCTATATTGCAAGATTATATCCGCTCCCTAAATCCTATAGAAGTTATACTCTAAAAAGATCCACTCACATGTTGTAGGATTGTGAGCCTTGGTGGGTTTTGTGGGTTGTTTTGCAGGCCCTTAGTTTTTTTTACTTGCGCTTTTGTTTGGGTTCCTTTGTGGGTTCTAAGGTTTAGAGCATCTCCAACAATTGGAGTTAAAGTAGCTACTCAAAAGGTACCAATCTCTACTTTAACTACCAGTTTTCTTAAAAATACTCTAACAATAATCTCTATTCTGCTCTTCATTTTCTTTAAATAATATTTTTTTTATTGTTTTATTTTCTTTCTCTCTCTCTTCCCTCTCTCTCTCTTCGATCACTCCTCGCCGGTGGGTTCACCAGAATTCCACACCCAATCAACTTCCGGCCAAAACAACAACAAACACCAATTATCTCCAGAATTGATCAAACCCAAATCCACAAATCAGGGGACACGGGTAAACAGGGATTTCAAAATCATCCCCAACAAATCTCATGGGTTGTCTAAAATCCAACAAGAGATTCACACACACATACACGGCCGAATGTTCACAACACAGCCAACACACACACACACACACAACCGAAATTATTAATGCCACCACAGGGAACACACCCAATCGGCCAACTAAGGAAAAATCCACAGAAATTCAACTACTGGAAGTCACTGGAAATCGCCTATGGAAGTCGCCAGAAATCACTCTTCAATCGCTGGATGACGACTCGCAGGAATATCAGCGACTCTGCTCGACAGAAATCGGTGCCTCTGCTCGCTGAAAATCGATGCCTTTGCTCGTTGGAAATCGGCACCTCTCCTCGGTCGACCCACCTTTCTCAGATCTCCGATTCTTCTCCTTCCTTCTTAATCAAACCCTAAGTGGGGAAGTGGGGGAGATGCGGGATTGAAAGAGAGGAATAAGAGGAGATACAGGATTGAAAGAGAGGGATGGGGATGAGAAGTGAGCGAGAGAGAGGGAACGAAATGGGGATGTGGGGGAGAGGGTGAGAGAAAATATAATAAAAAATTAAATAACTGATGAATAGTGAATAACCAGTAGTGCCTATCCACTGTTCATGAAGTTAGAAAAAAAGTTAGAATAACTACTTTGCTGGAGGAAGAAAAAGAGGGGAAAAAAAAAAGTCAAATTTAACTTTTTTGTTAAAATAGCACTCCTGCTGGAGATGCTCTTAGGTTTTGTGTGGGTTTTGTTGAGATGTGGGTCAATTTTGGTTGCTCCTATGTATACTTCATGTGTGCTTAGGGGTGCCTTACACTTTTTTTCATTAATAAAATTTTGCTTACTTAAAAAAAAAAAAAAAAAAAAAAAAAAACTTTGAGGCTGCACAAAGATGCGTACTAAGAGCACTCACAATGGCCTTTTCATATTTAGTTTTACTCTATATTTTTAACAAAAATCACAAATAGGCCCACGTAACACTCTTTAGCAAATGTTAAACTTAACATTTGTCAAATTTTCTCTCTAGATTCAAAGAGCCAAAAAGACATTGTTATAATTTTTTTAATAATATTTTTTGCAAACCGTTCCAAGTAGTAGAGAAAAATAGTATTTATTTAAGGGATAACTTCACAAAAGGGTATCGAACTATACAGCGTTTTGACAAAAGGGTACTGAATTATCATTCCTCTCGAACCTGGGGTTTTAACTATCAAAATGAGTCCCAGAAGGGTATTCTGTCTGTTCTTGGTGTTAAAACGTGACGGAAGTCGATTCACGTGACTTCCACGTGACTTTTTTAATGCGTTTGGTCTTCTTTGCCCCTGACTTCAACGGATACAATTTTGAACTTAAATTCATATTTTCCTATTTTCCCCCAAATTGCTTTGTAAGTCTCCGGAAACCTTAGAGCTCCCCATCTGTACTCGTGCGCTAAGAACTCTAACCGTGCAGTTACACTGTGGCTTTATACACAAGAATCAAGCATCAAAGGCTGATTTTGACTAAAGGTAATGAACTTTTTTGTTTTTTTTTTTCAGTGTAAATGAATATTTATTTAACCATATTTGTTTATTTGCGGATTACTTTTTTTTTTTCCGAAATGTTGGGCGTTATTTGGGGTTTAGGGACACTTTTCCAGTTGTTTAGGGTTTAGGTTGTTACGGGACCATGTGTTTGGTCATCGGCAATATCTAGGTCTTATTGAAGTTGCTGAGATGGTGTATTTTATATATTCTTTGGTTTATGATCCTATTTTGTTTGGGTTTGTGGTCTCATTTGTTCCTATCATTGTCTTGTTTCAGGTTTGTTGTTCCTTTTTTTTTTGGTTTGTGGTCCCATTTCGGGTTTGTTGCTTAAGGTTGCAGAAAAGTTCGATTTTTTTAATATTATTTGTTGTGGTTAGTGGGTCTTGATGTGTTTGCCATTATGGGGTGACTCTTGTTTTGGTTTGCTGGCTGATGCCTTTATTATGCATGTTGTATCCGGAATTGCTTTACTCTGCTTGTGGACCCAATGCCTTTACTCTTTTTTTGTTTTTGTCTGCTCACTAGGACGTGTCATTGTTTTGTCTACTTGTCTATTTGTAGGACACGTAATGTATCCAGAATTGCTAATGTTTGAGGTGCACCATGGTGGCCGATTTAATAGGGAGCATAGGGTCACATATGTTGGTGGGGACATATCACATTACCCTGACCCATATGATAGAGACGAGTTGTCATTTATTGAGATAGAGAGGGTAGTTAGGACTTATGGGTATGGTCCTGGTGACCTAATTTACTATAATCTACCTACCAAGAGTTTAGATGAAGGGCTACGACTTATTTCTTCTGACCATGATGTCATTCAAATGGTGGAGCATCATAGGGAGCATAGAATTGTAGAGTTAAATTTGGTTGCCTTTGGTGTAGTAGATGTAGATGTAGAAGTAGAAGTACATGGAGAAGAGGGTATTGTTGATGTGGAAGAGGAAGAAGAATATGAGAGTGTCTGTAGATAGAAGTGACCCATTCTGGGATCAGGTTCTAACTGATGACTCTGATGCTTATGATTTAGATGGAGATGCAGAGGTGGGATTAGAATATGATGATGTTGGAGTAGATGAAGGGTTTGGATGACAACTAGAAGATGTTGTGGATCAGGAGGTTGGAGTAGAAGCAGCATTTGGTGAAGCAGAAGAGGGTGAGGGTGAGGGTGAGGGTGAAGGTGAAGGTGCGGGTGGGGGTCAGGGTCAAGGTGAGGGTTATTCAGATATTTCTGGTAGTGATAAACTGATCTCACCTAGTGCTAGTGATGAAGAGGGTGCGGCTGAGGCTGAGTCTTCAAGACGGCCCTGTGTCACTAAGAGGGTTCCATTTAGTAAGGATGATTTGAAAGATTCGATTTTGCAGCGAGGTAACACTTTTCGGGATGTGTATGAGTTTAAAAAAGCCATTAAGCATGCCCCTGTATTGAAAGGGAAGGACTTGACTTACCAAAAGAATTCCAAGACTAAATGCATTGCAATCTGTGCAGACAAGAATTGTAAGTACAGAGTTTATGGGAGGCAGTTGAAAGATGAGTCCACGTTCATGCTAATTTCAATTAGGCCTAGACATACATGCCCCTAAGAGGTACAAGAATCACTTGATCACTTCGAATTGGGTTGCCGAAGGGTGCATGGACTGTTTTAGGGATCAGTCGAACATGCCTATAGATGTCCTGAAGAAAAAGGTGAAGAAGAAGTGGAATGTTGAAATCCACGATAGTTTCTAATATAGGGCTAGGAAGAAGGCACAATAGACCATTTATGGAAGTTGGGTGAGCAATACTATCGATTATGGGACTACTGTGCAGCAATTAAAAGCACAAATGTTAGGAGAAGTGTAATTCTGATGGTTGAGAGACCTATGCCCGAAGTGCCTTGTAGATTCCAGAGGATGTACATGTCATTGGCAGCCATGAAAAATGGATTCAGAGATGGGTGTAGGCCTATCATAGGCCTTGATGCTTGTTTCTTAAAGAGAGTTTACAAGGGACAGTTATGGCAGCTATTGGAAGGGATGCCAATGATAACATGTATCCAATTGCTATAGCTGTGGTGGAGGCAGAGACTAAGGACAGATGTACATGGTTTCTCGAGGCCTTATTAGCAGATCTTGGCCCTAGGGGTCCACATGGGTGGACTTTCATTTCAGATAAACAAAAGGTAAATATTTCCATATTTCTTTTTTTATGATCTACATGTCTTGTATATGATTTGGTATGTTAAATCTAATGAATTTGATAGAGATATTGTTTTCATGTGTGCAGGGATTGGTACCAAGCCTACATGAGATGTGTCCTCATGCTGAACATCGAACATGTGTGCACTGCACACTTATATGCCAATTTCAAAGACGATGGTCATAGGGGGTGTTATTGAAGAACCTGCTGTGGAGAGCTGCTTCATCTTACACACAAACTGGATTCTATGCTGCAATGGAGGAGCTCAAGGGCCTAAACCCTAAAGCACATGAGTACCTAGAAAAGGTTGACCCTAGAACCTGGTGTAGAGGATGGTTCAACATAAGTACAAAGTGTGACCTTCTGCACAACAACTTGGCTGAGTGCTTCAATAGCTGGATCCTCAAGTTTCGGGATAAGACCATCTTGACAATGTTGGAAGGAATTAGGGGCAACTTAATGAGAAGGTACCAAAGGAAGAGAGATGCTATAAAGGCCATGGAGAGGAATGTGGGGCCAAAAATTAAAGAGAAGTTGGAGATAGAGGAAGATGAGGCCAGCCATTGTACACCAATATTTGCTGGTGATGGTTTATTTGAGGTTGATTGTAAGGGCAGGAAGTATGTGGTCAATTTGTGCCAAAGAACATATGGGTGTAGAAAATGGGATGTCTCTGGCATTCCATGTTGTCATGTCATCTCGGCAATATGGCATGGTGGAGGCAACCCAGAGGATTATTTGAGTCATTACTTTGGAAATGAGATGTACTTGAAGGCATATGCACCTATCATTTACCCTGTACCAAGTGAGGAGCAATGGGTTAGGACAAATCAACTGGAGTTTGAACCACCTAAGTCAAGAGCAACTATAGGTAGACCTAAGAAAGTTAGAAATAGAGGTGCTGATGAGATATCAAATCCATACTCAGTTAGAAAGGGTGGCAAGAAGAACCAATGTGGGATGTGCAAGAAATATGGTCACAATACAAGAACATGCACTGTTAGGATGAGGCATGATGAAAGACAACAACATAGGAGAACTTCCTACAGAGAACATGCTGCAAATACTGACTGCAATCTTGACAGGGTAATGTTTCTTCTTTGTAATTGTTTAGCATACATTTAGTACCTAAAGGCATATGTTTCTTCATTCTGTGAGTTTAATATGTTTGAGTTGTTTTGTGATGGTTTCTGACATTTGATGTGTTCTTTTTAGTTGGGTGAATCCTCCAGTGCACCATCTGTGAGCCATTCCAATGCACCAACATCTAGTGCCCCAACATCTAATGCCCCATCTACTGCCCCATTTACTGACAATCCTACTGTACCAACAAGGGGTCGGGGTCGAAATAGGGTAAGAACAAGAGGAGAGGGTACAAACACTACATCTACTGCACCAAGTAGGGGTGAGAAGAGCACTAGAGGAACGGGTGCAAGCACAATATGTACTAGGAAGAAGGCCAGTACCAGTTTGGCAACTAGAAGCAGAGTTGGTGGAAGATTAAGAGCACATCCTACACAAACTAACCTAAACACTCGAGGAAAGATGATGGTTGATGATATAGCTCGGGACTCGCCGGCTACACGTGGATTTTAAAATTTATAAGTTTACCACTCGCAATAGTACGAATCAATTGTACTATAGTAAGGGTGATCGAACCACAGAGATTATTGGTTGTTTTGCGTAACGGGATATTTAAAGAACGTATTTAACTTAACTTAAAAACAAATAAAAGTAAGGTTGTAGAATTGAAGCTACAACGACAAGGTGAAGAAATAAAAGCGGGAATGAAATTAACTTAAAAGAAAACTTAGAGTGTTGATCCTATCCAATCCTCAACCTATGCAATGCTTAAAGTCTATATGGATCTTCCTAACATGTTTGATATGAGCGCGTAATGGGCGTCAACCATTACGAAGACCTCGACGTGAAAACACTCTAGTTAAGAAGGAATCATAAAGCACCTAGGTTTACATTAATCTACTCCACGTAAAGACTAAACTATAATTGAAAAGACATTTACTCTACCAAAGGTGTGGAGAGATTAGTGTTCCCTAGCTTACTACTCTATAACACATCCTAATGAGTATACACAATACATGAAAACCCTAACTAGGCCACAATGACAAAATATCTAGTTTCACACCAAATCATTCCACATAAAGTTAAACTACAATTGAAAAAACAATTAGACTACCAAAGGGGTGAAATGATTGGTGTTCCCTAGCATACCCTATAAGGTGACTCTAATGAGCAATCATACATCATGTCAAATAGCACCATTGAAAAAGACATCATTCTTGTTTCCAAGAATGTTGGTTTTACTCAAGACTTCAAGAAAAACTCATAGACAAGCTAAACTCTTTTTCATGAATAAATTTGATTGGAATCTTGATACCAAAACCTTTTAGCATGGGTTTTGATATCCTCTAGCCCTTAGCAATCATCAAACATCTAAAGAGAACCCTAAAAACCTCAAGAACACTTCATGGTTTTTGGATTGGATTTGGATCAAACCCTAAGACTAAATTAGCTAGACATGAATTTAAACTAATCTAAGCATGGAAATGAATGAAAACAATAAAGGAACAAAGGAGAAATGAATTGAAATCAACTATATTAAACTTAAAGAAATTCGGATTACAAAAGAGGAAGAAAAATGAAGAACAAGCTAAGCTAGAACTTGAAATTTAGGAAAAGAAATTGTTCTCTGGAATTAAGCCTAGAAAACGTGCATCAAAGTAAACTAAAACATGAAGAATTAAAGTGATACACCTGAGAAAATCCGAACAAACCCCAAAAGATGCATGTTCTAACCTAAAACTCTAATCTCATATATATAGAGATTTGGATTCACAAAAGACCATCAAGGATTAATCCTAGCCGCACAAACAGAGCTGGTCGGCGTCCATTTCTGTCCACAAAATCCAACTTATGATTTGAATTGCATAAAGAATGCAAAGATCTGGAAATATCTGATTTTCTGGAAGATGCGAAGTCGATCGATCGAAAATATGTCGATCGATCGAATTACTGGCTGTACAAATAGTGGATCGATCGAATTGCCTTGGACGATTCTTCAACTTGCAGGAAAATGACTAAAGTACTCTTGATGTATTTTCAGGTCTAATTCAAGTGTTTTAAATTAGATTTCAACTAAGACCTGAAAATAAGATAAAACACAAAAACTACGACAAAACGTTATATATACAATACGAACTAGGTCTAACAAATGCAAATAAAGGGGTCTTGAATCCAACAATTCAAGACTTATCAGTTGACCTCACTGGGAACCCTTCTAGACCACCCAAGGTTCCAGGAGGTGGACCTGCATGCTCATGGGGTCCTCCCAGGGTTGCAGGTGGCATAACTTTCAAATTAACTCCCCCTGACTTTGACGTAAACAAGGCAAAAGCAACAAGTTTTGACATTCCTCCACCTGTAGGCAAAAAGGATAAAGGAAATAAGAAGATTTGGCAAGTCTGATGTGTATTTTTGGATGTGTTGTACATTTTGGAAGGGCATGGACAATATGGTTATGATGTATATTTTGGATTTCTGTTGTGTATTTTGGAAGGGTATGGACAGCATGGTTTTCAGGATGTATTAACTTAACTTATGATATTTAACAGCATGGTTATGTTATTTAACTTATGGTACTATTTTTTTGGAAGGGTTTAATTTGTAATTTTAGTAGCTAAATTTGATGTGTTTTGATGTTATTTGAGTAATGGAAGGTTAAGGAACTGTTATGTATTGGTTTGTTTTTTGAAGTGTTTTAATGGAAGGTTAATGATAGTATCGATGTGTTTTGATGTCGTTTGACTTTTGTGTAATGATTGGAGGAATTTGTTTGGTTTGTGATTGGATGAGTCTAGCTTTTCTATTCAGGTTTTTTATACCAACAGGCTTACATGAACACATATATAAACCATTTTGAAACCAAGTGGTTTATGATGGCATTTTGGTATTTTCCGTTATTGCCTTAATCTGTTGGTACCAATTTTGGACCAAAAACAATAATTGGTAACAAATGGTACCAACACAACATTACAAAATATCACCTAATGATAACATGTACCATTTTGAAACCAAATTGTTTATGATGTCATTTCTGGTATTGTCTGTTATTGGCATTATTGCCTTAATTTGTTGATACCAAATGTTGTTTATAACTCTGTGAACTTCTTGTTAACAAATAGACCAATTGAATGGCCAATAACATCCATCCAATTTTAGTACCAATTTTGAACCCAAAACGACAATTGGTAACAAATTGTAGTAACAAGTTTACAAAAACATACCATATTGGTCATTTACAAGTTCTTTGGAACCAACATAGCAATTGATATCACCCATGAACTACAATATTTCAAAGATAACAACTACAATACACTTATCAAGGGAAATTCATAATCCGGCTAACAATTACAAACCAGTTACTACCCTTGAACACAATCCGACCAACACTCACAACATTACAAGGCATTACACCACTACAAAAAAGTTTCATGCCAACATCATCCTCGATGCATTGCACTGGCTGTGAGATTGAGGATATACAAGCAATAACACGAATATCACCCATGAACAAACAAAGGCAAATTTGTACTTCCTCTCTACTGACCGAAGCTTCATCTTCTGTCTCTCTAGTTTCGACTTGTATTTCTCAGCTTCTTCCCTGCATTTATCAGCTTCATTCTTATTTCTCTCAGCTTCAGACTTATATTTATCCGCTTCATCCGAGACCTGGGTTCCACTCAATTCCCGTTCAAGCTTCAAACTCTCGTGCCACTTCCTCAACCTCGACACAACTTTTAGACCGTATACACACATTTCAGGATCACGCCATGAAAAATAATCACATTTCACAGCTTCTTGCTGCATAATCGAAAAATCTCATCAATCAAAACTTGTGGAACCCTTAGGGAAAAAAAAATTGGGAAAACAGAGATGGAACCCTAAAGGGGGAAAAAAATTGGGGGAAGAAATTACTTACCTTGTAATTTACACAAGAATAAAACCTTCTACCAAAATTTTCCATGGTGAAGGATGTCCACGAACATGCTTTCAATCCACATTTACACAGTGGACCGGTAGAGGTTGCCAAGCTCGATTCACTGTCAGACATAGGTTATGATCGCTAATGCCGTGAAGAAAGGAAGAAATTAACTCATGCAAAAAAACCTGCCTTTCACGCGTTGATGGACGTAGGCCGAAGCTGGGAGTGTATGTATGAGCTGAGAGTGTATCAATGTATGAGATAAGTGCTTTGTGAAGGAGGTTTCAGACTTGATTTATCCGTTGAAGTCAGGGGTAAAGAAGACCAAACGCATTAAAAAAGTCACGTGGAAGTCACGTGAATCGACTTCAGTCACGTTTTAACGCCAAGAACAGACGGAATACCCTTCTGGGACTCATTTTGATAGTTAAAACCCGGGTTCGAGAGGAATGATAATTCAGTACCCTTCTGTCAAAACGCGGTATAGTTCGATACCCTTTTGTGAAGTTATCCATTTATTTAAAGACAATAGTGTTCATGGTAGTTATTGTGAATGATTAGAAAATAGTATTTATTTAAAGTAGAGAAATATTTACAGAGTTTATTGTTTGATGGTTTAAAAAAGTGGCTAGCTCAAAAAACCCTTAAAGTGGATTTTTATAGTTAAATTTAGAGAAATTATGAAGATGCCATTGTGAATACTCTAACCTTTATTTCTCAGGAACAAACAACACTATGATTTTCCTAAACAATTAGTTGTTTTTCTTTTCTTTTCTTTTCTGAAGGACATAATTGATTGTATGCACAGATCATCTCATATTGGGTCCTGCATTAATAATGACAATACCTATACTTTGCCAGAATCACATTTTCTTGAATTTCTGCTATTGTCAGTCAATCTCACTGAATTCGACAAGTAGTTTTTGTTTGGAGCCTATATTTCCTGGCACATACTTGCTGCATTCTCTCATTCAAATCAGAATATTGTTGTTGAAACTTTCCTAATGATGTGCTTCAAGATATTGGCTTTCCATGTCGCCTAATCTTTTTCCAACTTGCAGCTCCCAACTCCTGTGAAGGAAATTGAGATGCTAATTACTGAGTAGACGTCGGGACGTCAAGAGTACTTGTGTTGTATGGTAGTGTTGTACCATACTTTTATGAGTATGATTATAAAAGTAATAAAAGATCAAAAGTAATAAGTAAAGTTTTTCCAATTGTTTATATATTTGGTGCGGATTTTTTTTTTTTAACTAATCTTTTTCCTTTTACTTGATTTAAGTTAAAGGGAATTCCACTGGCAGTGGGTCAAGTGCTGAAGAGAAAAGTGATGGTGGGGTGAGAAAGAGATGGTTGGGAGCAGAGATGGTCTGTGGGATTTTACTATGGTTTTTCACATCATAAATGCCTTTCTATGTTTGATAAAAATTGTATGCCCCCACTATTTTGGTCATTATTGTGTCTTATTTTATCAAAATTATGTTATACTAAATCCCTCTTTTTCTCTATAGAATTTATTTGTCATTATTTTTAAGTTTCAAGTGATGCCAGAGTGGAATATCTAGACAAAATAGCCACCAGCAGAGAATTATTTTAATTTAATTTTAATTTTGGTTGCATGAAAAACAAAGTTAAAGAGGATAATTAAAATTGGATTCGTTTCTTAAAATTTTTTTTTTATTTTTTTTATTTTATGTTCTGAAAATAAAAACATTAACAATCAACCCAAAATAATAATTAAAATTATTTTTACCTTTATGTCAAATCAGAACATTTTTTTTCAAACAAAAAGCATCTCCTAAAAGACATTAACAAACATACATGTTCCGTGGTGTTGATCGGACTATTTGGGTTAGGCCGCAAGGCGGGAACCATCGTTTGATCTCAATAATTGTAATTTTCAAAGAATGAACAAAGTTTTCATTTAATTTAGTTTATTAAATTGTTCTTAGAACATGTAATTCTCACATACATTTTTTAAAATATATGTGATAATTACATGCTATGTTAATCCTATTAAAAATACATGTATCTAAAAACAAATATAAGTTTAATAAACCGAATTTGAGAAATTTTTCATTTGAAAATGAAGCTTAAGAAAAGAAACCCCATTATAATCTAAACAAATTAAACTTATAAACCTAAACAAATATGATTAACCAAAAACCTATACAAGTACATATGTAGACAAACGGAGATGGTTTGTGCCACTGGGTTGGAGTTTATGCATGGGAGTTGGGTCGTGTGATTCGCAAACTTTGGGCCTTGAAACAAGACATGGCACAGCACAGCCCAAATAGGTTGTAAACGGCACAGGCCCAAGGCAGTGTTTACTCTGAAAAAAGCAAGGACCTCGTTGCCTGTAATTTGCATTTTCAAATCACAATTCTTTTAAAAATACAATTTTTAATTACCAAACGCTTTTTTCTTCGTAAAAATGGGTTTGTTATTTTAATTAAAAAAGGCATAAAACAATTTCCATTCCCAACTTCTCTCCTCAAATTATCCCTGCCGCAAATACTCACACCATGCACACCCCAAACATCATCCCTCTTTGATGTTTCCTTATGACAACATGGCAAGCAACAATACCCACAAATGTCTAATCTGACTATTCAAGAACTATTTCTTGGCCCTCCTGCTTTTTGGGGGAAAAAATCATGGACGCTATAGCATTTTGTTTGCATTTTTGGGTGCAAAACAATAGTAACATTTGTGGGTGGGAAGAAGCACGAGTATCTTGTCTCCTTCTCTCTCTCTCTCTTTTTTTTTTAAAAGAAAAATAAAAAAGTTTGTGGGGGGGGGGGGGGGGGGAGGGGCTGGGAGTTAATGTCACTCTAGGACATGAGAGGATCTTAACTCCAAAGGTTTGAGGGCTAAAACTTTGCCCCCTCTTTTATTCAAAGAATGTTGCCTTAAATAGGCTTACGCATAAAGAGATTACAAATTTCTACCCAACAACAATTGTATGCGCATAACAAATACCATCTTGGGAATGATTTAGATATGCACTTCTTATTCCTTTGTAACTAATACTAACATAGACTCTTTATTTAAAGGTAACTCGGTGTATGAAAAATAAGATTAAAAAAAAAAAATGACTCAATTCCTTCTACTTTGCTATGTCTACAAATCATTCGAGCTAAAATTGATTATTATTTTTATACTATTGGGACTATCTATGGGGTATTGGGCATCAAAATTAGGATATTTGTAGACGAAAAAGAATAAACCTTTATTTGACTTGTCTTCACAGTCTATCGACAAAAAAGAAGAAAAAATTGACAAACTCTTTCATTCTTTTTATGTTAAATAAAAACAAAAGTGTGTGCCCCTTGAAACTCTTAACACACATGATGTCCAATTGTATCTTAATGAGTTTTGTCATCTCATCCTTCATTCTAAACTTCATGTTTATTTATTCATCTTAGCTCATTTTTAATCCATATTTTCATATCTAACTCCCTTACTATTCGAAGAGGAATGTTAGGCATCTAAACACTTGTTTTCAAAATTTAGTTTCAAACTGATGTGTCACAATTTCATGAGATCTATCATTTTGGGAAGTGTGTTACAATCTCATAGGATTGTGACACATTAGTTTGGAACCAAATTCTGAAAAAAAAAAAAGTGTTGGGATGTCTAACATTTCTCCTATTCAAAAGGACTTGCAAAAAAAAAAAAAAAAAAAAAAAAATTGTCTTCAAAAGGATAAGGTGGTCGGTTCAAGTATAGTCAAAAAAGACAGGATACCAACACAGTATCCATAGTCCTCGATAAATGCACAAAACTATTGCCCCCCCATGCTTCATAATAATGTAATATTAGTCTCAAACCTAACCTCCATCAGACAAAGAAACAAACACTTTGCCTTCCATTTTCTCTCTGTACAAACCCCTCAAACCATGGCTCCAAACACGAAAACCCATCTGGGTCTGACCCATTTCCTCCTCTTCTTCCTCTCCATCCTCACGATCCCTTCGCTTTTGCTCTCTGACTCCGTCCCCACAGTCTACGAAATCCTCCCACAATTCGGGCTCCCGAGCGGGCTCTTACCCGACTCGGTCGTCAACTACACCTTCTCCTCCTCCTCCGACGGCCGGTTCGTCGTCTTCTTGGCCAATCCCTGCTACGTGCAGTTCGAGTACTTGGTCTATTACGACAAGACCATCACCGGCAAGCTCAGCTACGGGTCCATCACCGGCCTCAAGGGCATCCAGGTCCAGAGGTTCTTCCTGTGGCTTGACGTGGACGAGATCCGGGTCGATTTGCCCCCCTCCGATAGCATATACTTTCAGGTTGGGTTCATCAACAAGAAGCTCGATCTGGGTCAGTTCAAGACTGTCCATTCTTGCCGCGACAAGGTCACTGGGACTTGCGCCAAACGGATTTTTGAGGTATTGGTTCCTGTTGCGGTTTGTTAACTATCTTTGGATTCTCTGATTTCGGCTATTGTGTGCTTTTTTGGATTATATGTTTGGTGAATCTTGTTGTAGTGAGTTGGTTCTAATCTGGGTTTGCAAATCATAGGAATTCTTGAATTGTTTCTGAAGTTGATGATTTTTTTTGTTAGGAGAACTAATCCCTAGTTTATCCTTTATATCTTGTGAATCTTCAAGTACTAGATCAATCTCATCTGAATTATTATGGAACTTAGAGTAGAGTAGCAAACCAGTTTTTCATTACTCAGATTGAGTTCTTAAATGTATTTGAGAGCATTATTCTCTGCTCTAGTTGGTAGGAAGGGTAAACTAGCTAGATTTCAGGGTTGAACCAAAGAGTGTAATTGGGAGAGAAAACAACATTGGTGCTTCTTTTTAAGGCTCTTCAATTTGTTAAATGATGCAGCTCATATATCGTGCCCAACATGTCTCTCACTATATGTGCTCTTCCCATGCCTATGACCGCTAGTTTGTTCTTTTTTGAGGGGTAGGGTAGGTTTTCTTACTTCTTCTGACCTGTAGACTTCTCCATACCGTGTTATTGAATGCCTGTGTGAGATGTTGGCACCATTTGATTCTTCTCTCCTTCTAAGAAGTTTCAAACTTTAGGGAAATTTTGTCTTGGAGTAATTATGATCGTAGGCGTGAAATTGTTGTTGTTGTGGTGCGGTATTGATCAATTTTGAAACAAGGAAGACAGAAAAGACAAATACTTATACTTATCAAAAAGAAAAAAGAAAAGACAAATACTTCTGCTTGCAAATACAGTTGTCGCTTGCATACGGTTTGCATAAGTTCAGTGTCAATAGTTGCTCTGTCAATAACCAAGGGCTGGGCCATGTAGAAACTAGGTTCTGACTGACTGATTGTTGTTGTCTGTTCAAAGCCTGAATGGGCAGGCATACTCTTCTTCATATGAATAATTTGGCTCTCCATTGGTGTCTAAGGAAAGTCATAGCCTTAAGAGTAATTTATTAAGGAGACCACGAATTTGATGTGGGTAGTCTACCTTATTTCATATTTGGTCAGTGGGAGATGCACTACCCTGATTAAGAGAAGTTTTTAGCCCATCTATAATTATATTTTTTTAATTCATATAGATTAACTTTGAGGTTGCACAAAGATGCATACTAAGAGCACTCACAATAGCCTCTGGCCCTCTCTTCATATTTAGTTTTACTCTACATTTTTAACAAAAATCGCAAATAGGCCCATATAACACTCTTTAGCAAATGTTAAACTTAACATTTGTCAGATTTTCTCTCTAGATTCAAAGACCCAAAAAAAAAATGTTTAATTTTTTTAATAATATTTTTTACAAACCGTGCCAATGTAGAGAAAAATAGTATTTATTTAAATACAATAGTATTCATGGTAGTTATTGTGAATGATTAGAAAATAGTATTTATTTAAAGTAGAGAAACATTTAGAGAGTTTGTTGTTTGATTTTTTAAAAAAGTGACTAGCTAAAAAACCCTTAAAGTAGATTTTTAGAGTTAAATTTAGAGAAATTATGAAGAGGTTATTGTAATCGAACAACACTGATTTTCCTAGACAATTAGTTGTTTTTCTTTTCTGTTCTTTTCTGAATGACATAATTGATTGTATGCACATATCATCTCATATTGGGTCCTGCATTAATAATGACAATACCTATACTTTGCCAGAATCACATTTTCTTGAATTTCTGCTATTATCAATCAATCTCACTGAGCTTTCGATGGGTTTTGCACGTCTTCTAATTTAAGCTGACTTATGTATTTTGATTTAATTTTAAACCAAAAATGATAGTATAAATCGGTCAACATATGCCAAAGTATGACAGCAATGCATATGTTTATTATGTGATGGATTCGACAAGTAGTTTTTGTTTGGAGCCTATATTTCCTGGCACATACTTGCTGCATTCTCTCATTCAAATCAGAATATTATTGTTGAAACTTTCCTAATGATGTGCTTCAAGCTATTGGCTTTCCATGTCGCCTAATCTTTTTCCAACTTGCAGCTCCCAACTCCTGTGAAGGAAATTGAGATGCTAATTACCGAGTAGACGTAGGGACGTCAAGAGTACTTGTATTGGATGCAATTATCAGCCTTCCAGTGCCAGAGGATATTTCAGACTCACAAATCGTTTGTCTGGTAGAGTCATATCTAAACAAGATTGCATATACCGTGTACATACTGGACGAGATGTTATCATGTTTTAGTTTGAAATGCATCCCTATTTCCTCTGTTTGAAGTTGTACTGTACTAAAATATCATATTGGGGGAAGTACCCCATCAATGTATTAGATGAATGAGAATTAAGAAATTAGACCAAGTTGTGAAAACCATGTTCCTGCCAGTTTGTCCTTTTAATTGTCACATATTGGAACTTGTTAGGTACATTTTTACTATTCTTTTTCACTGTGTGAGCTTGTGGTGATTGCTCTTGGGTAATTCTCAGCAGGGTGGCAAAGTGATGTTAAGTTTGTAAAATGCCCCTACCATTGTTCTTTTGCTTCCCACATTTTCTTAGAAACCAAACACTGTCCTACAAAGGACATGTTATCTGTTTTCCCAAAATTTGCAAGTACCCAACACGTACTATCCGAAGGGATGAGAAATGGTCTTTGTTAGTTTCTTGTTAGAAATACTAATTGATTCTTAAAGATTGAACTTGAGCTCTTCCCGATGGAAATACTATTTATGTACGTTGATTGAAACCCTGTCCTTATTGCACAAAAGGATGCAAATGGAAAATCATTATACCAAAACTTTTATTGCACTCATAATGACTTATGAATTTTAGAATTGTATATAAAATTGTTGATCAAAAATCTAAAACCCATGTCTCTAAACTAATGGCTAATCAAAAGTCTAAAAAGTGTATTCATACTCTGGTGCAAGCAAGTACCAATTGTCATTGAGAAAATATTTTTGTACAACAATATTGCACAATTTGCACACAACACAAGACATATGGGTGGAACTCATGTGATAGGTCCCACTCACGAGAACTGATTCTCGTACATCACTTTTACAACAAATTTACAACAGCCCTCATACTGTGGGGCCCACCCCATGTGAGAGGGCTGTTGTAAAAGTGATGTATTTCTATCATTTTTTTCCACTCACATGGGTCACACCCCATATATTTTGTGTTGTGCACAAGTTGTGCAATGCTGTTGTACAAGAATCACTTCACATTGCCATTTTAGCTTTGCCGACTAATAATTAAGGACCTCATACTAAACTTTACCCGTTAAACAATTTTTTTTACGAGTAAATGAAAGAGAGAACAAGTTAAGAAAATCACAAAAATTAAGCACATTAAAATTTCAAGCAGTTGTCCGATTATAAATAATTTTAAAAAAGAAAGATTTAAGTTTCGTCATCATCTTTTTATTGTCTTTAAAAATTTTATCATTTATTTTCCTCTAGAAATCCAAAAAACATTAGGAGACAATCTTCCATACAACTGTGATATGAGGACTGCCTCCCATATCCTTCTATAACATACAAAAAAATCAACTACTCTCTTAGGCATTATCCAAGCAAACCCAACACATTTAAAAATAACACTTTATAAGAGCACTCACAATAGTTTAACCATTTTTTACTTTTAGCCAAAATAGCTTAGCAAATGCTTAAAGACCTCTTCCATCCTATTAGCCATTCAAAATGCAAAATGCATTTTTACCGATATGTGAACAATATCACGCCACATGTGAGGTGATACTATTCACTAATGCATTCATTTCTTTATTCGTTTATCTCTCTTCCTCTCCCTTTCTCTTTCTCTTTTGTTTCGTCCACAACGTCACTGATCATAACTCTGATGAAATTGCAGAGAGAGAGAGAGGATTTGCCAAATGCGGAGGAGGTGCATCAGACTCTAGATATATATATAGGCAGAACTCAAAAGCAGAAGCCCTTCAATCTCAAAACCTTTCCCATCCATTCCAAGCCACTAAAGATACAGACTTGAAGTATGCAGGCAAAAAGATGTCTCTCATGTTTGCCTTCACCACTCAATCTCGCATCAGCTCAGCCCAATACTGTTCTTTGATGTTTTAAAAATGATTATTTTATTAAGATAAAAAAGAAGTTTAGATAAGCTGACAAAGAAAGTATCGAAAAGCGATTAGTTAAACTAAAATAATATGGTTTTTGACTAACTATTTTGCATAGAAATATGTATAAGTCATTGAAAATAAAAATGAGCTGATCCACGTAGTCTTACTTCTCTTACACATAGGGGTGTAAATGAGCCGAGCTCGAGCGAGCCAGTGCCGAGCTCGAGCGAGCCAGAACCGAGCTCAAGCTCATTCATTACGAGCTCGAGCTCATTCATCACGAGCCCGAGCCGATCTCGAGCTTATTCATCACGAGCTCGAGCCGAGTTCGAGCGGTAACAATTAAGTTAAGTCGAGTCGAGCCGAGTTTATACGAGTCTAACATTTGTTCTTTTATTACCATTAATTCTACTTTCCATCAAAGTTAGAATTAATTAATAAGAAACATTAACTTCTCGTAGTTAATTAACCAACACTTTATTAAGGTATATTAATTAACCATTAATCAACAATTAATAAAGGAGGATTAATTAACCACATTAAGATCGAGTCTAATAAGTTGTCTTATGTGTCAGGTCATGTGGGACATTGAATTCTTATAAGAAGCACTTGTTATTAAAACATGTGATTCTCACATGTTAAGGGACACATGTTAATCTTATATGTGAGTTGTATTAAATTTCCTACCTACCGGTTTGTAGGAAATTTATGTCCTTTAACTATAAATAAAAAAAAATGTAACAATAGTCAATATAAATATTAAGTTAAAACATTAATAATTATAATTATTATATTTTCATATGGTTCTATATATCAAATGATAATAATACCTTCTTCTTTTTTTAAAGTCTAATAATAATTCTTAGATCATATGATTAATATCTAATGGTTATGTAGCACAAATGCACAATGTTAAATCATATGATCTAAATTCTAATGATAACACCTAAATTATTATCATAATTAACACATTGGTAATTCCAATTGAACCAATCGACCAATCCTAATAACTTAATTTTGAATTATATGAATTACATTGTCATTATATATGAATAATATGATTAAGTTTAAAAAGTGTTATTATAATTCGTATAATTAATATGAATTCATACTTATGTATATAATCTATATACCTAATCATTGTATCTAAGACTCTAAGTATTATTAATAATTATTAGATACTTAAAAGCTTACATCATACTTAATCAGTGTATCTAAGTATCTAAATACTTAAATCATTTTATTTGTATGCTCATATGATCTTAGATTTTGAATCACGTGATGACGGTGATGTAATGATTCATAAGTATATAATAATAATACTTATAAGTTATAACATTGAATATAGTGAATCAATAATTACATGTTATATGCCACAATGTTATATTATTATATGTTCATATAGTCATATTATATTACATAAATAGTATAATATGAATTATATGATTAAGTATCTGAATTGTCATTATATCATATGATTAACAATTAAGTATTAATATTATTCACTTTTACTATTTTATATACATATTGATACAACCAAATAATTATAACCAATTAATATTTATTGACTATTTTTATTTGTTACTTAATTCATGCTTATATATAGTATATTGTACAAATAAGTTATATATTAACAAATTAAAATTTATTTTTAATTTTAACATATATATATATACGAGTCGAGCCTTAATAAACGAGTCGATCCTTATACGAGCGGGTTCACGAGCTTTAATCGAGTCGAGCCGAGTTTATACGAGTTTGCATTGTTTAATAATCGAGTTTGATTTTCGTGTTCACGAATAGCTTATTTAATAATCGATTCGAGCACGAGTCGAGTTTATTCGAGCCGATCCCGAGTAAGCTCACGAGTAGCTCAGCTCGTTTACACCCCTACTTACACACACGCAACATCGGCCAACCACAACAACATATTATTTCTTAAAGTTATCTATGATAAGGATCTTTTCTAAAGTACTTGTCCAAATTATAAACGCCGCTGTAAAAGAAATTTATTCCGCCAAATACTCCCCTAAAGGAAGGAGTGCAATCATGATGTACAAAGATGCTAATCATGCTGTAGAACGATCTAACGCCAAGCAAGCTTTATTTCAACTCTACCCTTTTCTTTTCTTTTTCTTTTTTTTTGCACCCTTCTTTTAACCCAACTAGTATCTCTCGGTCTCTCAACTTTAAGAGAACAGCTTTAAAAACATGGAGACATTTAAATCTAAATTATTTAATTAAAATACATCAAAATTAATCTCAAGTGTTTATGGTTTTAAAATGTTATTTAATATACTGTTAATCATTGAAACAAAAAAAAAAAAAACTGAAAAAGGGCTTGACTAAAAAGGCTCTCTCTTGTAGTCTCATCCACCCAAGTCAGCCCAAGGCCTCTCTCTCTCTCCCTCTCCCAAAGCTTCTCCATCAATGGCTTCTCCACACAAAATCATCTCTCCAGTCCCTCTCCTCCTCCTACTTCTCACCCTTTTGTCAGAAACCCATCTCTCTCTATCCCTCAGAAATCCAAATCTCAATCCCAACCGTCCATCCTCCCCACTCCAATCCATCACAGAAGACGTCCACGACCTCCTCATCAAGTACGGTCTCCCAAAGGGTCTCCTCCCAAACAATGTCAAGGCCTACACTCTCTCTGACGACGGCTCTTTCAGCATCGAGCTCACAAACCCATGTTACGTGCAGTTTGACCAGTTGGTCTACTATGACAAGAAAATCAACGGAAAGTTGAGTTATGGGTCTGTATCCAGTGTGTCTGGGATTCAAGCCAAAAAGTTGTTTCTTTGGGTCTCGGTGACTGGGATGCAGGCTGATAAGGACACGGATACGATCGAGTTCTACGTTGGTGCTTTGTCGGAGAAGCTGCCAGCTAAACAGTTTGAGAATGTTCCGGTGTGTAAGAGCAAGGCATGCCCTACAGGCACGCGCCCAGAGTCGATCTGAGGTAATATACTCTTATCTTTTTCTGTCCTTTTTCAATTTTTTAATTTTTTTTGTTGAATATATGTTAAATGAGGAGTTTTGATTTTGTTCTTTGTTTGGGTTAATTATGAAAGAGAGGTTTTTTTTTCCAAAACAAAATAAAATTGTAATTTTGTTGGCAAAAATTAGCTTATAAACAACAAAGATAGATGAATAAACTAAGATTTTGGATTTTTGGTTTTTGGCTACTGATTATGGTCGCTGTTTCTAATTTTCTTGTATAGGCTGTCACGAAAGATTTTATATTAAAACAATGAAAAAGATAAAGAAAAATATGTGATGGCTCTTCAAAATGGGGCAAAAACAGAAGGAAGAAGTCTGTAGATCTTTTGGTTGGGATCACTAGATCAGCGATTTAAGTATCAAAGGTTTCTTTTGGTTAGTGTATTAAGATCGGGGGACCAGTAGATAGGAAGTAATTTCAGAGCCACGGTCTTCTAATCTCCCAAATGAAAATGAAGTTCTGGAATTTGGAGTGTGAAGTGTCCAGGACAATTTGCTAATTCCTTTTTATTAAGTAATCAATTCTGATTATGTCTTCATTTGTTTATTGGAAGTGGGTGGAAGAGGGCTGAACTTGTAGTTTGTCTTAAGACTAGGGAATCTGGCAAACCTAGAAAGTCTGAACATTCTTGAATCAAGCATCCTCTTGGTTGTTATCATGGAATCTATAGCAGATTAACGTACCGTGCAATTTTTTGTTTGTCTTTTACCTAAGATTTCGAAGAAAAAAAAAGTTTCTCTTATGTTATGAATGATATGTTAAGTGTATTTGTTATTTCACAAAAGGTGAAGTAACTGTTAAGACTGCTTATCTTCTTTTACAAACATCGCCAAAAACAGTTGCCGTCTTGTGAGGCCAAACATCTTTGTTGGGTTTCTGATTGCATGACTATGGTTTTCTTTCTTATGGAGCCATGTTCTTGTTAAAGGCTCTGTTGCTTGATTCATCTGTGAGAGCTTGATAAGAAGCATGCTCTAGGCAGACACTGTGAGGCAGCCACAACGTAATAGCTGAAAACTCCAGGAGTAGGCACTGCCCCCATCTTGAATTCCCAAAGAACTGGTTCTGAAGCTAGCATTCCTCTGATCTTACTTCGACAAAGTTGTATGTGTATAGGTACCAGTTCTATGTAGGCATGTCAGACCCTAGTTACATCAAATGTTCCTCTCCTTGTCCTACACCCTGTCAGTCCCATTCCTCATCCCTTTGTGGGCAACAAATTTTTTGAAATTCATGCTCCTAGGCTGGCTTGGCAAATGGATGGGTTCGGATGAGTTTGAAAAAATGCACTAATACAACTCGTTCTTGTTTATGAGTTACTAGTTAAAAGTTAAGGTCAAATATTGAGCTGCTATCTTATAGTAAGCGTTGCTATTGCTTTATCTACTTCTTATTTAGCTGTTTATTGCCTAATTGACTTAGCAAATAGCGTGAAAGATGAAGAGCAAAAGCAACAACATCTTCTATTCGAAGGACATGCAAGCCAAAGCTTGAAAGAAACAATAAAAAAACTCAATTCAGTTGTATTCTTGATTCAAAGATGTCCAAACTAAAAATACACCCGGTACTTATTACATGACCAAACTAAGAAGAAAAGGAATCTAAGGACTACCAAAGGAAAAGCCTGCCAAAAAACAAAAAGGTAATTTGCAATCTAACTTAGGAAAAGGAAATTACAACAAAGGCAAATTTGTAATCTTAATGGAAATAGAAAATCCAGTCTTCAAACAGTATCACGTTATTTTACTTTCCATATGCATTTGGCTGCCAAAAATCCCACGCGTTCAGCAACTTTCCTGAAGCAAACCCAAGAGGCTTGGTCGCAACCCCATTCAAACGCAGGTGCGGTTGGGCTATTCGGCCTTTCTTCTCGAATGTTCCAGTCGCACTCCAGTTCGAATGGGGTTGCGACTGGCCCTTTCTGTCTCGTCTTGGGCTGTGCGACATCACTAATGCTGGTTTTTGTATCCTGCAGATGTTATATTGCAGACTTGTGCTATTCTCATTTTAATGTGAAAGACAGTTGTACACGGATGAGGAATGGCACTAGATGTCTTTCATACATCTGTTGTCGCTGGTCTTTACTCTTTAGGGAGTGTTTGAACGAAACTTCAAGTTGAGAAATCTTCAACTAATTATTCTTAACTTTTCTAATGAGAGCATATGGCAGGGAGCCATAGTTTCAAGCTACACAACATAGATAAGAAGGTCCCTTTTAAAGTTCAAAAGATGAGGATAACAGCAAAGTTGCATAACAAATCACTATGTTTTCACCTCCTATACAAGGACAATTGGAAAAAGATGGGCAGGCGGATGGGTTTGAGTTTGCACGTGTGCTTGGGGAACAGGGGTGGGGTGATAAAGGATGTGTTTAGCGAGTAATTTTTTTTTTTTTTTGGTACTTGAGTAATTGGGTTATGACAAGTTATGTCCAAGATACTGAAGATAGTGGAACTGCCATTTTAAGATTAATTTTGCCTTAATTTGCTAGAGGCATATCTAGGTTTGAAAGACGCATATAATTATTCCATTTGGAAGACTTCTATTGACTGCTGGACATGATTCTTCTTTAAGTTGCTTCTATAGTCTGAAACTAAATGTTTCCCCGATTCTATTGCAGGTGAAGAGATCCTCTACATCCTTATGCTATACTGATTCTAAGCTGTCCAAGTTCAGCCATATGATGGGGCAACAGAAGCAATTACTAGTTTGAATTTGTGAATAATCTACTTGTTGAATAACTTTGTACATGTTTCCATGACTGCCGAGGCATTGATCTAGAAATAAATCTCCTCTAAGACCCATCATGAAAATTTCATGCTTCATTTATATATTCTAGTGATAAAGACATATAATTTGTGTATCACTAGATTCATATTATTTATATATTCTGTATTAATCTAGTGATTAATTCAGATGCAAAATCTCAGAAGCAGAGTGCTGTCTGATTTCCAAAGGTATTGGTAGTAGACCATTTATCATCTTGATATTGCAGCAAGCTCATCATCAATACAAGTCAGTAAATCCATGCAAGTATTCCTTAAATCTTTTTGACGTCATATGAATCATCACAAAAGAAAGCAAATTGGGTCCCCATAACTCGTTGGAGGTCACACCTTATGAAGCAAAGGTCGCCCTCCCCTTGGAGGGGAAAAAAGGGTCTCCTGCCTCCATCCTTCCTTCCCCTTCTAGGTCAGGTTCTCCTAGTGCAGCCAGCAAGATATGTTCCTTATCAACTGATCGGGCTACTTATGTTAACATTTGCATAGGTGGTTCAATCCATTACCTAAATAGTGTGCTTTTATGTGAAATATCTGCATTCTGAATCGATGTAGTGTGGGTGTGATGGATCGCAAAAACAAATAATACTAGATTAACAACTCTTTCCAAAACCAATAACAAATCATGGATTTGAGGGAAAATAGATAATAAAAAAATCTCCTAGAATGTTTCTCATTGAAAAGTTATGAAAATTACATAGAACTTGTGGCCTAAGCCGTCCTTATTTAGCTTATATAGTAAATAGAGTCACAACCCTATTGAAACACATGATTAAATTGGTTTGTTGCAATCTTGTTCCGTGATACTTCTCCTTGTCTGAATTTGTTCCGAATAAACTACTGAACGATGGTCTCGGATCTCTCATGAACTCCTCCTCATTCGAATTTGTTCGGAATGAGCTACCAAACAAGCGTGTCGGATCCCCATGCAAAGTGACTCATCCAAACCTAAACTTGAATCGACCGCCATTCTCAACGAAGTTCCTTGGACCCCTTTCCAGTGTTATCCCAATAAACTTGGCTAGACATCAACATCATCCCCTTTTTTCTCCATGAAATCAAACGACAATTGGTCTACATCATGAATCTACAATAATCTCTTTTTCATTTGTTCAAATATATTTTTTCAACCCTCGAACTTTTCAGTTCTCACTATTTAAATGCGGAACTTTGCACGTCAAATTTTAACTCTAGGATGAGCCTCAATTTGATGCAAAGCTGATAGGATTGGCCCCTTCAAGATCTTTCACATACAAGGACGGAACTAAGTGTTGGCCAGGGGGCTATGGTTTTCAAATTTTTCTTAATTTTTTTTATTAAATGAAATACATAATTTTAAGTTTGACCCCTCGTTCATACTTTGGCCTCCCAGATTAGAAATACGGGTTTCATCCCTGGTAACGTGATTGAGAGAGGATCTTATGGTCTATCTCATATCCATCATGCCTGAAACCTATCCTCATCCAATTTGTCTACTCATATTCCTGTGATGTTTGAAGCCTTTGGTCAACAATGGTTATATCTGAACTTGGTAAATTTTAATGCCATTACGCGTTTGCTCCATTTACATGGCTGGCCTGCACAATGTGAAAAGCATCAAATGGCGCCCCTGGTCTGGTAAACATTGACTGGTTAGTGGTTACCTTTGTGATCTCCGAGGATTAAACAATTCCAATTAGCATAATAATTTAATGATAGGGTCAGTGTCATCCGCCCTTCATTCACATGTTGGAATCATAATATTTTACTGCAATATATATAAAGCAACTTAGCTCTGTATGAAAGCTTGACTAAACAAAGCCTAAAGTCTAAAGAAAACGAATCCTTTTCTTCAAAGTTGGCAATAAAATAAGCCATCTTCCCAATTTTCTATGCTTTCCTTTTACCCACACCAAACTCATGCTTCTAAGATTGAGGGTGAATCTATAAAAGAGCAGAAGTTTGCTGTTCTGAGACCCATCCCTTCTCTCACTTCTCTCAAGAGATCTTAATAACTTGTCCGACAAGGCAGCTAGCTGCAATGGATCATCGGAAAGAGGGGTCTGTCAGTGGCAGCCAAGGGATGATGAACAAGGAGAAAGACAATGCCAGGAAGCAGGTAGTCCACAGGCTGAGAGTTGTGGAGGATGATAGAGACATAAACGAACTAGCTGATGCTTTTATCAACAACTTCCGCAAGCAACTAAAGATTCAACGGGAAGAGTCGTTCAAACGATTTCAGGAGACGGTAGCCCGAGGGGTTTGAGTTGTCTTTCTGGTTCTGGGTACATATGCAAAATGTGATGCATTTATATATGTATATCAATAAGGATTTGGTTGCAGAGGCTCATTTGTGAGTTTTTTTCTTCTTCTTTTTGAATGAGTTTTTTGGTAACAACCATGATTTGATCTGTAGTAGATCACAATATATTTTCAGATTTCGTTTGGGTTTTACCAGAACCAACTATAATGTTAAGGATGAATTAAAAGAGTTCAAAATATTGACTCCAACCTTTTTACCTTTACCATTGCCATAGTTGGCCAAGAGACAGAGCAAAGTGTAGGAGTAACATCGGTTAGAATATAAATTAAATGGTTAAATTCATCGCATTCTAAACAGGCCCCACCTGCTCAGTATATTCGGACACCTGCGAAGCAGGTGAAGCCTGTTCATACACTCACACGTATATATCCCTTCCTATTGCAATTCAATAAAACATGCATATTGCACTGGATCTTAATCCCACACAAAAGAGTAACCTCAATAGAGTGATTTGAAATCAAAGAGCAACTACACTAGTCTTTTTATTGCTGAAGAGTAAAAGTGAAATGCATCAAATACATGTAGTTTCATCAGGTGACATCATCTGTGAAACATAAAGCCTAGTTATTTTTCCTCCCCGATCGTTATTTAAACGAGCCGAACTTTAAGCGAACACATGAAACTTCATGAGGATCTTGATTTTCCCAGCATTTGGATCGGCAATTGTGGAGAAAGCATGTTTAGAAAGATTGATGGTCGATTGACATGTTGGGCAATTATCAACCACTCTAACTAAAACGCTCAAAGAGGTGCATGGATTTGGCGCAAGCAGATTCGTGCCCCCAATGCATTTCACCCTAATCAAGCTCCCACAGAAAAAACTCCTTTTGTCGACCCGAAAGAAATTGGTCACCGCAGCTACATTCACACCATTGTCTTTGTATCCATAGCATGCAGAGGCTGCCAAAGCACAGTCACCATTATAAGTTATTTACAGTTTGAATTAATACTTGTATGACTTTGTTCAACTCATTACTACCCAAAAAAGGGGAAATAAACTATTTAGTAAGACCAAAAACGGCTTGGTTTGTTAGTAATATGTTGTGGGGAACCCCACAGAGCTGGCTCAAGTGGTGAGTCACTTGGTCTGAGTGTCTCGTTAAGCATCAGGTTTAAAGTTCGACCTTTTTGAGGGCAAACAATTTTTTGGGGTCACGCCCGCTAATGAAAGCTCGAGCTTTACCCGACTCGTGTGGGAGGCTTTGCATGTGAAAATGTGCTTTAATTGTTTGTTAATATTTTTGTTTTAAAAATGAAAAGAAAAAAGGATATAAATATATATACTCACGAACGTAAGGGGGATTATAGAAGGTGGCAGTCCCTTTAGAAGCATATGCAAGTGAGAGAAGCCATAAGACGGTCCCAACCATCACCAGAGTCCGCATAACCGCATGCATTTCCCCTATATATGTGTGTGTGTGTGTCGAAAGATGATGTAGCACACAACTAGTTTATGGTATAAATTAAGTTTAAGCTTTCTTTGCGTTACGTTTTAGATCGGCAAATTCGGTCTCCAAAACAATTTTGATGTAATTTGTAAAAGGATTAGGTCGATTTTGTAGTTAGAATATCAAAGTATCATAGTTTGGTTCAAGAGGTCCAGAAACTCCTCCTCCTCTATGTGTTTGTTTAGCCTCTATATATACTGCGTTTTTCACTTGCATATATATATATATATATATATATATATATATAAGTACAAAAAGTATTTTAAATCAAATACTTTTTTGTTAAATGATCTTTTTTTATATGGCAGGGGTCACGGCTTGAAATACATGCTAATACACAATTGCAAAGATATAATCCAATAGTAATCAATTTGCAAATGATTAACAGGAGTTTCATACAAGTTAAAGGTCAAGAGTTTTTTGAGTTTTTTTTTTTTTAAATAAAAATAAAAATAAAAAATTAAGAAAAGGTCAAGAGCTAGTTTTCATGTAATTATCTGATGAGGGTCGAATTTATTATATATATATATATATTGACTGTGAATGCGTTCCAATGGTAATATTGTATGGAAATGAAGAACCCATACCCATATGAAAAGGTGTATGAAGATGATTGGCTAAAGGAAACAAATTAAAGGCTTGATAGATTTATGTGAAGTGCATGTATTTCAAATCGTAACATTATGAAAAGACAAGAATGAGGGTTAACTTTAAATATGAAATTCACTTACTCTAGGGTGTTTGTGAGATTCTTCTATTAATCGCTCTCTTAGTGAATTTTGGAATTTTTCTGAAGTAATATTTTAGTTTTGTTTGCCCTTTTTTTGTCGTCCTATGGGTGCTTGTTAGTGTAAGCCCCCTCATCCTTTTAGGCCATCTTATTTTTAAGGGTGTTTCTGTTATTATTATCAATGATGTTATAATATTTAATTGAAATGACTCATGAAAGATAAATAACATAAACAATGTTTAAACTCGATACTTTTGCTCTAATATTATGTTAAATTATTCATTATTCTATAAGCTTAAACTAATAGAAAAAGAGTTTATCTAAAAAATTTAATTAAAAGTAATGGTATATATTACATTTTTTTTTATCTCATAATGCTGACGTGACAGTCCCAACTAACTTTTAGATTTTTTTTTTTTTTTTTTTTTACAATGATATATCCAAATTTTGGTCGAGACTGACAATATAATAAAAGTCTCACGATCTTCATTTTCAATAACAACTAAGGAAACAATATCTAAGAAAATGCTATCGTATTAATCCCAAACATAATTATCAATTTTTAAGTCTCTTGGTTTTTTTTATCAAAATTTGGAAGGCTTTTACTTAAAAATCTTTGAGGGTTTCTTTTCAAGATTTGAAAGGGAGAGGGCTTTTTCGAACCTACACCCACCCGCGCCGCGGCCGGGGGGTTGTGATTCCATCACCGTATTATCTTTATTGTATTAAGATTAATGTTATTTAGTAAACTGTTATACAATTGTCATACAACTAAGATGGCATGACCAAAAAAAAAAAAAAATAGCATTTTTTTCGCTGCCACTTCGTCAAGTTGTATGATAATCGTATAATAATCTACTAAAAAACATTATCATTACGCTAAACCAAACCATTTTTAAAACAATATAACAAGCCGATATCAAAAATGTGATTGGTGGTCATGTAGATCAATTGAAGTATATTTGACTTATCTATCTTTAATAGACCATATATATTCACAAAGCATCTTCAAGATTACATATTACCAAGATAAGATCCCACAACAAAATACACAACCACCCTAAACCCAATAACAAGATTTACAAGTATCCTCTCTCTCTCTCTCTCAAGAATGTAAAGAAATGACCTCGATTCTATTGTCAGAACCAATGGAAGTCACCTCGCCTTGTAACTGCATGAAAAAAACATCATCTGTAGAATCTCTCACCATAAATGAAGATGGAGATTCCAATAAATCAATGTTTTGCCC
The DNA here is from genome assembly GCA_028654335.1 of Alnus rubra. Taxonomy (NCBI): domain Eukaryota; kingdom Viridiplantae; phylum Streptophyta; class Magnoliopsida; order Fagales; family Betulaceae; genus Alnus; species Alnus rubra. The sequence continues at coordinate 743,661 of JAJPGS010000400.1, read as the reverse complement.
TAGATATTTCAATTCTCACTTCCCATTTCTTCCCAGTCTTTCCATAAGCAAAGCTTGAGAACTGTGATTCTCATGCTTGAAGCACCTGGCAGTGCACGATGTGACTCTTCAAGCCACTTCGGCCTGCTATACTTGACCACAAATTTGTGACAAGAGTCCTGAAATGGCCTTTCCCCGCAATGTTTTCCCAAAGCTGAGGGTTACTCTCCACACGTTTATCTGGACTAGAGACATCAACTAGGCTGATGCTCATGTTGTTACGGACTATGCAAAGCTTCCCATTGAGGGGAACAAGAGCGGCCGCCTCCAGAGCACGAGAGCTCCCTAGATGGAGCTTGCTATCTATAAATTTGTTCCAAGAATCTGTGGTGCCATCATAAACTCTAAGCTTGCATCCGTCCCGGCAATCCAAGGCATAGAGCTGTCCGTTTAAGGAGATACTAGGGTTCCGCCAACCCGAGACCATCCCCTCACTAATAGGGGTCCAGGTATTAGTTTCAGGAGAATAGGCATCGCTCATGACCTCACGGTGAGACCCGAGTCCTTTTAGAAACCACGTTCCATTGTGAACAACCCCGATAAATGGTACCATAGCCGTGTTCATATCTGAGATAAAGCTCCACCGATTCCTGTTAGGGTCATAAACTTCAGCAGAGATGAGAGTCCTTTGGCTTCCTTCACATTCCCCACCGGCCACATACAGGCAGTTATTTATGACACAAGAACCAAAGAAATGACGTTTTCGAAGCATATCCTGTGCCCTTTGCCATTTATTTGTCCGTGCATTGTAGAAAATGACCCGTCTCATAGATCCCCTAAGTGGATCTTTCCCTCCAAATAAGTAGAGGTGGCAACCACTAAGGACCGCACAGCCAAAACCCAATGCTTCAGAGTATTCCTTGGGGACGGGTGGAAGTGGCTGCCATAGCTGGTAGGTGGGATCAAAAGCATGCCAAGAAATCCTTCCATCACGGTCTCTTTTGATGACATAAACCCACTCTTCTGCCATTCCAAGACTTTTCCTAAGAGAATAAAAGAAGTTTCCACCCAGAAGGTGGCGCCATCTCTTGCAAACTAGACGGAGTTTTCTATGTTCAACACGAGGGACTCGGATCAGACAAGCAATAGCAAGATCATCAGGAAGGCCAGGCAGGAGGGGTGGCTGCACTCGAGTCCTTTCCCGTCGTGAGTTTTTGCTCTTGTGTGCATTAGGATTGATATCAGGCTGAATACAAAGCTTTGATCCGGGAACAAATTTTCTTGCCCCAGCGACAGTTTTCAGGCCTGAATCTACTCTGCAATAGCATGATACAGAATCAACCTGCCAAAATTTCCAAGTTAGAGCACAAGATACATCTACACTGTACACCAAAAATAGGGACAAACATAACATACAAACTTAAAAAACAGAGAGATAGAAGCCAATGGTCACTTTAAAGGTGCCATTTTTGTATAAACAGCTTTTGCAAAGATTTGGATCCCCAACCCTGTTTTCATGAGAATGCTTGAATAAAAAATAAAAAATAAAAAATAAAAAATCACAACCCACACCAACAAGAGTAGAAACTAACGAGGCATGGTAACCTTATGAAGTGCCAGACACCCAGATGATGGCACAACTGATATCAGTTTGTGTACTAAACAAGGCAAGAGACTAGACGCCATATAATGTACTAATACATAATATTTGCTGAATAGGACAGGCAATTAAGCCTGACCTATTCTCTTATGAGCATCATGAATCTACTCAGCAAGCACAAAAAGAGGCCTCGTTACCACTGTTAATAGTCAGTACATTCAAAAGGTTAAGTAAACAAGAGCTTTTGATAGATGTGGAAGCGCTTCTTCCCCTTTCCATTTTTAAAAGCATTTCAGAAGTCAAGGGTATGAATCATCCAGGCCCATTAGAAAACTATCCTGAGGAGCTGCGTGTGGTATTCAACCAAAAAGGAATAGCCACATAGAAAATTTTTATGGATCTTAAATGCTCCTCATGCTGTCAGAGGTTTCTTATCTTCTTTATTAAGTATGAGAGTTAGAGGCTCCTATCCTAGCTCAGGATGAGCATCTTGTTCATACCTCCTTTTTTAAATAATTGATCCATGAAAAGAAGGCGAAGACCAAAGAGGGAAATATATTCTTCTTCAGATTTGTCAATTAACTCCTGGATGGTGTCAAAAACACAGACAGTCTAAGGAAAGTTGAAAATGCTTGAGAGAAAGATAATGTTTCATTTGACAACACTCAAAATTTCGAAGCAAATCAGCTAGTGGATGAAGTTAGAGATAACAGCCTATACTCAGGCAAACAAATGTGCATATCTGTACACCTAAAATACCCACATATGGTCGTACATGACCTGGAAATTTTCTACTCTCGTCCTTCCATAAAATTGCTACCAATTCATCAATCTAGCTTCTCCTTTTACCTTGATATCGGTCCAAAACTGTCACTCTCGTTTTCCGCATATCTCCTTTTCTTCTTCTTTTTTGTCATTTTTTCTTTTTATATTCTCATTTTTAAAAACCCCTCATACAATTTGTGGCTAGTCTCATCTTATGCTAGGCCCTCTTTCTTCTCAGTTGCAACAGAGAAACCCAGGCCCCGAATGGGTTCGTGCATTTCATTTGCTTTTTTATGAGCAATGGATTGTTACAAGTAGGTGGCAAACCAAGTGGGCAGTAGACAAAAGACAATCCTCACAGATGAAATTTAAAAACCTTTGAGTGGATCTTGAAATGAAATCTAACCTCTAAAAAAAAATTAAGGTACAAAAAATTCCTGTAGCAATTAAACTCCTAAAAAAAGAATAAGGTAAAAGCACACATGCATTGTCATTCATGTGCAAATTACATTATTGTAGAAAGAATAACATACTTTTAAGCAACAAACACTCTTAACAAAAGAGGCATCATCCAAGAGACCTGCGTCTAGCCATGGCCGCAAATAAGTATGGATTTGGCTTAGGTGCTGGAAAAAAATAACAACACATGCTATAGTTTTTTCAATGGTAAGTCGTTTTTTCAATGGTAAGTCACTTGGCCTTGGTGTCTCATGAAGCATCCGGTCTAAGGTTCAACTACCCTTGAGTGCAAACAATTCCTTAAGGCCACATCGGGAGGGGGGCTTTGCATGGTGTCCTGTGGATCTGATCAAGGTGAAGCCCCGTTTTTTCAATGGTCCAGTTTTAATTTCACTCTCTCTCTCTTTAATGGAAAACTTAGAATTAAATCTAGACCATTGAAAAAACTACAGCACATAGGCCAAATCCAATAAGTATAATAATTAAATCAAGGAAGATAATGATGGCTAAGAAAAATTTGCAAATTAGTATCTCTATAAAATATCCATTGGCCTAGGGAGTTGGCTATCAGCAGAATTAAACAGTTGGATTTACTATTCATGCAACTCGTATATAAAGACAAAGGGTAGCAAGAACAAGGTGGAACACCAAGAACAATTCATCAGGTTTGCAAAACTTAATTTGAATGGACACCTTTTGTGCTTTTAATGATATTTCAATTACTTGTAATAAAATTCATAATAATAACCTTAATTTGAATGAAAATTGACACACTTTTAGCAATTAATATCAATAAAAACCAACAAAGAAAACAGCAGATGCAGGAGTTGCAAAACTAGGATCATCTATGTAATGGTTTAAAAGAGCACAAATGGGAACAGGAATCCAGAAAAAAGATGATTGAGAGGAAAAAAAAAATTCAAAACTTACGAAAAAGGAAAAGGAAAGGAATAGGGAAAGCTCAAAACTGAGTACTGTAACATACCCCAGAATCTGCAACCAGCATGAAATTTCTAAAGCAAAATTTCAACCCCTAAATGATCCACAACCACATTAAATTTAATTGAAATACATAGTTCTATACAAACAAAATCAAATAGTGAGTTTGAGGCTCCTAACCAACCGATATGCCCACAAAATAACCTCTCTGCCTAGCTACTAACAAATGTGAATTCTCACAAAAGTAAAAACAAGATACCGGCCACAACCCACCCTACATTATTCCTTTTGTCGACTATAAGCAGAAAAATAGACACACCAACAAATTTTCCATTGAAAGAAGAAAATTAATTACCTGAAGGGAAGAGAATTTTATGAGATTAAAATAAAAAGATCCAAAAAGACCCAACTTGACTATTATTTAACAGCAACTAGTCCATATATTTCATGCTTTAAATCTCTAAATCTCTGGATTCAGAGAAACTTGTTGCTGCATAATGGTACCCCCCCGGTCTGAGGATGCTCTTCTTCCCAAGATCAGATGGGAAGTGAAAGTTAGATTGATTTCAAAGTAGTCTTGTCTTTGGAATTTGCTTTGTATAATCTCTTTGGTGTTTGGAGCTGTGTTTGTTGGCTCTTTGTATTGTTTGTTGTTTCCTCTGTAATGAGGAAGCTTTTGTGGTTTGTGTTTGGTTCTTGTTTTGAACCGAATTTCCAGGCCTCTGGAGAGTTATATTGTTGTGTTTGAGCAATAAAAAAAGCTTTTATTCACCCAAAAAAAATACAGCAGTAGCCACTAAGTAACCCCAAAAACACCAAATTGAGAAGTCAACTAACAAGAGTAATACAGACTTCAAAAGCCAAACATTCTCAAATACATTGGTTAATAAAAATTCCAGTAATTCCCTCAAAAAGTTGTACCTTCAACGAAAATCCCCGTGTGGGTATCTCCAAAAACCCTAAAAAGGAAATGCAAGCGGTCAAAACAACCGGCCCCTAACACATATCCCCACCAAAACAAGATTTCCAATACTTCCTTAAATAAATGCACAAATTCAACAAAAATCCCATCTGGGTCGCTCTAAAAGTTCATAAATTTGTAGAAAGTATATGCAAAAAAAAATAAAAAAAAAAAATAAACAGGGTACAGATCGATTAGACTAACCAGTGGAGCTTGAACTCGGATGCCCCTTTGAGCATTCGAAGATTGTTCCATCTCAGAAACTCGCAGTCATAGATAAAGTCAGCAGCCAGAGCCAGAATCCAGAATCAAAGTTAGATAAGCTCAGATCGAGAGCTCTTTCATCTTTGAACTTCGTCTTCACTCCATTAAATCTGATCCAACATGTACCCCCCCTCCCAAAAAAAAAAAAACAACCTTTTTGTTACTTCTCTGCAAGTACAAACAAAGAAACACCAAACCACCTCCCCTTACAATAAGAACAACAACAACTACAACAACAAACGTGAGTCTCTCTCTCTCTCTGTGCCTAGCTGAGCAGTACAGCTGGACCCATGGGCCACCAACTTCTGATTTTCTTAAATGTGTTTCTAACATTGAAATACATTTCTAAATTAATGATTTTGGGAATTTTTTATTTTTTAATTTAACTGCAAGTCCCATAAGAGGACAAGAAGCTTGTGAGTTTGAGTGGTTCTGCTGATATTGTTTTGTTTGCTACCATATATGGGTCAAACCCATTTTTTAAGGGAAGGACTATTTGGTGATTTGAGATCCATCAACCTCGATGGATTTTGCCCTATCACGTGGACGAATTAAACACCCTTTTAGATTTCAAAGCAAAAAAGAAGAAGAAGAAAAAAGCCCCTTTTCATTTATACGCGTTACTAACCACACGCAGTAGACTGGATCAGCAAGAGAGAAAAGGAGAGTTTAGAGGAGGAAATTTCAATAGAGCGATGACAATGCCAAATAATGCACACCTGAGTGAATTCTTCCTTTATTTATAGGTCGTCGTTTTTAGGGTTTTAAGACTTCTTGCCAACTGGAAATTCTTTTCTCGAGCTTGTTGGGAGAGCATGTTGTGAGCATACAATTGGTGGAGTGGGAATCAACTTTTGAACGTTACATCTCGGCAAGAGTGCACCCAAATCTTTGTTGGACATTTGGGTTGCAAATCTTCTGAAAGTTCTTTCGAGACAAGTTCCAAGAGTTACAAACACTCAAGAACAAGAGTTACAAATTGATAAATTACACGAAAAAGTTGTAATATTTATTAAAAAAGAAAAAAAAAAAAAAATAATAAAATTAACAGTATTTTTTTTTAAATTTGTATTTTTTTATTGTTGTTAACGTAGAAATAGAAGAGACTTACAACGTTTCGACTATTTCTCTATAAAGAGAATCTTGTATACAATCAAATAAATCAATAAAAGATGTAACCAACAAAAAGGCTTTGATATGTGGATGTAGACCATAGGCCGAACCACCCAAAATCTATGTTTCCTCTCTTTCTTGTATCTCTCTTTAAATTATTATTAGTTCTTACAATGATAAATAATTTCCTATAATATGCATGTGTTACAAATAAATGATTCTGTTAAAAAAAAAAAAAAAGAATTAGCCATTTTTTCGACGAGTCATTATGAAATTATAAATTTCCTCTAAAATTTAATAAATTTTGAGTGGTTTGTCCGACCCATATTTGGCTAAAATGATGGGTCAAACCACCGCCAAGAGACCGGAGACTTTTTTGAACTTCAACATAAATTAACCTTTCTTCTTTTTCTATTTTGGATGATTATATTTTTGTTTTGCAACTTGGTTTTAATTGCTTGGGTTTTAGACTAATTTTCTTTTCTTTTTTTCTAATTATTGTAGACTAATTTATGTAACCTTTAATATCTCTCTAGTATTTGCAAGAACTCTATTTGAGGTTGGAATTTTCCTATCTTTTATACAGCTCTCTGTATAGAATTACTCTTATGTTATTACAAAGTATTGAGTATTGTTTATGTTTGTCCTTTTTTTCTTTTTTATAATGAGAAATAAACTCCATACTGATAACTAATTACATGACTATATTGTTCCAACGCACAAGTAAATTCCGAGCACTTGAGTTGTCCCTCATCCAAACACCGGTAAGTTAAGAGATTCAAACCTCGGCTTACTCTTTATTTGAAATAATATTTAAATGACTCTCTCTTTATTCTCTCTCCTTTAGCATTTATTTGAAATAATATTTAAATAATATAGGAAAAATATAAAGAAAACTATTGTGAAGTTTACTTGAGTAGAAAAATAAAATGTAGTTTGGTTCCTAAATTTTAAAACAAAAATAAAGAAAGTTCTTACTAGTGCTCTAGCTCATTGAGAAGTTGTTTATGTATATCAACTAATCTTAATTACTTTTCTCATTAATTATATATATTTTTTTTCGTTAAATGTATGATTCTGCCCATTTGATAATCAATTTCCTAATTTGATAATCAATTTCCTTTAATTAATTAAACAACGAAAATATTTCATTTCAGGTAATACTAAACTATTGTCTTGACTTTTAACCAAATCCATAATCCATCAATAGTAGGTTCTCTTTCTTGATCTTCGTTTCACACTTCTAATTCAAAAATCCCAATTTGAAAATCAAATTAATAGAGATGGCATTTCTAGTTTAATCAAATTAATTAGCTACACATCAATAGTAACCAAAGAAACACAAAGACAAAATATTATGGATAATTTTATCTAATTCAGTCTATTAAATTAATATTTTAAAAAAATGTAAAAATATATGTGAGAATCATATTCTTTAAGAACAGATGTAATAGATCGAGTTTGATGAATTTTCTGCAACTTAATTTGAAAGAAAACTTCATCTAAATATTATTTTCTATTGGTGAGTATCAACAGTAAGGGTGTATGTCATAAATTCAAATTTTATTATTTGAAAAGATAAAAACAAAAGAATAGATGTATATACTATAATAAAACTAGGCTTTCATGATTGCCCTAAACTTAATTGCATGAATTGTATGGTAGGGTTTCCTAGTTATTTGATTATACTCCATCTCATCAGCTTAAAAGGTAAGTAATAATGATAATAACAACACAATAATACAAAATAATAATGACTTTTAAAAACCCTACTTGTTTGATTATACTTCATATTGTCAACTTACACATGATACCCTTAATTCTTAAACATCACGGGCCAAGATAGTGTGATGTGATCAAAATAAAATAAAAATAAAAATTAAATAAAATAAAAGTGTACTTGCTCTTTTGGCTCATCTGGGTATGTCAGAGAGATTAGCTAAAAAGGGGGGCAAAGGTCAAATAAATAAAATATTTCCTATGTGAAATAGCCTCTTTTTCCACATACATAACCATTAGGAGAAATAAAGACCAATATGTGTCCCTATTTTTTAACAAACAAACTCTTCATTTTGGAAATTATTTTATTTTATTTTCTCTTCTTTCACCTTATTGAATGGTTGGTCTACAACTTTGTCTTATTTGAAGTGCATGTGAGAGCACAAAAGTCAGTTTGTCCTGCTGCCATGATTTTTTAGTTCTCATTTTATTTAACTAGGGCTGGACAAAATGCTTGAAAATCTAACCAGATGATTGACTTAACTCGAAACCGATCGAAATTAGTTGATTTTTGGCATTGATCAAATTGGAATCAGGTGTGAAAATTGAAAACCAGGCAATATTAATTATCAAAGTTAAAAAATCGGGTTCTTATATGTCGCGACGGTGGTAGGCGGAGTTCAACATTAAATAGCCTTCCCCACCCCACCGGCCACCCGAACCAAAAATAAAAAATAAATAAATAAGGGAAAAATTTGCCATTTCAACTTGTGATAATGCTCCAGTTGTTCGCATCTCTATTAAAATATGTACTATCTGCCATTTAAACTTGCATATTCATTAACATCAATACCTCTCACCAACTTTAGTTGCAATTTCTAAGTTGAACCATCTCAAGTAATCATCACAATTTCCATACTAACATGAATGCAAGAGCCACATTTGTTGTTAAAATAATAATTAAATAATCAAATTCATACTTTTCTATCAGTAGAACAGATAATGTGTTGGAACCTCGAATCTACAGTTTTTTTTTTCTTTTTTTTTTTAAAAATAAAATAAAATAAGTAATAATTTAACGCATGCAATACAAGATCCTGTCTAATGCATTTAACATCCAAAACACAACACATGTATAAATTTTTTGATATTGCTATTACTTCTATGACCATAATGACTGGTATTGGAGTGTTTGTTAGGGTAGTTTTATTTTCTATTAATATTATCATTATCTTGCTTAGGAAAAAAAAAAGGTTATTGGCACTTTGTCACAAAAGGTTGCCATACCATATCCTTCTCTTTTTCTTGTCTATTACCTTTTTCCCTCTGGTTTATTTCATGCTGTGAACAGTATACAGTGCTCAGTAAGTAGCCTTACCAAAGGAATCAAAATGGTGAATCAATACAAGAAATTAGAAAAAGCAGAATATCATATGGGGATAGTTCAATCTCAAACAGTAAAGAGTTTCCATAACAACTATCAGGTTTGTTACTCTTAATATTAAACAAAAATTGACTTCATTCGTTCATATGGCAACACATAGCCAGAATAGAGGTCCCATTAATTACTAGAGCAATAATGCATTCACCTAACTAGAGAGCTTTGTATTATTTCAGCAAAACCAAAATCTTACAGAAGCCTTAAAAATCCTTGACAAGGGGAAGAAGAAATACCAGAACCAGAGCCCCAACAATATACCCCCAACATATTGGGTTGAAAAGAACATGCCTATGAGATTAACAAGATGCGGCAGAAAGAAACCCTCTTCCTCTCCCACTACATATTTCTACAACCCATTAACCCACCAAGATTATCACCAAAAAAGAAAGATAAAAAAATTTTCAAAAAAATAAAAAGGCAAAGTAATCCCTGTGTTAGTACTTCGTCACTAACACCTACCGACTTACACACCCATTCCTGTGGCACCAATACCAAGCAAAAATCCCCCTCCCTCATAAGTTAAAAGCACCTCTAACGGTATAGAAAAACAAAGGCTTAATTAAAACACTAACAAAAAGATGTGACGGCGAGGAAAAATGACCCTATAAGAAAAGACAAAAGTTCACAACCATTAACTAGACACCACAACTGCTTTAGAAGTCGAAAATTAGTCCCATGCACTGGTCACCCCTGGACCATATCCTCCACCAGAAGAAGCACCATACCCACCACCAGAAGAAGCACCATACCCACCGCTGCTGTTACCTCCACTATAATAATCAGAACCACCCCTACTGAAAGAGCTGTCCCTTCTAAAATCACGCCCACCAAATCTACCTCCTCCACCAGAACGACGGTTCCTCCCTCCACCAAAAGATCGGGCTGCATACCGGGACAGCCAACTAGGCACTTCTTGGTTCGATTCTTGCATTAGCTCAGATAAAGCCCGTGCCATAGATGCATTATTCTCATTGAAAAAGGCAGTTGCTAAACCTGTTTTGCCAGCTCGCCCTGTCCGTCCAATGCGGTGGACATAATCATCAATGTCATTTGGGAGATCAAAGTTGACCACATGGGCAACATGCGGAATATCAAGACCACGTGCAGCCACATCAGTTGCAACCAAAATCGGGGTGTGGCCACTTTTAAAGGACCTCAATGCCTGCTCCCTTTCCTACAGACATGTAAAATAAACAAATAAAGAAACAAAACACGGACTTCCAACGCAAGATATGCACATTAAGCTTAAAACCTGCCTACAAGAGGCAGAAAGCCTCCTAGATGTGCTAAAAAAAAGCATTAGGTCACAGATTGTGACAAATTGTGTTGATCATTATTGCTAATGGGAAATTTGTGCAATAGTCTGAGAATTCCCCTTTTGCAACATGGCTTAAATGCAAAATAAGCACAGCTTATCCCTGCTTTTTTAGCATTTTCCATCTGTTTTGACACCCTTAATCACGTCCCTAGGAATTCTCAGACTATATTCAGCCCTAGTATTGTGTCCCATTTACCATATTCCTATGGGTTCATGTTTCCAGTTCACTTTTGATGTCATCCTAATATAATATCAAACACCATTCCAGATTCATTCCTTCCAAAAAAAAATATAGTACTGCACTTAAAATTCAAAAATTATATCCAAAGACAGAAGTTAAAACTATTAGAGCTGCCTTAAAAGTTGGTAGCCACTTGCCAGAGATGGAGCAACACGTGGGTTTTTAAAAAGACAGAAGTATGACATGGGGACTAGATTGGGATGAACTGAAGAACCTAAAATAGGAGAGTGAAAAGGAATGAATTAAGAAAGAAACAACAGACCTTGTGATTTCACATCAGAGTAATGCATAAATGGGTTGTATACACCATGTCAAACATCGGAAGTGGCAGACAAATAATAAATAAACCTCAAGCTTTTCTTTGTAATAACCTAGATATTTGTTGAAGAAGTATCTTATTTTTTTAAAAAAAATTAAAAAAAATGATAAAGAAGAAGAAGAAAGAAAGAAAGAAAAGATGGTTTCGCAAACTTTCAAGAAAAAGAGAAGCATGATGCAATAAAATTTGTAGCAACAATGGCTAACTAAGTAAAGACGATAAAATATGACAGTAAGTTAAAGACACAAGATTAAGGATAAAGTAGCTCTTACTGCCTGTCCACAGCTGACCAGTTGATTATATTAAAAGGACAGACCCCAAAAAGGGAACTTCACGTCACAAAATTCCAGATAAAACCTAAGATACTTAAATAAGTTTTTATATAACACCAACATATTTTGCAGATATTGTTGGCATACTATTATCAAGCTCTATACATCTGTTCTGAAGGACTAAAAAATTCCATCACCATTATATTATTATTTTTTATGAATAATAATTTATTAGAAAAAGAGGCAAAGCCCGCGTACACAAAAAGTATACAAGAGAAGCAACCACCCTAGCGGTGTCAAAAATCTAAAAAAGTTAACAAGATCTACAAGATTAGAGGAAGAAAAATCAGGAACGTAAGCTACAGTCCAATCTAAAAGAGATCTCAAAAAAAAAGGATTTTAGTCGTAGCACATTGGGCTCACGATCCTTAAAAATGCGTCGATTTCTTTCTCTCAAAATTCTCCACATTAGTAATACTGGGATAACTTTCTAGATGGCCTCTTTGGAATGTCCCCGCCCTTAAGTTTTCCAACAATGAAGTAACTCTAAGATATTGCTATGCATAACCCATGATACACAGAATAAGACAAGAACCAGGTGTCAAATCTCGTTAGTAAACTCACAATGGATAAGGTGGTTTACGATCCTTGCTCTTTTTGCAAAGAGAACACCAATTGACAAGGGTAAGACCCCGCCTCTTAAGGTTATCAATCGTGAGAATTTTGCCCAAAGTTGTCGTCCAAGTGAAGAAAGCAATTCAAGGTTGAGCCTTCACCTTCCAGACACTCTTCCAAGGAAATAGACGAGATTCTTCGGGCTGTAATGAATTGTAATAGCTCTTCACTTCAAAGCCATTATTACATTATGAGGTCCACATCATTTTATCCGTCTCTCCCGGATGGGTTTTCGAATAGTACATTTTTCCTCTTTCTAGGTGTTCCTTTTGTATACTACTTGTCTATTTAGAAGAGCCTCACACTTTTTTTTTAATCAAATTTGACATTACTTATAAAAAAAAAATATATATATATATATCAAGGAAAGCAACAAGGGACTCTAGCTCCCAATCCTGAACTACCCTGAAGAAACTCGGATTCCAATGGACATAAGTTCCGAAGGAATCCATGTAATCTGACACTAAGGTCTCTTCCCCAAACCAAACATCCTACCAAAAACGAATGCGAGACCCATCCCCAACTCTGTCGGAGACCACGTTGAAGAAATTATCCCAGCCATGACAAAAGATCCCCAGCATTATCATTTTTACACTCCATTGCTTCAAATGAAAACCCATTTCTACTGCCATCACCTAGAAAAGAAAAATCCAACTCACCAATGATTTGATTACATCATTATGCAAATCACTGCATCCATAAAAATGAACCACCATACTTTAAATTCGTATGAAAAAGTTTGGTGATTGTGCATTCTCATAAATTCAAGATTCCATTCCTCTCCAACGTGCAACCAATTCCAATTGTTTTCACATAAAACTCATCAGGGGCAGCAATCTTTTGCCAGAGCAAACCAACATCCATCTCTATCCCAACCAAACTAAATTAAACAGAATATTCCCTACTTATGTGTTATTTGAGTAGGTATACAAAATAAAGTTACTAAAGCCACTTCACTTGGTCCAAATTACATTTACTTATCAAAAAAAAAACTTAGTCCAAATTACATCGCTTTAATCGTCCATCACCAGGAATAACCAAGTTCCAATAGGATGATCCTGCCCAGATTTCCAGTTCTGAGTACTTCTTCTATATATTTATATATACACAACACCCATATTACATATTCTAGGTTTGAATATGTTTTGAACATATAACAGACGCAATGCCCTCCCGATCAAACCCAAAACCCAACTTTTACCAACTCAAGAATCAAGCAACATCACTTTGAGGAATAATATCCAACAAAAGTAATATGTGCCGAGCAAGAGAGCATAAGAAAATCAACAGCATCCCAACATACTATTTGCATTTTCTTTTTCTTTATCTTTTTTTGATAAGTAATTGAAATATCATTAAAGCGAAAAAGCACAACCCACATACACAAGAAGTATACAAGAGAAAAACCTAACTAGAAGGAGAAAAGAGAACAAGAACATCATAAAAACTAATCTCCAAAGGAGATACAAACGCAGCTGTCCAAATATAAAGAGAATAAAAGGACTTAAGCTCCTCTAATGTCCTCTCGCGGTACTCTTTCCTCCTTTTCAGGAAGACATAAACCCATTGACACCATTCTAAAAGGCATCAAGAAGGAACTTCATTTTTTTTTATTCGCTTGGTAATTAACTCACACCACACAGGATTTGAACCTGTGGCAAGAGGGAACTATCATGGTATTAAACACATGATCAAATGTTTTTAATTCAGCAATGTGAATCATTTTTATCATTTAAATCTAAACATACAAAAATATAGTAAACGGCACTGCTAAATAACTTGCCATCCCCCACAATCTACTCTCACACTAGTTTCAAATTATTCTGGAAACTAAAGTCTATAACAGAACCCATGTATCCTTGGGCTTCCACAGATTAAATGTGAATTTTTGTACTTCCTAAATGGATTTGAATTCAGTATAAGTTAATATTCTTTTACCGAGAAGATATACTTGACTAAGAATATATATCCAGCCTAAAAGTATGCATACAGTAAAACAAATACCTGTTGTGATCTATCACCGTGAATGGTAGTTGCAGGAAAACCGTTAGAACATAACCAATGTTCCAGTGCATCAGCTCCCTTCTTTGTCTCCACAAAAACTAATGTCAGGGCTTGCTGCAACGAGATGATGCAAGTAAAAGTCACACAACTACATATTTCGCTAAACAATTTCAAACACCCTCCTTGTAAGTAAAAGGTTTGTTGACTTAAAGAACAATTGTAAACATAAATCATCTAGTGTAATGAACTGTTCACATAACATTAGTAAGAAAAATTATATTGCAGCACAGGAATCTGCTTTCTACAATAGTACCTTGCCCTGTGCACCATTCGCCCTCTGTGCATGAAGAAGGTCCATGAGATGGCTTCTTTTGTCAGACTCGTGAACAAATTCAACTCTTTGGACAATCAAATCAGTACTCGAGCCCACTCTTCCAACAGCCAAAAATATGTAATTGGAAAGAAAATCAGAGGCCAATCTCTGCATGTCAACCAAATTCGTAAAAGTATCACATAGATGTAGTTAAAGGATTCTATAAGAACTTTCAACAAGGCTGTACATACTCCTTTCGCATGATATAAAAATCCCCCCCCCCCACTTTCTGTCCCAGTGCATATCAGGGAAATGCCACATTATGTGGTGCCAATGCATTAGAGATGAGGTTTAGGTGCTGGAAACTAATTTGTCAATCATGTTTAATGCCATAAACTGAAATTCATGCAGCCCCCCCCCCCCCCAAAGGCCCCAACACCCCTTTTCTCAGCCCTCCAAGAAAAAAATTCTCCAGCAAAACAAACATAATGGCCAGAAGTCATAAGCATCAGTTGAAAAGCATACTTCCAGTTGAAAAAAATTCACAAACAGCAAAAACAAACCTGTATCTCTTTGGGGAAAGTAGCACTGAAAAGCATAGTCTGCCTTTCACCAGGTGGAGGCATGTCCATTTGTTCCACAATTTTCCTAATCTGAGGCTCAAACCCCATATCCAGCATTCGATCTGCCTCGTCTAGAGCTAAATATCTGATCATCTGTAATGAAACTCTAGCCCTCTCCAGCAAATCTACCAATCTTCCAGGAGTTGCCACAAGAATATCAACACCTCTCTCCAGTTCCCGCAACTGACAAAATATAACTCATCAAGAATGCTACATAAATCCCTCGCCACAAGCTGGCATATCATAACAAATATTTTAAAGGAGCAACAAGATGCAGAAAAGTGGAATAAACAACTTGCAGAGATCATTATAACACGAGGAGTATGCAACATCAACATGTTGGTCATCCACAAGGAGCAAAACCAATAAAAATATGCATGCAAAACAGCCATTTCATACACAATTTCGATCAGTTAACACAAGAAAAGCCTACAAGAGTTGCACATTTGTTCATTGGATAACCTCAAGAATATTAGAGACAATTTCAAGGAAAAGTTTCATCAGAGTAGAAAGACAAGAAAAACATATTAAGTGCTAAGTAATTTGCAACTTATCGGCTATAGCTTCAGGGGATGGCCGTCAAAGAGAGTAAAAGCAAAATAAATACTTCAAAAATACTTGAATTGTGGTCTCTAGACATTGTTACTTAATATTCTGCTAAGGTCCAACTATAAATCAACATTGGACAACCAAAACGCCACTTCAATCAGCTAACAGAGGAAAATATTTGGAATGCTTGCGAGCCTAGCTCATAAAGGCGATTGAAAACTGTACCACTAACCTAACTTCAGGTCCTCTTGAGCTTGAATACATTGTTCAGCTGGCTGTCAAACCAGATGCAACTTAAGGTATATATATTTTCTATATTCCTCCCTTAAATAACTAAGATAGTACTGATTCTTATACGTTTTTTTCATAACAAACAGACTGGTAGAGTTGATTCTCATACTTTTTTATGTTAGCATGGGATGCCCCTCACAACATACAGGAAGAAAACAAAAATGGAGCCCCACTCATGTCATAACTCTATTTACCAACTGGAATTCGTAATCAATAACACCATGAAGAGAATTTGACCTATGAAGCAGATATACTGTTAAAATGAGCAGTATCCTTACGCCTATTATTATCAATACTTCTCCAATACACTCCACCACATATCCATTACTTCTTAAGCATATCCAAATGAAAATAAAAATTTCTAATATAGCAAACCTACAACATACTTCCTTCTTCCACACTCCTAGACACATATACAGAATAGGAATCAAGAAAAAAAAATGGCTTTATTACATTGATTTTGAAGTTTCTAGTGCGAATAATGCCTTTTCCTCAAAACATAAAATAGCATTGCATGCGTGACTAATATGCCAAATCTTCCAACAATAGATTAGCAAATATATGATGATCATCATATGTACTTGCATGATTGATTTACTAAAAGGTACATATCAAGCTTTAGTTTAGATAGCATAATTTTGAAATCCAGTCGCATAGATGCATATATAGGCATATTCTACTTTTTCAAGGTTAAGTATCAATTTATCCATCACAATCATAAGAGCTCACTCAGCTAGATCTGGATAAGTAGATGGCTAAATTTGTACAACCACTAGTGGGTGCAGCTTTCCAATAAGGAACCTGTTTTTTTCTTAATTGTGTGCAATACACTTTTGGAGAGAAGCACCACCGCAACTAGTGAACCATGGAAACAAGATCATTTCACTTTTTTATTTTTTGATAGGTAATAAACCAATCTTATTAAAAGCGTAAAGCGTCCCTAAGTACACCGGTAGTATACAAGAGGAGACACCTAACTAGAAAATAGATCATTTAACATTTAAAATAAATTCCACCGAAATAGAAACATATAACAGCTTCATATCATTTATAATCAACACAGAAGACACAACACACCATCATGACTACAACTTTATAAAAGAAAACAAAAAAGTTGGAAGAGAGAAAGAAAAGCAACAAACCATAACCAGGCACAACACCAGAAGAGTACATATCCCATTTCAAGCAAAATTACAAGGCAATAGAAAATGAAGTAAAAAAAAAAAAAAAAAACCTGTTGGTTAATTGGTGCACCTCCATAAGCAACGACGACTCTAACACCCGTCTGATACGAAAATTTCCTAGCTTCCTCGTGTATCTGAAATATTCAGCAGGATTTTAAATCTGATTATAATAAAAATTAGCATATAATGGAAGCCGTCTATAAATAAACTCACTTGCATTGAGAGCTCCCTAGTTGGAGAGAGAATAAGAGCAAGTGGATACACTGTACGAGCCCCACGGGGTGGTCTCTGTACGCTCTGGCCCCTCATAATTCCACTAATAATTGGGAAACAGAAAGCAGCTGTCTTGCCAGAACCAGTCTGCGCACAAGCCATCAAGTCCCGCCCGCCAAGGGAGATCGGGATAGCATTCCGCTGCACAGGAGTTGGCTTCACATACTTGCACCTCTTAATATTCTGATTAAGTGCATCACCCAAATCTATCTCCGCAAAGGTATTTACAGGTGGGGGCACATTTTCACCACTTGTCTCCACTGGAATATCATCATAGGCTTCAAAGTTAATGCCACTATTCTCTTGCTCACTAAATGGCTGCTCTGTATCGTCATCATCTCCAAAAGGGTTCACTTCCCGTTCTCTCCCACGGTCCCAACCACCACTTCTGCCGCCCCATCCACCACCGCGGCCACCCCCACCATACCCAGCTCGACCATAATCATTCCTAGGAGCACCACCCCATCGTGACCCACCACCAGATCGATCATTAATAACAGGTCCAGTATTAGCTGGAGCAGGCAGGTCAGAAGCAGGTGGGCGGCTCCGAAGATGTGGAGGAACATACGTGCTCCGGGAAGGGGCCGATGCGGTACCTACAACCCCATTGTTAGCAGAAGAAGACCCAGTAGCTGCATTCTCAGCCGCAGAGTTTGCAGCCAAATCCGCCCATGAAGCTCGTTTACTCATGACAAATTCCCAGCAATTCCCTTTCAACCCAAGACCCAAATCAGAATAAATTCACAGCCCGCACAAACCCGTCCTTGAAAAACCAGTATATCCACGAACTAGAACCAGTAAATTTCAAAAACCCTGACCAAAGAGATCAAAAAAATCCATCAAACAAATTAATCAATCAAGTAAAACCCATCAGCCACAATGTCATATTGATCTGATATTCCAAAATTTTAAAAATAAAAATAAAAATAAACAAATAAACAAATCGCGACTAACACGAGCATCAAATGCAAAACATCAATACACAAATGGCAATGCATCCACACATACCGGCCATTTGAACCCCAACCAACCAGAACCCGAATATTCCCTATTTACCCCTGCTCCTTTTCCTGAGTTTCCTCACCAATCAAACAAAATCCAAATAAAACACACCCAAATAAAACGAAATCCAGAGCCCTAATCTATAATACCATAGTAGCACAAACAAAAATCTTAAAAATTAACTAAAAGGAAATAAACAAACATGCACGCACACACACACACACACAGATAGAGAGACAGTGACAGCCACAGAGACGAACGGAGAGACAAGAACCTGAAGGACAAAACCCTAGAATGTGGCGTAGGTAGTCGAAGATCCAGAAACCCTAATTTCTGCAGAGAAAAGCGCTTTCAATACCGAAGAACATAAATATCTACGTCTCTCGCTCGCTCGCTCGCTGCGGAATATTTATTTATATATTAGAAGAAAATATATTTTGTGTGTGCGTTTCGCTTTTTTCTTTTGTTGTGCGTCAAACGCAATCAAATTAAAAAGAAAAAATAAAAAGGAAAAATCGTTGAATTTTCTTTCTCTCCCTCGCCATGTGTCTATATATATATATATATATATATATATATATATATGTGTGGAAATTGAGGGAAGTCCCCGTACATGTTGCGGCCTCGTCATAATTGGAACGAGCGGTCCAAACTAACCCAATTGCGCTAACGTACGTGAGTTACTTACTAACTACGCTCTCTAAACGTATGGTTATGTTATTTTTAGTTTTTTTATTTTACTATGATTCACTTAATTAGTGTTTGGAAATTAACAATTTAATGTTAAAATAATATCTTTTTTGGTATTTACATTCGTAAGGAATGTAATATCAGAAAATTTGGATCCCTAAAAATGTGACCATGCTTACCTTTAAGAATAATTAAAAATTTGATAAGATTATAGCGAATATGAAATTTAACTTTAAGAGGTGTCATCTTCGTCTGATTGAACTACCCGTTTGAATCACAAATTTTAAAGTATGATATTTTTTAGAAGTTCTTATAACGTTCTTTCGAATCAAATAGCTAAATAGATAATATTATTATTGGATTTATAATTCATTCTTTTAAACCGGTTTGAATGGATTATTACTTCGTTGATGACTTTTTGGTTTGTTTGTTTTTCTAAAATAGTATTTAAATTCAAAACTCATCGTTAGAGCAGCTTTCTTCAATCTCATTTCCTTCTCTACTTAAGGGTTCGTTTGAGTTTGCGATTTCAAAAAGTACGATTTTAAAATGTGCAATTTGAAAAAATAATTTTTAAAAACGTAGTTAAGCGTTTGGTAAAATTACAGTTTGACCTTTAAAATCCCATGTTAGCCTTTAAAATTATGCGTTTTCAAAAAAGTACCATCTTACCTGCGATTTGAAAATGTAATTTTCTGCGTTTTCAAATCACAATTTTTTAAAAATACAATTCTCAAACAATTATTTTTTGCAATTTGGTTTAAAATCACACTTTTTATCTACGAAATTGCAAATCTTAAACGCACCCTAAATCAAATTCCCTTATTGTTCCATAAACTAAGAAAATACGAAATGAATCAAAAGTTGTACAATATATATATAGGGAAGCAAAAATGGTTATCTAAGCATTATTTAAAAAAAAAAAAAAAACTTTATTGTTCCTTTCTCATTCATCTAGCATTTATTTAAAATAATATTTCAATGATTTATATTTTATCTCTCTTTCTCTTAGCATTTATTTAAATAATATTTAAATGATTTAGAGAATGAATAATGAAAGTTTTTGTGGAGTGCATATAAATATAGAAGCAAAAGGTGATTTAATTTTTTATGTTTAATAAAAATTTAAGAAAAGTTACTGTTAATGCTTTTAAATGATTAGATTAACTTCAAATATCTTTCAAATCATTAAAAACAAATTTAACATTCATTAATCACATGCAGACACGTGTTAACAGCACAGTGAAAGAGTTGAAAAAGCTTATAGGTATTTCGTTTTTCAATTAGTATTTGACATATATTGTGTAATAAATGAATTCTATGAGGTCCATTATTCCACGGTGTATACTGTATGGGCTGGGCCCATACTTGTACCGGGCTTTTATGCTCGCTTCTCCTCTCTCCTATTGATTTCTTTATTTTACTTTCGTTAGTGTTAAATCGATTTGTTTTTAAAAAT
Organism: Alnus rubra; assembly: GCA_028654335.1. NCBI lineage: Eukaryota > Viridiplantae > Streptophyta > Magnoliopsida > Fagales > Betulaceae > Alnus > Alnus rubra. The sequence goes on along the minus strand of JAJPGS010000400.1, from coordinate 723,208 downwards.
TTACAAAAATTAAAAAAAAAAATATTGTTTTGAATTTTTTTTTTTTAAAAAATATAGTATTTTTTTTTTTAAATATATGATTTTTAAACCGTGACTGACCCATACGACTTATTGTTGGGAAATTCAAGTATAAATGAGGAGTTAAACTTAATTTTTGTTGCTAAAAATATATGTTTTTATTGGTATGAATATTTTCTAATCTGGGATTTTAATTTATATTTACCTTCTTTTTCTATGAGTATAAGGATTAGGCTTCTTGAGGCTTATGATGGGCTCAGTTTTTTTATATGAATAATGTTATTTAATAAATTATTATACCATTTGATGATGTGGCAGCAAAAATTAGTTTTTAGATTAATACTTTTAAAAAAATAAAAGCAATAACTAATTTTAACTGTTACATTATTCCAGTTACATAGATTATTCTTTTGATTTATTTTTGAAACTTTTGGTGGATATATAATTCTTTTTTGTTTATATAGATTATTAAATATGTTTGTGAATCCTCTGTTGGCGTTGCGGTGGAGCATGTCCCATAAGAATGGCGTAAACGAATCGATCCTCAGCGTGTATTGACTGTTCAAGCTCGGCTCATTTATGTAACTATAAAGCTTGAGCTCGGCTTACTTAGGAAAATTTACTGGCCGAGCTCGAGCTTGAGCTTGGTCATTTTGATCGATCCCGAGCTCGAGTACTATGTATCATACAATTTAAATTATTTATTTTATTAATAAAAAATAATTAAACCACATGCATAATCATATGATATAAGTATTATCGTATGAATGTATGATCATATAGTTCATACAATTTAACAATTCATATGATTTTAGATTTTGAATCACGTGATGTTAGTGATGTAATGATTCATAAGTATCGAATTATAATACTTGTAAGCTATAACATTAGATGTAGTGGATCAGTGATGACATGACATATACCACAATGTTATATTATTATATGATCATATAGTTCTATTATATTACATGAATAACATAATATGAATATATATAGTCGAGCATTAATAAACGAGTCGATTCTTATACGAGCAGGTTCATAAGTTTTAATCGAGTCGAGCCGAGTTTATACGAGCTTGCATAGTTTAATAATCGAGTTTGATTTCGTTTTCACGAGTAGTTCATTTAATAATCAATTTGAGCATGAGTCGAGTTTATTCAAACCGATATCGAGCAAATTCACGAGTAGCTCATCTCGTTTATACACTTACATAAGATATAAATATTGGTTATGTTTCCCTTATTTTTGTATGCAAATCACAAATGGTTGTAATTTTTTTTTCAACACAATCTCAAACATGCTCTTACTCTTATGTGTCAAAATCTAGCTCTCCTCTCTTTCTTTTTTTTCCCCTCTTTCAGATGAACAACAAACTGGAAAAGGGAGCCTAAATCTAGCCTTGGATGAAATTTATCTTCTTAGTCTTCTATAAAACTGGCCTCTGGGCACCACATTTAATCATAGCCATAAAATTTAGTTGAGTTTAGCTGATCTCTCTTGCCCTCAATGGGATAATCTAACTTGTGCATACCTACCCAATGAACTTTCATGGTACTTTTTTTTTTTTTTTTTTGGTAATAATACTCAAGAATCTCTATATACACCATTAATAATAAGATTATACTGTGCTAACACCCGATTTTAAAATCTAAGCATTTAAGCTATCCCTCAACCAAATTTTAAGTTGGCAAGGGAATTGAAATCTCAATCAACAATGTGAAAATACCCTACTTGTCAAGTTTCTCTAATATCCCACTTAGGATAGGTAGAAAAAATAATCTCTTATGCAGGAGTTTTTTTTTTTTGTATTTTTCTGTTGAGAAAAAATATTAAAAAATAAAAATAAAAACAAAATTATTAACAAACATAGGAAAAGTATTTTGAAAATGATAATACATAAAAGCACACTCACAAACAAAAGTGAGTTGCATAAGCATAGCCTCCATCTCTTCCATTAAGAGACAACCATTTCCATCCACAGACCACAATCTCAAACAACACACACCCTCCACCCTCCACGCGCCATCCAGAACCGCGCAAATCCCTGCCCCAATCAAACCGTGCCACAACCTCACTGATTCCCTTCTGATTACCCCAAAACCCCCACGCGCCAAGCCCGAGACTCGAACCCCAATCTCAAATTTCACAAAATTTAAAAACCCCGAAAACCAGGTTATTTCCGAAAAAGAGAACCTAAACGAGCGAGTCTGAAAGACACAAAAAGCAGCGTTTTGTGTTTTGGTTTCTCCACCACACACACTCTCTCTTTCTCTCTCTCTAGGGCTTCGTTTTCTCTCTCTAGAGCTACAGGAAGAGGAGGAAGAAGAAAGGAAGGCTAGGGTTTTCAGAGATCTACTAAGGGTTTGTGGGATTCTTGGGGTTGTGTGCTTGGGGGCGATATTCGGAGGCATCTTGATCTGTGAAACGGTGCGTTTTTGGGGAAAGGAGGAGAGGAAGAGCATGGATTCGGTCCCTTCGAACGCGCATGGGAACCTGGACGAGCAGATTTCGCAGCTCATGCAGTGCAAGCCCTTGTCCGAGCAAGAGGTGCTTTTTCTCCACTACAATTTTCGTCTTTTTTGGTCAATTATTGAGTTTTTTTTTGTTGTTGCTGTTTTTGGGTGGCTCTGATCTTTTTGTGTTGTGGTTTTTGAGAAATGTGACGGATCCGGTTCGATTCGTTTGGGTTTGTGCGGGCCAGATCGAAGAATTTGTGTGTTTTTTAGTGTGTGGGTGATATGGGCGTGTGATCTGTGGGATTTGGCTGAGCTATGGGGTTTTTGGGATCCATTGGGTGGTGGGTTTGTGATTTATTGGAAATGGAATCAGATCCGTTGGAGGGTGTGTGTTAAATAGGGCCTTATTTGCTTTTGTTTTGAATTAGGCTTGTTCTTTAGCATGTGTGGACTACGAGGGGGAGGTAACTTACGCGAATGAAACAAAAATTCCCTGTTATTGTATGAAATTCTTTTAGCTGCCAAGGAAAAACCGAATAAATTTTGGGTCATCGTAGTTTGAATTGATTCTTTTCTTGTTAGAACGGGTTTATAGTGGGAAGTGGTGTTCCATGTTTGCCTGGCAATGTAAATTTTAGCATAAGTGGTTTGTGAACCTTTTTTTGTTGTTTTAATTAGTGGAGGCTTGGTGGGGATCATGTAGTGGGGATGTTTCTGTTTATTGGTATCATTTTGTAGAGTTGAAGGCTCTGAAATCTAACGGAACAAAATATTTGAGGGACGATGAGAAAGGAATGGAAGTTGCCTCTTTAAACGAACTACTGCATATTTGGGCGTGAAAACATTTCAAAGGATGTTTTATTGAAAGATAATTTGGTGTCACAAGATAGTCTTGGCTCAAGGTAGGCGAGACTCAAGAGGAGTGCAAGCTCTTGACAGCTAATGCTAAGGGATATCCAATTGCATTTCTCACTGAATGCAGGGGGGTGGGGGAATTTAGCTCCTTACTGTAAAAGTTACTATTGGTGGTTGACTGCTTAATTCTCTACTGGCTTCTTGCAGATAAGCTGTCATGAACGTCTGATGAGAAATTTGCTTGCCATTGAGTCATTGACGATAATTAGATCATGAAGTTTAGGCTCATATTGTCTAAAGTTGGATTTCTGTTATCTTTTTTATGACGAATTTAGTTCCGTTACATGTGGGTTATATTATGCACAGAGTAGAAGAATCAGGAGTTAAAGCACTCATTTGCCAAGATAAATGGCTTTTTTGGTAAAAAACTTTCAGAATGGCAGATTTAGTTGATGGTAGTCCACTGCCACCTTATTGATCTGCCTGATGTCAATGCCATCATTCTTTTCAGTAACTGTATTTGTAAATTTCTTTGAATCTCCCAACTCCAGAGACCTAACTGCTTGGATAACATCAGAAAAGCCAGAGAGATTGGCTAAAGTAGTGGCTTATATTTGTAGTTTCAGAACTGCTGCCTAAATTATATGGGCATGGCCATGTTTTGAGCATTTCTAGAAGTTAATTTTTGTGATATTGGGGAGGGAACATAATTGAGCGCTACAAGATGATTGTGAGGGAAGGAACCAGTAGCTCTCATTTTAAATTACAGTCAATTATTCAATATTAGTTAGATTTTTGCTTATTTTTCTACTTTTTTCTTTTTAAACTTTAGCTACCATTTGATTCCAGTGCGACAGTGTGATGTCTGCAACATTTGTATATGTAATTTTGCTAAATTATTCTCCTTTTATTTTATGGGAATTAGACCACCTTATTATTGTGGTCTGAATTTTTCTTCGAGCAAATGCATTTCTTTCCTTCAATAATCTAACTTCAATTGATATTGTTGACTTGTTATATTGGTGTAGGTAAGGGTGCTGTGTGATAAGGCTAAGGAGATATTAATGGAAGAAAGCAATGTCCAGGTGCCTTTTTTTTATCTATTCTATTGTGCTGTCTCCATACTTATATAATATATGAGTTTGCCTTTTTGACCAGGATTTTTGATATATTGGCTTAATCCTCTTCAAATAAGTTTCAAATTGTTTGGTGGCTTAATCTTGCTTCAAATTGTTTGGATTATATACCTCAGTCTCAAGTAACAAGAATCTTGATGTGAGCTAATTAAAGAATAAGAGATTCAGGTCAGCTTGTGAGGATTGTTAAAAAGCATGTAAACAGTTTCTGTTAGTTCCTTTGAGTTCATTGGTGGCTAATTAACTGATCTTAGGGGTGATCTTATTCTAGCCATGATGTTTTAGAAGTTAGGGGTTTTATTCTCTTATTGTTCCCCCCCCCCCCCTTTCTTTCCATGGACAATTTGTTTTAGCTTTTAGAAGCTTTTGTTGCCACATTAGTTTTTTTTTTTTTTGTTTAAACTTAAGCGGCTGAAATTATAGGTTGAAATTTTTATTCTGCATTTCTTCCTTTCTATCTAGCAGAGAATATATTTGTAATTTCCCTAGGAATGAACCTTATGCTCTGAGGATGTTTTCCTCAAAATAATGGAAATTGTTAATTGATAAATTGCATTATAGTAACAATTCCTTCTGCAGTACTTTTATGACATATAAACTTCTGAAAAAAATTTAAGATCTCTTTCATAACCATAATTAGTATGTTCAATAAATTTCGTTCAAGGGAGACAAAATGCAGTAGGTATGTATAAATCCTAAATGACATTGGCAATGAAAAATATTGAAAAAGCATACTTTTATTTTCTGTTTTTTTTTTATGAATAATAATAATTTATTTTCTGTATTATTTTGTGTCACCATTTTCTCTTATTTGCAATATATGGTGATTAAACCAATTGGGTATAGACTATATTGTTGCTGAGGTATAACTTGAATGTAGTATCAACTTTATTTTTCATTACTTATCATTTTTTTTTCATTACATAATTCAAGCTTTATATGTTTGCCATGGGTTTTTGTTACGTTTTGTATGCATGCTTTTCTTTTATATGCATCATCAGGTCTTTCAGCTAATGTTTATTTATCAGAGTGGCAAGTTTTAACTAATTTTTTGGTGTTTTGGACTGCAGCCTGTTAAAAGCCCTGTTACAATTTGTGGCGATATTCATGGGCAGTTTCATGACCTTGCAGAGCTTTTTCGCATTGGAGGGAAGGTATTTGTCTGACTGGGGATTTCAACTTTGTACTCATATTATGTTTGCTAAAGAAATGGTGATCAATTACTGCTTGAGATTTATGAACTGACTGGTTTTTCCAATTTGAGAATTGAAATTCTCCAACTGCAGTTGCTGTGTTTATGATGATGTGTTAAGATTAATTATTGTTGCAAGTGTGAAAGAGGCTTCTGAGTTGTCAAAAAAAAAGTGTGAAAGAGGCTTCTAGAGCTTTGGAGAAGCAAACCAAGAGGTGTAAAGAGTGTGGCTTTTAATACTGTTTCACTGTAGCTTTATTTATGTAAAAATTAGAAATGAAACATCATAACATGTAAAAGAAAATAAGAAGGGTGAACTTGGGTTCTAAAGAAGTGGTTATTGAGTGGTTATGGTCTCTTTCATCAGTTATAACTTTGGAACCACTGATGTCTCAAACAAGTGGGATGAACTTGGGTTATAAAGAAGTTTGACATCTTTAACTGGTTAGTAGTTTTTTGAGTCCATAAATTTTGCAAGAGAGAACTAGCTTTGCTTGTTGACCTGAGGTGTTCATGACTTAGCTTATGGGCTTGTTCCGAAGAAGATTGTAATTTTGGGAGTTTCCATCTATGAATATGCATATAACTTTGTTTCCATCTACTTAAATGATGGTTCTGTTTTGTAGGATTCATTTTGGCCTAGATTTTTATTCAATTTTCTTCTGGTAGATATTGAGCCTTCAATTTTTTGGGCATCCTAGCCTATAGTTGCAATGTTGATACTTATAAATATAATTAATTGCAATGGTGATGATGTGCTCTACTTTCACTCACTTTTATCCCTAATCGAGACTGCAAGATGTGACATTTTTATCTGAATCGTCTTTGGTTGAATGTTTTAATTTTTGTTGCATTTATTTTTCCCCGGTTGACTTTTTTTCTGATTAAACTTCTTGCATTGTCTTTGGTTTCCTGTCACCTCAACTGTCTTTGCTTGGAGGTATTAATCACTTAACATACACAGTTTAAGTATTCATTTCTGTTTCATATTTTTGTTGGTAGTGTCCAGATACCAATTACTTGTTTATGGGAGATTATGTTGATCGTGGCTACTACTCGGTTGAAACTGTAACTGTAAGTATAAGTTCTACCTTTCACTTTATATCTTTTTGATGTTTTACCAACAAAGAATTTTTTAGTTAAACTCAGGGTTTTTATCCAAAGAAGCGGAACTGTAAATGCTCCCTAGATGAAAACATCCAAAATCTTCAATTTTAAGTGAGTTAAAAATAAGTTGAGGCCAATATATTTGGTTCATCAACCCTGCAAATGATAAGAGGAACACGGTTGTAGCTTTGAGGACCACATGAGGACCTTAGTGGAATTAAATGATTTTTTTTCTTCAAGGCTCGTTCTTTGGGCTGCTGCCTCAGATTGTAGTTTTTTGAATTTTCATACTTTTTTAGATCTCTGCTCCGCAATTTGATAAGCTTCTCTCTTGTATACTTTCATGTACTTGGATTGCGCCTTTACACTTTTTAATAAATTTGTGATTACTTATAAAAGAAAATATATTTGGTTCAATTAATGGCCATAATTTCCTTCATTTACAAGGCTCTAGTTCTTATTTTGAAGACATCTCAAATAGACCATTTTGTAGCATATTTGCTGCTGCACTGGGAACGAGGGTTGTGTACATTACTAAAGTGTCCGTATCTCTTCTATTGCCATGTATGTTGTCTGTAGGGTTGTATAGTTGTGGGTTGTCAACTTATGAGAACTTGATGTGTTCTTTTGTTGAATGTACCATGTAGTTTTATGCAACACACATGGGGGTGTTTTCTTAAACATGATAAGTTGTGGGTTCTAAATCAATGACACTGTACAAATAAATGGATGTTCTTCATGCTCTTTATTTCTGTTTTCAAGGTGTTTTTTCATCTTGGTGACATTTGTTTGAGTTGTAACTACTGTTGTGGTACTGATAAACTCCTTCATCCAGCTTCTGGTGGCCTTGAAAGTGCGTTATTCTCAACGTATCACTATTTTGAGAGGAAATCATGAAAGCCGTCAGGTATTAGTTTAATTTATGTCATGGTTTAGTGTTTATTCTTGTGAAACAACAACGTAATGGTTTCTTTCTATTTTGATAATAATAATATAATTGTTAATGTCATTGTAGTAGTAGAAGCTGGTCATTGAGCTGTTGTTTTATTATAATTAGGAGATTCATTTTGGGTTCCATCCATTTTCTCATGTAGATTGTAAGGTGTAATTCAATTTTTGGTTAAAACTCTTCTGTGCTGCTAGTCTTTTGTGGGTTTTGTAGTATTATTGGTTTGGTTTGAGTTGTTTATTCTTATTATGCCCTTATTCTCCCATTGCAGATTACTCAAGTTTATGGGTTCTATGATGAGTGCCTGCGGAAGTGAGTTTCTTGCATCTCTGGTTTGCTGGTAGTTCAATTTAGACTACTATTGTTATGTATGATATCCTTGTGACTTTAGTTTAAGGGTGTAGATTGAATATCTCTTGCTTTAAAGTTATCTCCTCCCCCCCCCCCCCCCCCCCCTTTTTGGTTTTCTTTCTTCAATGGTTTATTTGATACAGAAGAAAAGTGGGGGGATGAAGAAGGGAGGAAGATAATGGAGGGTGGATAGGATGTACTATTCTTTAACTTATACATTTTGTTGAGAAGGTTATTGTAATAAAAACAACAAGCTTTGCTTCCTTCCTCTTATGCTTTATCTTTACCAAACAAGGGAAAATGACATCCACTTTTCATCTGCAACTTCTCCATCCCTTGTACCAAACATCTATAGTAGAAAACATTTTCTCCTCTTTCGTCCTTTTTTTTTCCCTATCCCTCCCTCTCACTTTTCCCTCCTACCAAACGGATCCAAGAAATTTGAGTGACTTTGCCTTAATTTATGATGTTATGAGAATATCAGGTTGGAGAGGGTTTCAGGCCAGATATGACCCATGTTGCAGTGGTGGTGCTCAATAGGAAATTACTAAAAGAAAACGGGCACTATACAATACATACCCTTACATTTAGTCATATTTTTCACTTGGTTTTGAGTTGGTGTCAATCTGTTTACATCCATGCCATGAAATTGATCAATGTAATGTGAGCTTTTTGGTACTTCTCGTGTGTATACCAATGCAATGCTGGTGTATTTGAATTGTGTCAAATAACTAACATGTGAGCCATTGTCAGTGTGGCAAATTAAGGACAAGTGCATCATGCTTTGTTAATAACTACTGACTAAAATTAAATTGAACAACTCAAAATTTACTTTAGTTTGTGGAGTATATTTTTTTATGGAAAATATTTTAGATCTATTTTGCCTTTGAGATGTGCTGCTAGTCTCGTATGTACATTCTACTCCTGCTCTTACGGTCTGCCCTCTTTAATTTGGTTATCAATGTCATTTCTGGTTGTCTGTAGAGGTAATCTGTTGTTGGTTTGTTTCAGGTATGGTAACGCCAATGTTTGGAAGATCTTTACAGATTTGTTTGACTATTTTCCGCTGACAGCATTGGTTAGTATTTTTATATATTTCTATTTCCTTGATGCTTTAAACGCTTGTTGTAGGGTAATGCTGTCCTGCATCTGTTTCATCCGAGTTTGTAGTGTACAAAGCCATCAGCATCTTTCTTTTGGTACATAAGGAAGAAGAACAACCTAGAAACATTGTAAGGAACCATTTATATGTAGCTGCTTCCAAAGGCTATGATGAGGCTTTGTTGAGCCAGAATGGAATAGGTGATGAATAATTTCTTTTGAGAAGGATTGATGCAAATGTTGTCTTTGAAAAGTTTATAGCTGCCTTCTTGCAACCTTGTGATCAATAACGCACCATTATTAACATTGCCAGCATGATTCAACAATTCTCACATTGGTCAGCCCACCCCCATAGCCAGTTGCATTGCTATTTTTGCACTTCCCCTACTAGTAGTGCTGTGTTAAAGCATGAGCGCAAACTGTTATCATACAAAAGAGCATTGATTAACCTGATCAACTTTTTTTCGAAAGAGCATACGTTGCATTAAACTTGTATGGTTGTCGGGTGGATTTCATACTATGCTAAAGAATTTGGTTTATTTTATTTTATTTTTTTATCAGAGCCTGTCACTGCTTCAAAACTTGCACTATGTATCAAATTTCTGCTTCTGCATCTTAATTCTGCATTCTGGTTGAGCTGTGGTTGAGGACCGTCTATCAGTTTTTTAATATCTTATTTCAGAGATCAATAATGTTATATACATTGCAGTAATATGTAACTGTTGATGTTCTGGGGTGTTGATTTTTAATAATGATACATTACTCATATCTGAACCTTTTATTCTCTTTTGAAGGTTGAATCTGAAATATTTTGTCTGCATGGTGGATTGTCCCCTTCCATTGAAACCCTTGATAACATTCGTAATTTTGACCGTGTTCAAGAAGTTCCTCATGAGGGCCCCATGTGTGATCTTTTATGGTCTGACCCAGATGATCGTTGTGGTTGGGGTATCTCACCCAGGGGTGCTGGATACACGTTTGGCCAGGTGGGTTATCTTCTGTTTTTGGTTAAATCTAACTTTCCCACTTAATGTCAAGCTCTGTTGATCTGTTTGCTTGTATTTTTATAAGATTTATTGATCAGTTTGCTTGTAATTTCACAGGACATATCTGAGCAGTTTAACCAAACTAATAACCTAAAGTTGATTGCAAGAGCTCACCAGCTGGTTATGGAGGGATATAACTGGGGTCACGTAAGTACTTAGCTCTATTTTGAGGCTTTGTTTGATCTGTTTTTTATTTTATTTGGGTTGGTCAGTTTTTGTCCTCAATGTGCACTGCTTGCTACAGGAACAAAAAGTGGTTACCATATTTAGTGCACCTAATTATTGTTATCGCTGTGGAAACATGGCGTCCATCCTGGAAGTTGATGACTGCAAGGGCCACACATTCATTCAGGTAGCTTCTTTCTCTCTCTCTTTCTCTAAACATACTCACCCCACTTCTGCCCTTGGACCATCATTCTTGCAACACAACACATGGTAGTTTTTGACACCAGCTCGAAAACTGTCTGGGTGCAGTTTGAGCCTGCTCCAAGGAGGGGAGAACCTGATGTAACCCGGAGAACGCCTGATTACTTCCTATGATGCAGCTCAAGTAGTTGCTGAGTTGGCTGTGGCTAGTGCCTGCTAGCTAGTTTATGTTGAGGGGTTCTATGGTGGTTGGGAGGTGAAAAACATGTAAAATGTGCAGGTGAGGTTTACTGTGATTACTCATTTGATTATGCTTTCAGTTTCCGGAGAGGAAGAAGCAGAGCTGGTGACGCCGAAGCAGCATATGTACCAATTCCAGTGAACAATATGGCATCTTTTTTTTTTAGCACTGATTTTCCTGTTTCTTTTGTCCCCATTTTTTCCCCTCTTTTCTGTAGAAGGATGGTGGTTTTGGTTAAGGTTCTGTAGAGGGATGATGAGTAAACTTTTCTTATAATGGGTGTTTTTATAAATTTTCCTGTTAGTCTGCATTAAATGTTTTCTTCAATAGGTGATTTCCTCTTGTATTTTGAGTACTCGTAATTGAACATTCTAAGAGTAGTTACTTTCTGTTATTCTATTTTTCTTCTCTTTTTAACGCCCCCTATCTTCACTGGATTATGCTGTTTGAAGATTACATATGAGATGAGAAGTAAACCAATGAAAATGTATTGAGGTCTAGGATTTAATGCCAGTTTGATTTAGCGGTTTCAAAATAGTGATTTCAAAACACAATTTTAAAATATGCGTAATACCTTTTTAGTAAAATTGTGGTTCGGCCTTTACAATTGTTCGTTTTTAAATTGCATTTCCTTGCTTGGTGTGAGAAGCTGTTATTTTCTTTAAAAGCATCATTCGAGACCTTTTTGTGATTTTATTTTAAAACACCTTTTCCTGCATTCTTGTGAATTATTGTATTATAAAAAAGCAACAATTAGCAATAACTCAAAGTTTTACTTTAACTACTTTAAATAATAATCCTCATCAAGATAACAACAACCAGCAAAAGTGATAAAACAGAACGACTTCAAGATAGAAAGCAACAACATTCGAAAGACAGAAGAAGATAGATTTAGATAAAATCAATCATAACAGATCATCTATAGTTGTTTTATTGTTTATTCATTGTACATCTTATCATTTGGGTACAAACTTTGAATAATGCTAATAAATTTTGATCAAATAGTGATTTTAAAAGCCACTTAGGGACACGAGAGCATACGTTGAAGAACTTTTAGAATTGCTCAATAAATACACGCCTTCATACAATGGATGTAAGGCAAAATTATGATGATTCAATACAACTTCAAAGATGTTACACATAATTAGTTAGAGATCAAGCTAGGCGTTGATAGAGATCTTGTGTATGCTAGAGGCAACATGAGAATTTTCTTAGTCCTTCCAACATAAGCTCGCTTTGTCAAGTTATCGTAATTGTTGCTCTCAATTGAATCCAAGATCATACGATACAATAATAAGGATGACCATACCTGCAAACAAAAACCATAGCATACATGCAAAACCATGTCTAGAACACTGATCCATACACCTTGGTTTACTTTTCAATGGTATCATAGCCACAAACCATACCAACAATTTATCAGAGCCAACATGTTAATTTGAACAAAGCTTGGAACATCTCGAGCAATGACTTGACTTAGAAGCGGGTTTCTTGAATTTGGGTGGATTAGAAGACAACCATAGGCTCAACGTTAGCAAAAGTCTAGCGTTTAGGGTTATCTTATCTTTGTAATCTTTTATTACGTTATCTTCATCATGTTAGGAGTCTTAAGGGACAATATATAAGTAATCTTAGAAGATAAAATTAGGTTTGTTCTATCTTTATTTATACTCTGCCATAAAGACCTAAGATTTCTCGAATTACACCTACACAAACGCCATTACTATTTCCTTACCTAGAAGAAAGATCTTCTTTCACTACCCATATCACACCCATCACACACGAGCACATAACATAAATAGATGTTTCTGTGTTACTTTCATGATATTTATATTGACATTTTTTTCTTCTTCTAGCATTTAAGATGATCTACTTGATGACATGAATGGATTCTTACAGTTTCAAGAATGTTTTAGAATTTCAATTTTTAATCTAATGGTATTCCAATTTTAGATGTGGGATTGTGCTTAGACTTTAATGCAAGGAAGAGTCAGAAGTTATAATCCCAATGGAGTCTAAAAGAAAGGAGGTACATACTGGCCAACGACTATCCTTGTCGAGCTGAGAAGCTCCCACCTCTGCCAGGTTGAAATAGAACCTTGCCCTTGTAATCTGCTCTTTCATGAACTCTCTCCATCTATCAGTGACTTTTCCTGAGAAGACATCATTGTCACATAGTCCAAACTGTGCAAGCTCATCTTGGGGAAGATAGACTCTTCCTCTTGAAGCACTGAAATAAGAAAGTAGAAAAAGGTTGGACAAAGAGATTAATTGATTGAATGGGGAGCGAAGTAAAGTAGTTAGAACTTACTCCTCTCCTACATCTCTGAGAATGTTGGTCAGCTGGTTTCCGATACCCAAGTAGAGTGCTGCATTATATACACTTTGAGCAGAAACCAGAGAATCTGGTGCAATTCCCATCACTGAACACTCATTAGGCCAACAGTTCCACCACATAGTAGCAGTACAGGTAAAGCTCTTCAAAGTTCTTATAGCGGCATTTCCTTGTATCCATTCTCATTCCTTCGATCATGTCCCTAAATGGCTATGATTTACAAAAGAAAGATTGTATATATCAAGTGAAACAAGCTGTGCAATTTTTTAAGAAATTATATTAATGAACATAATGGGAGGCATGAAGTTTCAGAAGAAACTATTAATAAAAGGTTTGTTTTATTACAAGCAATGCACTAGGGAAATGATATTTTATAAAGGAACTTGAAAGCAGTATGGCCAGTGCACTAAGGGCATGTTTGGTATTGCGTTAAAGAGCTTAAAAAGTATTTTTAATTGGTACATATAAAGCTGTGTAAAGCAAAAATTTGTCTATTTGGTAAAGAACTCAAAAAGTACTTTTTTTGATTTTTTTTGCTCTAAAAAATGCCAAAACACACTTTTGGAAAAAGCTTGAAAATGAAGATTTTTCTCCAAAGCTCTTTTCGAATATAAAAGCTTTTACTTTCCAACACAATCCCAAACAAGCTCTAAGAATTCGATCTCAACAAATGCAGAAGGATTAGAAGGCCGACATCTTAAGCACCTTGATGTCTAAAGGGAACTTGAAAACAGTATCGGCTAGTGCAGCATCGTGCATGTCATTAGGGCGTCCATAAAAAATGTCTTGCAGTCTCTCTTCCCACCTATCAAGAACCGTAGGCTCATATAACCGGCATTAGGGCCATCGACCAGTTCATCTGTTCTCCGGCACCAAACTGTAGAGAACCAATTCACCAAACTGAGAAGAAAGACTTTCTTATGCACATGTTTGATATTACTAAGGAGCTATATTTGCTTATATTTTGTTGAAAATCAATGTCTTACCATATATTGCCCATATAGCTTTCTGCCTCTCCTCCGTCATTAGCAAAGTTCCTGCATCAAGAGAGCTTACCAAACCTTAATATAGAAACTCACGCAGCTTCAATAAAACTAAAAATCACTGTCTAGATTTGAAGGCAACGATGGTGAAGAAGTTTGGATGACATGTTCAGTAATTGAAACTGACAAGAATCTGCGTGAGGCACTCCACACACAAATACATGAATGGATTTTGTTTGTATATCTGACTTTCATAAGTGATGGGTGTTAAATTACTACTTATCTTAAGAATTTAAGCTAATAGAAATATATAAATTTAATTACTTAATCAATAACTTAACACTCCTCCTTACGTGTGGGCTCAAACTACCTTTTAATAGTTAAGGCCCAACCGTAAAATATTTAATTGAAATGAGGGGTAAATGACGGAGTCAATGTTCGAACTCGAGACCTTTTGGCTCTGATACTATGTTAAATTGCCAATTATCCAAAAGCTTAAGCCTATGAGAAGAGATAAATTTAATCACTTAATCAATAACTTAACAATAAGAGGATCATTGAATCATTTGAGATAATATTTGATGATATAAATTCTAGTAAGTTAGAATTCAATACTTGATAAATATATTGGATAAACTTGTCAAACTGATGAAAGAAGGGAAATGAAGGTGGACCTAGATAGAAGGTCTTGACATATTCTGCACAAATATTCCTGCAACTTTCATATGCTTCTTCAAGAAACATAGGTTGGAACTGTGGCTTTTTACGAGGATCTTCCCTCCCCCTCCCCCTCCCTGACTTGTTATTCTGAGACTGCCTTTCTACAATTTGCTGTACATGTAAATCAGCAAGAGAAATGGCGCCATGTTTTAACAATGCAGGGAAAGTGCATGTGCTTCTGTTCTGGGGAGCCACGGTCACTTCAGCTCTTGTAACTGTTGATTTTCGGGATGGAACTGCCATTGCTCACACTGATGCAAGGTGTAGCAGCAGGAGAAAACGTTGAACACATCTGGCAATTCTTATTACTTTTCTAAAGGTGTAGCAGACAACAGATGGAGAAGTGTCCTTTACTTCTATATATGAAAGAACTAGGACTCCCTCCAAAAAGTAAAGCCTTTCCCTAAGATAAAATGATTCCAATGTCAAATAAAGACACAAGGAAGTTGATGATTTGACTTAAATTAATCAAGATTAGGAAGCGGTAAAATTATTTGAAAATGGATGGTTGAAATTGGTTTATATATATATCTGTGCAAGCAGGCTTAATTTAATTCTTATGGAAGGGAATTATATATGTGTCTGATCACATAGATGATGTAATTGTCTTGTCCTCAACAAGCCAAGCATTGTTGCATAGTCTGTCTTATTGTGCAACACCATCTGAGCCTTCAAGGCTTCAAGCCAAGCCCTTGAACTTCACTCCTAGGCCAAAAGGTCAATCCGATTCTAGCTTCAGTGCCAGATTTTAGAATCTTGATCACCTCGTTTACGCCCTCAAAAGCTTAGTAATTCTTTTCCCATGTTTTGTCCTCGAGTGCTCTCCAAGCGGCAATTAACTACATATGTAAATAAGTTTCCTGCCTATTTTGAAGGAACAAAACAATGTCGCATAAATTATTGCCTCTCTCTGTAGCATTTTGTCAAACATCGATACAACAACTTTTGTCGCCCCAGTTCAGATACAGCACCTTTGCCGCACCAGTTCGGATACAGCACGCCCATCGTTCAGCAAAACAAGTTGTGTGTAGGACAACTATGAGGTGTCCACAGTGGTAGGATCTGGTGCCTTATATATGAATTGGTACGAGAGTCCACATGCCTCATATCATAATGGCGGTGGGGGTGGCGGAAGAAAACTAAAATAAAATAATAAAGGCGAAAGCAAAAGAGAGAATAGAACACAAAGAAGTACGGGATGGTTTCGTATTAGACACTTATATCCACCATTACGAATTAGCCTAAAGATTACATTGTGCTCATTGACTTGTTTGTTTACAATACAAAGGTCCATATTTATATGATTTAGAGTAAATACAAAATATTACAATTAAATTAAATTGACCCGTAAATAGAGAATATTACAATATCAACCAAATATGGCCGTATATTCTAACAGTGGCAATGATTGTGGAACTACGATAATGACAGTCAAGATATAGGATGATCCTCTCAATTTCAATTGAAACGAAGATCAATCATTTTGTGGTCAAGATTTTATTTTGTTTTATTTAACAATGTACATGGTGTCATGACATTTAAAAATTGGCAATATTTACCATGTGTCATCATGTACATCATTACATACAAATAAAATGTTGATAATAAAATGACCTTTTTCCATTTCATTTAAAATTGAGACCATTTTATTCCTCTTGGGGGTAGAAAGAGAGAGAGAGAAAGCTTAGCTTGCATTGATGACGCTAGATTTTAGATCTTGACGGCATAATGATTTGCAAGCATTTTTTTTTTTTTTTTTTATATATATATATATATATATATATATATATTTTATTCGATTTGTATGCCTTAATACTTAATAGTGTTAATACTGTAGGATATTTCAATTCCCTTGGCCAAGGAACTCTCTATTCAATTTACCTTTGGAGAAAACTTATATCGCAAGGGCGTTTGTAGTCCAACGGTTAGGATAATTGCCTTCCAAGCAATAGACCCGGGTTCGACTCCCGGCAGACGCACACAGGAACACTCATTTTTTGTTTTTTTTTTTTTTCCCGTGAGACATTTTTTTCTTTAACCTACCTTTCTTTCTTTCTCAGTTTTCTGCATAGCCATGCCAACTGTCAAGCATCTCCAGAAAACGTTTAAGGCTACAAAAAAGGTTGATTAGGAACGATAAATGAACAATCTTCTTGTTCCTCTTATACTGTTCTAAACAATGATACACAAGTGCTAGGACAGGGAAAACAAGAATGGATTATATATCTGTTAGAAGTCATCAGTTCCTCTCAAGGAGATGAACTATAGCTATAAAAGTTTTCCTGAATACATACATGTGGGTGACTAAAATTTGATTCTAAATACATTAAAAAATTATCCTCTCACCCATTGTGAGAAACAGAGCTATAATATCACTTGTTTATCTTTAGACCCAATGGCATGGGCTTTAATGCTGCCAACACCACCGCCACTTTACATGCAAGAAATCCCACCATACCAACCAGGAGTTCTTTTGGTGTCAATGCCAAGGGAAAATCTCCAGAGCTATACTTCACTAGGAATAAGGCAACCCCAATCACCAATGCCAGACTTGATACCGGGCCATTGAATGCTACAGACATTCCATCAGACCCTTGTGTCTTGCTGGAAATAGATGCTGGAGCTGTTGGAGCGGGTAAACCATCAACAGATCTCTGTAATAGCAACAGATACAAGAAGCCTCCAACACCACCAGTTAAGAATGCAAAAGCAGTACTTTCCCCACCTGAAAAGGATGCCACTGATGTACCAACAAAGATCAGTACAGCATCATAAAGTAGCAAAGAGATCTTCAAGTCTGCATATTCCCTCATGCTTTCCTCATTTGATATCCCATGACTCTCGAGTAAATTTGGTTGGGAGAGGCTTTTGTCAAAGAAGGCGAAGGAGTCGACTCCGGATAATTTTGTAGCGAAGCAAGGTCTAAGTTCCATCATGGATACACCACTTCCCTCCCCAAGCAAACGATCCTCGGTTTGAAAATCGTATTGGAAACCACTATACTTAAGCTCATCTCCATGTTGTTCTTCTAATGAAACTTGACACCCACAAATAACTGTCAGGCTCACACTTCCTAATCTCCACTGACCTGACCTTGGAGATAGAAATGAACAGGTGTTAATAGAGTCTTCTGGTAAAAAACAGATCATATAAAGGTAAATTCATGTTGCTTTGAAGTTTCTAAAGAAACCAATCTTTGGTAAACAAGTCACTGAAAGAACAAACCTAACTATGTAGTTCACTTTGTCAATGATCTGACAAGAAATCAATTAATAAACATGTACAGAATTAGGGTTACAAACAGAAGTCTGATAGGTTATTCCCATCATCATATTGAAGACAGCAGTAGCTTTTGAAATGCACTTAAGCACTACATTCATCAGGTCGGATGCAAAAGACAGTAAGATACGCAAGTGTACCAAACTGATCCTGCACATATTGAAAGATGCAGAGCAGAGACTAACCTGATTCAAGACTGATCCAAAGAGCTTCAACTCTTCCCAGATTGGGTCCCTCAAAGATGAACTCATCAACAGAACCCCTTTGGAAATTTAGTATGTCTAGGTCAACCACATCCTCCGCTTTCGTAGACTGATCAGTCATCAAACTGGCTGGTATCCTCTGTAATATGGAATCACCATTTTCACCTATCAAGCATACGAGAATCCCAGAATTCAAATCACTCAGACCTGAGCCATAGATGACACTAGTACCTAGATTGATCTTGAATAAACACTGAGATCCATCCTCCTTGAAAGATGTATAAATCTTTTCTGCCGGGGTATCTGTCCAGACTTTCAATTCTTTGGCTGGCAAGAGACGTGCAGGTTTTGCATAGTCCAGAAAATCTGTGCAGAAGTCTATTAATTTCTCAAATCAAATAACTACATAGTACTTTCACTTAATGCCACAATGAAGAAAAATAAAGTATATAACCCCAGTGTCATCGTTACTTTACTATTGCTTTCATGAAGATGTAGTGCAGAACTGCTATGTATGCTGGTTTAGCGTTTGAAGAAAATCAGGTTTCCGCCACTTCCCCACCACCCACCAAAGACAGCCAATAATATCTAGACCTATCAATGGACTAAAAAACTTGGCTCATGTTCAATTTGACACATTTGATCTGAAAGCGTTTTTGGACTTAAAAAGATACAGCAAAGATCTGATTTAGCACATCTACTACAACTATGTGGTTGATCCAACAATTGTGTAAAAACCAACCTCATTGCACAGCTGCCTAAAACAGTCAAATCTCTTGAAAACATGGAAATTATTTTGAGTCAGCATAAATTAAAAGGCAGGATTGTTGAAGACTTTGAAATGCTCAGCATCAAACATGGAATGAAAACCAGGGAGGCATTAATGCAGTGCCTATGCCCATATATTTAAAACATAGTCTTTGTTGAAACTATCTCTGCGATACACATTAGATTAAGTAGAAACCTAAAGTCAAGCAAATGAATTCTGTCATTATTTGGCATACATATCCTTGCAATCACTGTATGTCACATAATTGTGTAGCTTCTTCATCTTTGATATAAAATTAGAGTAGTGTCTTGCAGAGACTATGTTGGAATTACAGAAAAAAAACAATGCATAGGATCAGAGAATAGATATTCTAATATTCTTCCCTTAGAGCCTCAAGAAAGACCTTGTTAACTGATACAAAGCCAAGAACTACATGTTTTCTCAATAAGGGATCACTTATAATATCAATATCCAAGGCTACAAGCAATCGCAGAGTAATAAGCCAATAAGCACAAGAAACACCACATATTACACTACAACTACTGCCAGAAGTCATTCACTCCCAATATTATTTACAACAAACAAGCAGTAAAGCTGTAAAGGCACATCCAATTCATGCATATATGACTTTAGTTTCGTAAGTTATGTTGATTTGGCACAGTATTTTGAATATTAGCTAAAACACAAAATAATGGGTGCTACATCATGCAAATTCCTCAGGCTCAAACGTTAAAATGCACTGTACACTATGACATATTGTCAACTATTTACAGCAAGGTTTAACCAATAAGAGAAATCAATATCATAACACAGTACTCCATAGCTTGTACTCATGATTGCAAATTATGATTGGTTATTAGTGACAAATCAAATTTTACTAGCACTATTTGTATTATATAAATGATGTTTTTGACTGAGCCAAGTTTAAATAGCTTTATATATAGTCCACTCAGGTTAGCTGAAAGCCTGAAAGTGAATTGGACACCTTTATAGTTGATTAATTCAGTAACATACTAAAGAGATCGCCCAATATGATCAGTGGAATTGTTTACTTCTTATCCAATTTCCTTAAGTAATTTAAAGATTTATTTTTTCACATATACCCAAAAACCATATTATCATATCAATTAGCACTATCTACATATCAGGTGACTATATAAAAATCTCTATTTTACGACTACCAATTTAGCCTTCCATTTGATTCCTGAGAACTAGACGAAATAAAAGAAGAGGCAATTTTTTTTTTTTTGGTTCCCAAATAGCTGAAAAAGTGAAAAATTGAAGGTTTTTTTTTCAAAGTTGGCATGTACCTTGGAAATCAGACTTTTTGGAGAGAATACTGAAGCGAAAACGCCCAATTTGGGTGTGAGTCCTTCTTCTACGAACTGGGTTTGTTGGGTTTCTTCTCCTTTGGGAACCTTGATGGGTTGCAGAGATTACTTGCCCAAGAGAAAGTGACTCCATAGCTGCCCACAAGGGGCCAAGAGACAGAGAGGCACAGTATTTATTTTGAACTGGTGTCGTAAAAACAGTGTTATAATTAAAGTAATTTATGCCATTTCCGAAGAGCGTTTGTAGTCCAACGGTTAGGATAATTGCCTTCCAAGCAATAGACCCGGGTTCGACTCCCGGCAGACGCATTATGAAAGTGGGTTTTTTTTTTTTTGTGGGTTGTGCTTGCTGCGACAAGATGGCCACACTCACAATAATATTAAGGCCACCTCCCATACCCTAGATAATCACAGTGGGTAATTCTGTACTCATGCTTATGGATAAATATCTTAACAACATAGAAATTCAAGGAATTTAAGAGACGGGTTGTAGGGTCGTGCATCCTAGACTGCTTTAGCGAACGGGTCTCATAGTCTATCTGAATTTTTGTGTTATTCGAACAACCTAGTAACAAGACATCTCAATCCCGTGCTCATATGACAACAAAACCAGTAAAACAACAAACATAATTTACTAAGGTCTTCAGTGTATGCCACACCCATGAACATGCTACTTGACAAAGGCACTACATTTGGGGATAGAGTGCAATAGGCCATAGGGGACATCTCATGAGAGAAGGCCTGAGCTGCAAAGCCCACACCTGATTTTTGAGGTTCGATGAGGCCGGCCCATTTAATTGGACAAGCGTGGGCCTCGCAACTCAGGTCCTATCCGGCCCTCTCTCATAAACTATTTATATCGTATTCAATACAGACAGTTATTGAATTCAATCTAAATCCTACATTTGATACTAATTACTATGATAATCTCTATTGTAACATGTTTTTCTTCATAAATTTGCAACGAGGATAACACTACGTGAATATTATATGAATATCAACCTATCATTATCAACCTCATTTTGATTAAGCAATTGTTGGACATGGAGTGTAGCTTAAGGAAAAATCTTTATTTTCTGTAAATCAACTGATGCGGGAAGAGAAATAAATAACTAGGTGTTTTAGTTTTATTTAAATTGATAATGTTTAATTTAAATTTTAAAAAGTAGTATTATTTTATAATTTAGCAATGGGTTTGGCTTAAAATTAGTCAAATTAGGGTCATAATTTAGTCATTGAGTTTAAGTAGAATTAGGATTTTATCGTGTCTATTTAAGTGCTTTTTTGTATTCATGTAAGAGAAAGGCTTGAAGTACTAAAGAGAAATGCTATCAATATCAATGAATAAGCTCCACATCATTTTAGTACTAATATTTTAGTAAAAGATTTATGGTTGGTTTGGATACAAAGAAGAAAACTTATTTTTATCTGAATCCAATTCTACCTTCAATGATGACCGGGACCCATGCACAATGCGTGGGTCCTGCATTTACTTAATAAAATAATAATAATTTTTTTTTTTTTTTAAAAATAACAACTTTTTTTAAAAAATAATAACTTTTTTTTAAAAAAAAGAAAAAAGAAAAAAGGCAGGGTGGCGCACTGCCACCACCATAGGTGGTCGGGGGCGCCACCCCCGACACTTGGGGAAGGCCGCGCGGCCTTCCCCGATCACTGGAGGTGGCCGCGCGGCCACCTTTAAATCTAGGGGTTGGCCTCGCGCCATACCTTGAGGTTGTCGGGGGTGGCAGCGCGCCACCCCCAACCACTTGGGGAAGGCCGTGCGGCCTCCCCCGACCACTGGGGGTGGCCGCGCGTCCACCTTTAAATCTAGGGGTTGGCCTAGCGCCACCCCTTGAGGTTGCCGGGGGTGGCAGCGCGCCTTCCCCAACCACTTGGAGAAGGCCGCGCGGCCTCCCCCGACCACTGGGGGTGGCTGCCGCCTTGCTTCTATTTTTATTTTTTTTTAATTTTAATTTTAATTTTGTTTTTTCTTTTAAAAAGAAAAATTATTTATTTTTTAATTACATAATTATTATTTCACATAACTTTTCACAATACCAATCATTATACACAACTTTTCAAACTTCCAATCATTTCTTACCATTAAAAATAATATTTTCTAATCTAAAAATTCAACATCTAAACACAACTTTTTGCCTCGAAATTCGCAATTAGAATAAGAATTCAATTCTAATTCTAAAAATTCAATACCCAAACGAACCATTAAAGACAAATTAGAATGATAAATAAACAATTTATTTTCTAGCATTTTTTTGAAAATTGCAACCATCGGCCTTTATAGTTGACCTAAATTATAAATCATTCCTTTGGTATCAAAATTAATCTAAAGATCAATGTGGTTGGCTTAATTTACAAATCACTTCTAGGAGTTAAATTACGTTAAAACTTTTGATATATTTTGTTAGGTGTCATGTCAGTGCCAATAAGATAACGACACGTGTCCAACCAGCGGCCACACCTTTTCTATTTTTTAGGTCAACTACAAAAACCAATAATACAATTTTATTTTCTTGTTTTTAGTGTGACTCTTCAAACAAATTTCCTTTCTCTTTAAGTAACTCAATCATTCTCTTTCCCCCTTTTATTTATTCTTTTCTATTAAATTCCCTTTCTGCTGGCTTAATGTCCAAAGGTTTGACATATAAACATTGAATATAATTGTGGATGCTATTCGTTCCTACTTTCGGACTTTCCCAGTTGGCTCCTCGGATCTTATTTGCCTTAAAAAAACTCTGCAGTCAACCTATAGAAAAGAAAAGTGCGTAACTCATATTCGCGTGTTGGATTTGAATCGTGTTAAGATATGGGTATAGATTATAAATATCAACTTTAATTTGATTTATTTAATTAAGCGGATCATATCTTTCAACTTTATCTCGTTAATATCATATTGAATTTGTGTAAACTTTATAAATCGTGTAAAAAATAATCAATCATAATTTGAACCAAATATGGGACACGTTTTGAAAAAAAAAATTCATGTTGTTATATTCCGCATTGGTTATCCCCCAATCTAGTTATTCATGTTAAAGTATTCATTAAATAATTAAATTTATTAATTTTTATTAGCTTAAACTCTTAAGAAAAATAGTGATTTAATATGGTATCAGAGTCAAAGGTTTTGAATTCAAACCTTAACTCTATCAATTCATCGTTTACCTATTAAAATGGAGTTTGAACTCCGAGATATGGAGAATATTATTCATTAAACGATTAAATTTACCTATTTTTAAAGTGGTAATTTAACGCCCCAAATCTACTCTTAAAAAGAGAATCGTATTTGAGATTTGAGTGAAGATTGAAAAATGCCCACCAAAGAAAGCTTGTTTGATGCCCTTTTCTTTAACTTCATGTTGGTCTCTAAAAACCAATAAAAAGACGATGAGGAAGGAATCTACAGTTTTTAAGTGTTACATTATTAGGTATCTTAAAAGTTGAATTAATAATTTAAATTAATATTCTAACACATTCGCTTAAGATTGATTGGGTTCAAATTCAATCTCAATAAGTGAGAACAAAGTCAAATACATAGATTATTTTAACTAAAAAAAATAAAAAAAAGGAAAACTAAAGTTATACAGTGAACTTGTGAAGTATGAATTGGAACTCCTAATTCTTGTTCCTATCATTCTATGTCATGATAAATTACTATTAAATGGAGGGGCGTTCTCCACGTGCTTTATTACATTTATTTTATATTGATTGATGTAGTATATTTTAACGTTATTTTATATTGATTGATGTACTACTTTAAATAGTTATTAGTGTTTTCACGTTATTTGATATTACGCGTGAATATCATATGCTGAGAAATGATAGATAGGAGACGTTCAAACGTCCTTTGTCCGTCTTTTAATATTTTAAAAATATATTTTATTTAAAAAAAATAAAAAAATGCATAAAGAATAAATGAAAAAAAAATACATAATATATATTTTTAATATTAAAAGACAGACGGTCAACTGTTGACCATCCCGTCTATCGTTTCTCTAATGCTAATCACCCAAAGACGGAATAAAAAAGCAAAGACAGCAAGAAAGACTCTTTTTTTTAATAAAAAGTTGTCTGCTCCAATAGACAGCAAGACAGACTTAGTTTCATTATAAGATAAGGCTTTAATTAAGCATGTGTTTTGTGCTTAAAAATAAGGGTTAAATAGTTTTTTGTCCCCTATAGTTTAATTCCTTTAAATATGTTTTTGTTTTTTGTTTTTTCAATTTTTTAAAGCTTTTTATTTTATTTTATTTTTAAAAAAAAGTATGACATGGCACTAATGTGGCATCTGGGACAGGTGTCGACTTTTAAAGGGTGTTTAGTGGCACTGAGGTGAACTATTGTTTGTTTTTGGACGGAGTTATCGTCTGGTCTTTAGCCAAAACTAAGGTACCATATGTGATACGAAATGAACACGAAAGACAAAAAAATAAAGAAATTAAACCACATGGGTGTTCACTATTTAACATAATAAAATGTAAAAACTTATATATATTTTAGTACAGAGCTATTGAATTGTACAATGAGGAATTGGATGACTTTGTTTTGTATTTATAAATGTGAGAAAATCTGAAACCACATTTAGAATACTCTAATATTAGCGTTTTCTATAACAGTAGACGGATCAAAATGATTATTAAAGTAAAATCAATAGCTTTTGATACTCATAGCTTGTTAAAACGTGTCATCATATAATTAAAAAATGTTAAATTTTTTCTAGTAACTAATAGAGTTCTAGCCACATACCAAAACGTATCAACACCCAAATTGTAAAAGAGTTATTAGTAAACAACAGTAGTCTTATCCATAACCCACATTTCACAAAAAATAAATAAATAAATAAATAAAAAAATCACAAAAAGGTATTGAATTATACATCGTTTTGAGATAATGGTACTGAACTAGCAAACGTCTTAAACTGAGGTATCAAAGTTTCCATACGTCTCACTTAAGGGTATTCTGTTAAGATTTAACAGCAAATCCTAACGGAGTACTCAAAATACCCATAATTAGAAGGAAAAAAAAATGCTAGAATCTAGGTATTGGTCAGAATTTGCAAAAATACCCATGTTTGAATCTTTGAAATTTTTAATTTTTTTTTAAAAAAATAAACACAAAGGTATTTTAGAAATTTTTTGCAGAATTTAACAGGAAATCTTAACGGAGTACCCTTAAGTAAGACGTTTGAAAACTTAGATACTCCAGTTTGAGACGTTTGTTGGTTCAGTACCTTTATCTCAAAATGACGTATAATTCGATATTCTTTTGTAAAGTTATAAAAAAAAAATAAAAAATAAAAAAATCCCGAACCCATGTAAAAAGGAAAATAAAAGAAGAGAAAAGAAGAGGGTATATATTTTCCCCATGGTTACGAATGGCATGCAGCAGACTAGTTTGACTGGCACTGTGGCACATGCCATAGGGAATTAGGATTTGATTAAAATACAGAAAACAAATAATTAATCATTAAAAAAAAAATAAGAAAAAAACAAAAGAACCCCCTACGCAAAGAACAATTCCCTTTAAAATTATTGCCTTTATGAAGATGGTATAAATACTCACAAATCTTCATTGCCTCAAAAGAAACAGCTGGCTCAATCTCCTCCCTTTCCCAGCTATATAGCTAGCTAGCTAGCCATCCTTTGCTCCTTCAAAGCCTCAACTTCCGTTACTAAACCCGCCGCGTTAACAGAAACGTACGCAAAGAACACACAACACAACACAACCACCAATGCAAACATCCTCAAAATCGCCGTCAAACATGCCTGACGAACAAGAACTCCCCATCTCAACCGCCACTACAACAACGACAACGGCCACCGAGCCGAAGAAGCTATCTCTC
The DNA here is from genome assembly GCA_028654335.1 of Alnus rubra. Taxonomy (NCBI): domain Eukaryota; kingdom Viridiplantae; phylum Streptophyta; class Magnoliopsida; order Fagales; family Betulaceae; genus Alnus; species Alnus rubra. Next base: position 696,910 of record JAJPGS010000400.1, on the reverse strand, counting down.
GTTCCTCTCATCTTTCTGATCTACTTCGAAGTAGCCGGTGGCCCGTACGGAGAGGAGCCCGCGGTGAAAGCGGCGGGACCCCTCTTGGCCATTATTGGCTTCCTCGTCTTCCCCTTCATATGGAGTATCCCGGAGGCGCTTATCACGGCGGAGCTCGCCACCTCGTTTCCCGGGAACGGCGGCTTTGTTATCTGGGCTGAGCGCGCGTTTGGTCCTTTCTGGGGCTCCTTAATGGGCACGTGGAAGTTGCTGAGTGGTGTCATCAACATTGCTGCCTTCCCTGTTCTTTGCATAGACTACATGAAGCGATTAATCCCTGCTTTGGCGTCTGGCCTCCCCAGGTACGCTTAAATAACCACTTATTTAATTTATAATTAAAATGGATTTAAAATTTTAAGAAAAAGAAAAAATAATGAATTTAATCCTTTAATTTATATTGTAACAGGTATTTTGCAATCTTGGGATCGACTTTAAGCCTTTCGTTTCTTAATTATACTGGTTTGACTATTGTTGGATATGCTGCTGTGGTGCTTGCTGTTGTTTCACTTGCTCCGTTTATATTGATGTCCCTGATTGCACTCCCCAAGATTCGACCGCATAGATGGATGAGTTTGGGACAGAAAGGTGTTGAGAAAGATTGGAACTTGTTCTTCAACACCCTTTTCTGGAACTTGAATTTCTGGGACAATGTCAGTACTCTGGCCGGAGAAGTTGAGAAGCCCCAGAAAACTTTTCCAAAGGCTCTTTTTGTTGCAGTGATTTTCACTTGCGTGGCGTACCTGATTCCACTTTTGGCTGTCACTGGGTCTCTTCCTCTTAACCAAAACGAATGGGAATCTGGGTTTATGGCCCAAGCTGCAGAATTGATTGCTGGGAAATGGTTGAAAGTCTTTCTTGAGATTGGTGCTGTGTTATCAGCAATTGGGCTGTTTGAAGCCCAATTAAGCAGTAGTTCTTTCCAAGTTCTTGGAATGGCTGACATAGGATCTTTGCCTAAGTTTTTTGGTCTAAGGTCTAAGTGGTTCAACACACCTTGGGTTGGAATTTTGATATCAACTGTGATTTCACTAGCGGTTTCATACATGGATTTCACAGACATCATATCCTCAGCCAATTTCTTGTATAGTTTGGGCATGTTGTTAGAATTTGCTTCGTTTGTTTGGTTGAGAAGGAAGCTGCCGACGATGAAGCGGCCATACCGGGTTCCGCTGCGGCTGCCGGGGCTGGTGATCATGTGCTTGATACCATCTGGGTTTCTGGTGGTGATAATGGTTCTTGCTACCAAGAAAGTTTATCTAGTGAGTGGTATAATGACTGTTGGTGGGATTGGATGGTACTTCTTGATGAAATTTTGCAAGGCAAAGAAGTTGTTTAAGTTCAACGTTGATGGTGGAGTTGGAGTTGAAGAAAATGGCCATTCATGATGACCTTTTCACAGGAAAGGTTGAATCTTTCAAGATTAGTCTCATCATTAGTGAATTGTTGTAATCTCTAGCTCTATTTGTAGCTACTTGGGTTTCTTGTTAATTGTTATGGAGAAATTAACTTGAACAAAACAAAGCTCACAAAATCAGAGCATCTCTTGTAGCAGTAGCAGCAGCAGCAATTGTAAGGAACTCGATCTGCTTTCTAATATTTTAAAGTGTGGCTCATATATCTAATATGAGCATGCATGTGATTTAATTAAATACAAATTGAAGGTGTTTTTTTGGTAGTTTATTTCAATAAAGACACTTTTCCTGGAGTCCTAATTGGAATTAAACTTCTTTTCCTCAATAAAAGGAACAATTAAAGTAAAATTCGTTTGACATAGATTAGAAGAATTAACCCATTTTTTTTTCCTGAATTTTAAAGGAAAACGCAATTTGAACGCAATCTTAATCAAACATTTACTGGACGTGCATTGATTAAAGTGTTTAGAAATTTGTGTATTTATGTCAACATGATAGAGCCTAATGTGGACCAAGTGATTTGGACATTTGAATAACTACTTCACCAGTTGGCTCTTCGATCTGGTTACCTTGTCATTGTTGTCAACAAGGGACAAGAAAGATTGGGCTCACATTGAGTGGATCCTTCATCCTTGATCACATAAATAGAAAACTAGCGAAGAGAAAAGGAATATATTTATTCATGGTTGAATTGAAGATAAAATATGCTGAAGTAATAAAGTTGAAATCTTGTTTAGCTTAAAATCTGCAATCAGCATATAATCTCCTTCGTCTTTATTTGAAGGGTTGATATTTTGTTCAATAATTGCCTCATTGGTGTATTCGTATTCCATTTTGTCTCCTCCTTCAATTCAACTTTTGTAGATTCCTAGCCTAATTATCGCAATCTATTTCGTTAATCAAGCTTCCTAAAATAAAAACAATTCAATAGCTTAAAAAATAGTACCTGCATTGTCAAAGGGTGAGTGAGAGTGTGGATGTTGATTCAATAATTTGCAATTCCTTGGAATTCTAAGGCTGCGTCTTCAAAGATCTAGGGTTTTTTTTTTTTTTTTTGGACGTGTCCACACAAGAGGGTGAAGGGAGGATTCGAACTAGTGATCTACGCTTTATGAGGCGTGATCCACAGCCGATTGAAGTTTTGAACTACCCTTTGGGAACAAAGATCTAGGTTGTTGATTCAAAATAAAGATCTGCGCATCGCTGATATTTCTAATTGGTTAAATATTATTCTTCATCTGGGGACCATAGGTATTTCTTCTAAAGATACTTGTCTTTTTCAAATTTTTGCTACGGTGGCTTGTAATAATATATGGTGCTCTCGCAATAAAGCTCATCATGATGGTTGGATTCCTAATGCTTTATCTATATTTGCTGCTGTCAATCAAACCTCTCGGATTCATTTTTAGCTTGGACAAATAAAACTGCTCATGTTCACCAGGTTTGGATAAAGCCAGATCTTCTTTGTTTTAAGATCAATTATGATACGGCCATCACAAACACTTTTTCAGCACAAACAACTGTTTGTAGGGATTCTTCTGGAACTATTATCCAAACTTTGTCAAGAATTAGTCTGCCTTGCACCCCCTTTGTATGGAGAAGCAACAACAGCTTTATTAACTGCTCAACTCTGTTTATATCTGCGGCTGCTCATATCACTTTTGAAGGTGACTCTCTCACAGTCAATCTCGTCATCAATAATCCGACGATCACACAAGATTGATGTATCTCGTCAATTATCTCGAATTTTTCTACTACTATCCCTTCCTCTACTAGCTGGTTAGTTAGTAATATCAATCGAAGTGCAAACTTCTGTGCCCGCAATATAGCAAATTGAGTCGCGACTAGATTTACCTCTAGCTGCATTCCCACCTCTTTTTGTCTTTTTAGTTCTACCATTCCTCCCTGTTTTGGAATGAATTTTTCTCTCTTTTAGGGTTCCTTGATGTTGTTTGGTTTTTTTTCCTGTTGTACTTAAAAAAGAAAAAAAGAAAAAAAAAAAGATTTGGATTGAGCCCGATAAGCTTTAAAAATAATAATAATAATAATAAAAAGCGAAGTAGCTTAAGGGGTGGCCGGGCCACTCCAATCACACTCCTGGGTGTATGGTATGGAAAGAAGTTTGGAGTAGTGAAGTTCATTGACTTCTATTCGAACCCCACAATCTTGTACTCTCCTTTATACTCCTAATTTAACCAATACCGATCATGATAAGTGAATGTTGCAACAATGTTGTGCAAAGATCATTTTTCATTGATCATATGTCTCATAAATAGTTTCTCACAATCACTTTTTCAAATTCTTTTAAATTCAAAAAAACAATTATAAATGATCCTAATCCATCTCACCTCTCCGTAATTTCACTAATCTCAAAACCAGGAGTTACGACATCTTATAGAATTGGTCAAGAATGTTTAGCATTTCCCAGAATGTTTCGTGCATTCATAGCTTAAAGCAAATCTTAACAATTAGGTCAGCTTAAATCAGCTATGGACCACCTAAGATTGCATGCACCATTTATCAAACCATTAAGGAGCCAATAGGTTGCACTAAAGCGTACTTACAAAAACCAAAAATTAAAAAAAATAAATTAAAAAATTGAAAAGAGAGAGGAAAAAGGTCAGTGCCGTCACTTTCATGATTTCATCTTCCTCAACCCCCATCTTGAAATCCAATGACATAAAGAACAGACCAACCAGCTTTCAGCTTTCAGTCCAAAAGATCCATCACCAACCATGGAAACTTCCCCCGCCTCCTCAAACAACCAGCCCCTCCTTGAACAAGAACTATCACCACCTCCGACCACCGCCAACACTCCCAAAAAACTAGCTCTAATCCCACTTGTTTTCCTAATCTACTTCGAGGTTGCCGGCGGCCCCTACGGCGAAGAGTCTGCAGTCGGGGCCGCCGGGCCTCTCTTTGCAATCCTTGGCTTCTTCATCTTCCCCTTCATATGGAGCATCCCGGAGGCCCTCGTCACTGCCGAGCTCGCCACCACCTTCCCCGGCAATGGCGGCTTCGTCATCTGGGCCCACCGGGCCTTTGGCCCCTTCTGGGGCTCCTTAATGGGTTCCTGGAAGTTCCTCAGTGGGGTCATAAACTTGGCCTCATACCCAGTTCTATGCATAGACTATCTCAAGCTGGTATTGCCTATTTTCTCTTCAGGTCTGCCTCGCTATTTTGCTATATTTGTTTCAACTTTGGTGCTGTCTTTTTTGAACTATACTGGTCTGACTATAGTCGGGTACACTGCAGTAAGTCTAGGAATTGTTTCACTTTTGCCATTTATTGTGATGTCTTTGATTGCTATTCCTAAGATTGATCCTAGTAGGTGGATCAGTTTGGGTGAGGAGGGTGTGGGAAAAGATTGGACATTGTTTTTCAATACCCTTTTTTGGAACTTGAATTTTTGGGACAATGCTAGTACTTTAGCTGGTGAAGTGGAACAACCTCAGAAAACATTCCCAAAAGCATTGCTCTCTGCTGGGTTGTTCACTTGTTTGGCTTACTTGATTCCTCTCCTGGCTGTAACTGGGGCTATACCTCTACATCAAGAAGATTGGGTTGATGGGTATTTTGCAGATGCTGCAGAAATAATTGCTGGGAAATGGTTGAAAGTCTGGATTGAAATTGGTGCAATTTTATCGGTTATTGGGCTTTATGAAGCCCAATTGAGCAGTTGTGCATACCAACTTCTTGGAATGGCAGATTTAGGATTTTTACCCCAACTTTTCGGGGTAAGGTCTACATGGTTTGGTACACCTTGGTTGGGAATTTTGCTTTCAACAGTGATAACACTTGCAGTTTCTTACATGAGTTTTGTAAACATTATATCTTCAGTTAATTTCTTGTACAGTTTGGGGATGCTATTGGAATTTGCATCTTTCCTTTGGTTGAGAAAGAAGTTGCCGGCAGTGAATAGGCCCTTCAGAGTTCCAATGAGTTTGCCAGGGCTGCTGGTTATGTGCTTGATTCCATCTGGGTTTTTAGTTTATGTAATGGCAGTGGCTACTAAAACTGTTTTTTTGGTAAGTGCTCTTCTGACACTGGGTGGGATTGCTTGGTACTTCTTCATGAATTTTTGCAATTCCAAGAAGTGGCTTGAGTTCAATCATGCTGGAGAAAAATTGGAAGATCAGGGTTTGGAGTAGGTACATAAGTACAGGGTCTTGCTTGATCTTCTGCAGATTCTTTTCTTACAAGAATTAAAGTGGTGCGAAGATATATAGCTCTGCAAATGAGATTGATGCTTGATTTGCTAAACTATTAATTATTGTGAAACAAGAGAATTACAAAATACATTTTGCACAATATACTTGACGAGTTGGTTTCATTAGTTTGGTAGTGCAAATTGAGCTTAGGATGTGGCTGTACATATATATGTATAGACTGGTTATGTATAGTTGCCTCTTGTAGAAGTGTTACTTTTTCAGGACATCACCCCCGACAGTGCCGTTGACGAATGGCTGGTCAAGCTTTCATCTTATACTTTTAGGATAAGCGATGATTTAACATCAACCAAAGCAAGCTCGTTTTGCATCAACTGTCGACTAAACAGACTTTTTATTAGTTGAGGCTTAGACTTTTAGCCCATTGCTTAGGGTGTGTGATTAGACTTCCATACTCTCACATCCAAAGAAATTGATATTAGAGCAAAATTACAGAACATGATGGGTATGGGGAAGGTAGTCTTTGAATTCAATGAAACCCTCAGCCAACATGATCTGTCGTTTCCAAAGTTATAACTTTCGAAAGTTATGATTTCTATATTTTCACTTGATAAGGCAAAGTTCCAACACATTACATATGACAATAACTACAGCCTAAACAAGTCCAACTGTTTAAGCCTTTTGGAGGCAACATTTGTTTGATCCCAATGCATGTTACTTTCAGCTAAAATAACACCCAAAAAATATATAATACACTGAAAATCTCTAAATCTTGAAAATTATAAACCCAAAAAATATCCAAAGCCTAAACCTTAGCGTTAAACCCTAAAGCCTATACATACAAAAACCTAAATCCCCGATCCCAAACCCCAAAACTATCTAAATTCTATTTTTTTTCAACTAATTGTCAAATACAACTCAAAGCTAGAGGTTTTTTTTTCACCTCAAGCCAAAGAAAGAGGAGGAAAAAGACGTGTTCTAGGACGATAAAAACAATTTACCATCCAAAATTTGGGTAAGGTTGGTAACTTCAATATAGCCGGGTATGGGAGATATAAAAATATAAAAATTCAATAAAATATAAGTAAATATCTATTGTGATTTGCGACTTACTCATTTCAAGTTAGTTATACATCCATCCGACTGTGTATAGGGCTGTAAGCAAGCAGAGTTACATGTAAACATGTTTGGACTCGATTCGTTTATTAAATGAACAGAACTTGAACAAAAAATTCAGGCTCCTATAAAATTTAGCAAATTTGTTTTGATTGGGTCGTTTAGATTCACAAGCACTTCCAATGGGAGCCTTTTCCTTTATGCGTCTTCATTTCAACTGTAATCCTAGGTCCTTTCCTTTGTAGCCCTTAATGGAGCATCACTGATTGATAAGCAAATTGTGATAGAACAATCTTTCAACAATATGGAGTGATCAGTGACCATAAGGTGTTTTTTTTTTTATTATTATCAGATCTAGTTAAGTGTATATACTTGTTAACATTACAACCTAAGATAATTTGGGTTTACAAGGAACTGAAAAATTATTACTCCTCCATTAATTTGGTTCAATGTTATCCAAACAAAATTACTTTCACTTTTATGTCATATCAAAATATTTTTTTTTTAAAAATAAAATAAATGAAAAGCATAATCTAAAAAGTATTAACAAACGAAGATTTACCTGAATGAGTTTGATCCTATTCTTTACCTAAAATAAGAACAAAAAAATCTCTAAAGCCTAAAACCTTAAAAACGTTGAACCCTAAACTATATAAATAATAATATAATAATAAACTAAATCCCCCATCCCAAAACTATCTAAATACTATTTTTTCAACAAATACAACTCAAAAGCTAAATCTTTTTTTCCTCGAGCCAAAGAAAGAGGAGGAAAAAGAAGTGTTCTGAATTGATTATTTCTTTCTAAAAGGCCATTCCTAGTTGGCTAGTTGTTCAGCCCAATCATTGGACCCAAAAAAATAAAAATAAAGTTAGGGTTGTGTTAGCTTGATTTTATATCCACCAAGCTTGGGCCGACATGGATCCATACCTTTTAATGGCTTGACCTAGCCTGCATACATCACGGCCTGTTTGACACCTCCTCAATTCTCTCTTCCCTTTTTTTCACTTCTCTAAAAAAAAAAAAAAAAAATTAACTTCACTTCAAAACATTCTTAACTTTTTTTACTTTTTATATCGCATCAACAATTTTTTATTACTATTTAAATAGAAAAACCCACTATATTATTATATATATATATATATATATATATATATATATATATATAAATTCATTCTATTTTATATCACAACATCAATCATTTTTTACAATTACTCAAAAAAAAGATTTTCCTCATACTCGAGAGAAGTTACCAAACGGGGTCCACATGACCATCTCATGTATACTGCTCGAATTGACGTGACAAGTATCACATGACTACTAGATTGATTTGGCAAGTAAAGTTTAATGACAAATAAGTTTATTTATTTAATAATTAATATAATAAATATCAAGTAAACTAGTACGAAAATTTCTTAAAGATGTTATAATAAAAGTTATAAGACCATTGACAACCCTCCCAAGCAACACGTCAAGAGCAAGTTGAGCTGGGTCTCCTTAGATTCAGTGAAGATGGCTATTTGCCTATTTTGTCTTTGGTCAAGCTTTCTAGAACATTATTTAGAACCACATCTACAATTCAATTAGTCACATTTTTATCTTATTTTCCTGATAAGCTTTTAGATCAGTCATTATTATAATTATTATTATTTAAAAAAAAAAGAAAAAAGATAGAAGGGATTGACAAGGTGGGATAAAAGAAGAATAAAAGTGTGGCATATTACATTAATCTAAAGAAAATGATTCAAAGACTGATTGACAGTGTCACGTCAATAAATTGAATAAAAGTATGATGTATAACATTATTTTAAGGAAAAGAGAAATATTATTCACCGTACTTTTATCTTACTTTGCTGTTATAACACTGTTAACGAGCCATTGTTTAAAAAAAGAAAAAAGAAAAAAGAAAAAAAGAAAACTATTGATTAAGGGCACATGGGCCGCCTCTTGATCTTTTAATGGGAATCATTTGTATTTCTTCTATCTCCTTTGTGTTTATCTCTTTAGTTCGACAATGAAAAGATCTCCTCCTTTTGACAGTTTCTATGTTATCTTTTTATTTTTTATTTTTATTTTATAGACTTTTTATGAATTTTTGCCCCAATTAAATTATGAAAAATTGAACTTTTAAGTAGGATTTTTGTTGTTACCTCCACGGCTGTGAAAGATTGACTTCTAAATTGCCTTAATGGATATGCATGTGATCAACATAATATGATTGTTCTCATTTGGATTACACTATAAAGATAGCTCCTAATTATATCTTCACCTCTCACACATGAAATATGGGGTAATTATTTCTAGAGAATGCAAAGAAGCATTTCTCCTATTTTTATTGTTAATTTGTTCATTAACAAACAATATAAATATAAAACGCTCTTAAAAGCAGATTTCACATTTATATCACGTCAGAATACTTTTTCAAATCAGAAAAAAAAAATAAAAAAATAAAAAATTACCATACAAAACACAGAATCTATAACAATTTGTCACATTTTCTTTTTGCAAGGAATTCCTTTCCCCTTCCAAATTCATTCTTCTTTCAAAATGTTTTGCTCATTCGGAAATATCAGAGGCATCCTAAACTCATCCTCATGAATCATGATGGAAGACCCCAGATGATCCTCATGGATAATCACAGACAGCCACCTATGCAAAAGGGACCCACTCCTAGGGCACCTTCCTTTGCCTTATCCTCCCTTATACCAGCCAGTCAAATATCTCCCTGTTATTTTATTTTATTTTTTTGTCCTGATCTTTTGCTGTAGATCGATATCTTATTATATATATTCTTATGTTTTTGAGGGAAATTCAAAAAGACCACATCATAAATTTGATAAAACCCTAAATCATACAATCAAACTAATAATTAAAATTTATTTTATTATAATAACTTTTTAAATAGACTTTTATTTTGAATAACCGTAAAATTAAAAAGATTGGCCGACTTACAAAAACAAAACATCTCTCTCTGTAACCATTAATCATTCCTAATATCAAAGACAACCAATTATTAAATAGACTTATAATAAGATGAATTATTATTATATTTTGATTCAATAATAATAATTTTTAGAGATAGATTATTTGTATACATTCATATTAGGTGTGCACGTGGAATGAGTCCCATAAACATAAGTGTACAATATGTTGTGTAAAAATATCATTTTCGTAATTTTAAAGTCAAGAGACGGTGGTGGAAGGAAATAAGATTCTTACGTATAATTAAGGTCAACAGCTGTAATTGGCTCTTTCTCCCACACTGCGCCGTCACCATTACGTGTCTGTCAGAATTTTAGTTATCCAACTGTTTGAATAAATGCCACACTGAAGCGTCCCAAGCTTGCATGGCCCTGCAATTGCAAATCGGAAGTTCTGAGTCCACCGAGTTGGTACCGGGTTTGCCTGAAGAAGTCGGCCTTGAGTGCTTGACTCGGGTGCCTTACACGGCTCATGCAGTCGCTTCCCGAGCCTGCCGGCGATGGCACGAGCTTCTAAAAAGTAAGGAGTTTTATCACCATAGAAAGAAATCTGGGCATACCCACAAAGTCGCTTGCTTGGTGCAAGCTCTTTCTGGTGCAAACAAGTCTTCTACTGAGCGAAAACGCAGTAACTCACCGAGTTATGGGATCACCGTGTTTGACCCAGGGGGCGTAGGGACTTGGGAACGACTCGACCCGGTTCCCAAGTACCCCGATGGGCTGCCTCAGTTTTGCCAATTGGCGAGATGTGAAGGCAAGCTGGTTGTGATGGGCGGCTGGGACCCTGTGAGTTACAACCCGGTCACCGACGTTTTCGTGTACGATTTCACGACGAGTCGGTGGCGACAAGGCGCGGACATGCCCGCGAAGCGCTCGTTCTTCGCGATCGGCGCTTATGAGGGCCGAGTCTGCGTCGCGGGCGGGCAGGACGAGAACAAGAACGCGTCGAGTTCGGCGTGGGTTTACGATATGAGGCGGGACGAGTGGGCGGAGTTGACTCATCTGAGTCAGGAGCGAGACGAGTGCGAAGGAACGTTGATTGGGGACGAGTTTTGGGTCGTCAGTGGGTACAGCACGGAGAGGCAAGGGGTGTTCGAAGGAAGCGCCGACGTGTACGGATTCAGTTCGGGTCGGTGGAGACGGGTGGACGGGGTTTGGGAGCCGGGTCAGTGTCCGAGATCATGTGTTGGGGTGAGGAGAGATGGGAAACTGGCGAGTTGGGCGGAGTCGGACTCGGCGGTCCGAGTTGGGAGTTGTGGGGTTATGTTGGGGGCACGGACCCTGGTGACAGGGTCGGCCGACCAAGGTGCGCCACAAGGGTTGTATATGTTGGAAATGGAGAGGGAAGGGAGAAATGGTAAATTGGTGAGGATCAGTGTGCCCGATGAGTTTTGTGGCTTTGTTCGATCTGGCTGCTGGGTGGAGATTTGATCAAATCCCGCGTATCAGACTTGTGGGGATATGTTTTTGTTTTTATTTTTTATTTATTTATTTCACTTTTTTCTTTTATAATAGAGATAAGTTCTTTTTAGAAATATTAATAGCTTTTATTGCTTAATCGAAAATAGAAGCTGGTTAGTTAATGTTAGGGAGAATTTTTTTTTTTTTTTTTTTTTTTTTTTTTTTTGTGTGAAGGGGTTAGTGAGAAGTTGTAAGGGCATATACCTTGATATTAAGTAAACAGCAATGTTCGTATATAAACCCTCCTCTCTAAGAAAGAGTAAGGTTTAACCCCTCCTAGTGAGGTTCTTTCTCCACCTTATGTGGTTTTTCAAGGGATGAGGGATGGTTTTCTTCTCGACCAACCCGGCACTCAGACGCGCCACACCCCATGCTCCTGAGCCTCTTCGCTTCCTGCCACTCGCCTCCACGCCTGCACGTGGATCTCACTTGCCAACAAGTGTCCTCCACAAACTGGCATGTGGATCCCCTTCACTGGCACGTGGCCTTTTCGGATTATGATTTCATTGTCTTCCTCTGCTGTTCCTGCTACTGTTTTTTAGTGTTCTGTTGTATTTTTGGTGTTTTTTTTTTGGTTGCTTTTATTGTTGTGTTTGGGATACCGTCTCCCAGCTCCTTTGAAGTATGATATGTTAGTGGAGATTTTTGTAATTAGGTTTCGTTCTTTCTCAACGTATTCTTTTCGGTTTGAGATATGATCTTTTGCGGTTTTGTCATCTCAAGACACACTCTTGACCACCTTACCCATGTGACAAAGTGGTCCCCTAGCTACTTTAGGGTTTTTTTCTAAAAAAAAAAAAAAAAAAAGTTGCCACAGGGGCAAAGATGGTCAAGAGCTAGCAAGATGACTACTTTGCCACATGGGTAAGGTGGTCAAGAGTTGTGTCTTGAGGGTGGTAATGTATCATATTTCTTTTGGTTTTTGGTAGTGTCTCTCCCGCTACAACCACCTCATTGTGGTTGTTGCCTTTATCGATTGGGCTCTTCAGTGAGTCATTTTGCCATTTGTCACCGTCTTATGTGGCCCTTAGAAAGCTCGATTTTTTTATGATTTTTTTAGAATCATAGATGAAACTATTGCCTACCGTTTGTGCTTGTGTCTATACAGCCTTTTCTGTTTTGGCTCTGTCCTTGTAACACTTTTCTCATATTTGAATAGAAAAAGAAAAAGAAAAAGAAAAAGAAAAAGAGCAATGTTCATCTCGATCACTTTGGTTTATGGGTTGAGCCAATATTTTTTTTTAATATATAAGTGAGCCATTTTTTCTTAAATTGCTATAGATGGAAAAAGGAGAGCCGGCATTAAGGCAAAAAAAAAAAAAAAAAAAAAAAAAAAAAAAAAAAAAAAAAAAAAAAAAAAGAAGTCATTGTCTCATTAGGCATTGGATCATGTACAACATATCTATTAATTTTTGATAGCTTCATTTTTTTTTTATTTATTTTTTTTTTTTTTATTTTTTTTTTTTTTTTTTTTATGAATTTTTTTTTTTAAATTTTTATTAAAAAATTTTAATTTTTTTTTTTTATTAGATTATGCTTTGAGCCTGTCTCTCCATGTAGCCATGACAAGCTATGAAATGAAGCTTCCTAGGCTCGGCATCCTGGACCCAGAACCCACAAGAAGTTGCAAATTGTGGCATCAATAGCTTTGTAAAGAGTTCTGTAGAGTGTAGTTGAACTATTTGAAACTACTAGAACAAGAATCATGTTAGTAACAAGGGACAAAAAAAAGGCATAACGATAAGATTTAGTAAATATCTTGATCAAGCCCTTTGCGTAGCTTGTTAGTTGTTAGGATTCCCTTTGACTTATTTTGTCTCTAAAAGGCTGGAATTTTAAGCAATTTGAGAGCTTATATAAAATTTATCTGTCCAAATAAATTTTAGACTGTCCGACAATCTATTAGGATAGGTAGATTCCATGTCAAGTCTCTCAAATGTATTACTCAAATTACCGGAGATCCTGTCCAGTACGTGCTAGTGACTAGAAGATACCAATCATTTTGTCTCTGAGCTTAAAATTTCAGCTTTGTAGCTTATGGGATGTTTCTTCCACAATCGCTTTCAAAAAAGTCGTCTCTTTTGAAAAACCTGGTTTAATTATTATTACAAAGAACCTTTTTCAAAGTCGTATCCATGTTCAGTCCAAATATTTCCTTAAGTTGTTGAAATTCATCATCTAGAAAAAGAAATTAATCTAAAAATTGTCCCTCCAAGGCCTTTCCTAAGTTCCCCATGATGTTAAAATAAGTAAATTTAGAAGTTTCTCGTGTCCCACTAAAAATGATGTGGCTTTTAAAATTACAATTTGATTAAAATTTAATAGTGATCTATCACACATGGTGATTTGAACAACAAATTACCGGAGATCCTTGTCCGGTGCTAGTGATTAGAAGATTCCAATCCTTTTGTCTTTGAGCTTGGAATTTCAGCCTTGTAGCTTATGAGATGTTTCTTCCACAATTGCTTCAAAAAAGCCGTCTCTTTTGAAAAACCTAGTTTAATTATTATTACAAAGAATCTTTTTCAAAGTTGTATCCATGTTCAGTCCCAATATTTCCTTAAGTTGTTGAAATTAATCATCTAGAAAAAGAAATTAATCTAAAAATTGTCCCTCCAAGGCCTTCCTTAAGTTCCCCATGATGTTAGAATAAGTAAATCTAGAAGTCCCTCTCGTGTCCCACTAAAAATAATGTAGCTTTTAAAATTACAATCCGATCAAAATTCAGTAGTGATCTATCATATATCAAATAATAATTTTGATAGTCACATTATTTTTAGAGGGACACATGAGCAGCTTCGAGCATTACTCTGTTAGAACACTACAAGATATATCAGGATATGTATTTTTAACCTATATACTTTTATCTATATTTGCACAAGCGAATCAGAAAACCCAAATGATACAATTTTATACACACAATCTTTAAAATGATAACACTCAATGGGAAAACACAATGAAGTCAAAGGTAAATATAAAATTTATTTAGTCTAAGGAACACATACAAACATAAGCATATATAAGAAGAAATTTAAAGGTTCGGTTTTTCCATTACATAAATTTTCTGCTCCATTAGATGCCATTTGTCATAATCCATATATGGTGCCTACCACATCTGATATTTTAAACAGCATTTTTCTTCAAATTATGAAGAACCAAACCTTAATGTAATAATATTTCATTCTTTCTCAGGTTGTTTCACCTTAGCCCCATCAACACTCTCCGCTGGAGGCAACGTCTGCACGCAGTAGTTGTAGAAAAAAGGCATGTCAAGATCTAGCTACGAAGTCGAAGATAGCCGTAGTGAATATAACATTTTATCAAAAAGGGTTACGGCATAGTCTTTTGGACATTTTATCAAACATGTCATGCCCATTAACTTCCCGCAAAATTCGAAGCACTATAACATACTGATAATGAGTCAAGTTTGAATCAATGAAGTCATGAAAGAGAGAGAGAGGGGATTACAAGATCAGGTTTGTATGTGTTGTGGACAACGGATGCGCCAGCGAGGAGCGAGACGACGACAACCACGCACGACCAGGCCAACGATGGAGTCCCCGTGGGTTGTTTACCCCCTCCAAATTTCTGATTCATCATTCTAAACACCACCCGCGCACAACCAAAAGAAGACGACACAAATAAAGCTAATTCGCCCGACCAACACAGTGTCAAAAACGGGTCTTAGTCCAAGAATAAATAGATCGGGCTTGATAGCATATATATCAATATGTACTCTTAACATGTTATACTTTTACGGGACGCATGATGAGGTCACATGTTTTAAGTGATTTTTTTTTTTTTTTTTTTTTTTTTAATTTATTTAAAGAAATGCTACATATTAATATATTATACTCACATTTTACCATATCCTATTGGGTTGACGTCGCAGATCACATCAGCCTTTTAATTTTTTTACAATGGCTAGTCTAAGTGCGCGCTATCGGGCACTACTATTTTAGTCTATATTAAGACGAGTTACACAAGAACTCAAGAGACAAGAGTTACCACTACAAAAAAAGGCCTTTGGCGACGCTTTTTAAACGTCACTATTCATCAAAAAACCGTCACCAATCACTTGGTGTCATTTATTCTGCGTCGTTTGCTAAGTGTTGCCGCTCACAGGTCTGGAAATTTTTTTCACGACGCTTCTTTCGTAAGCGTCATAAATTCATGACGCTTCTATTGCAAGTGTCATAAATTATTTTTTAATGACGCTTTTTTGGTAAGCGTCATAAATTACAAATAATGTCACTTTTTTGTAAATGACGCAATTTTTTGTGACGCTTACACAATAAACGTCATTATTTTGTGACACCTACGGTATAAAGTAGCTTAAAATTTTATGACACTTATGTATGAAACGTCATTATTTGGTGACACTTACACAGTAAACGTCATTATTTTGTGACACCTACGGTATAAAGTAGCTTAAAATTTTATGACGCTTATGTATGAAACGTCATTATTTGGTAACGCCTAATGTATAAAGGACGTTAAAATTTTATGTCATTTTTTGGGTAAGTGTCACAAAATTATGTCGTTTACTCGGTAAACGTCATAAACATTCTACAAACTAATTGTTTTTAAAAAAATAAAAACAAATTGATTATCATATGAAATTTCCTCATTTTTTAAATATGTTTTTACCTCATAAAACATCTGCAAAATAACTTAATTGAAAACAAAATCATATAGACAAAATACTAAATATCATTAGATTGCCAACAATGTAGTCATATTATATTGCACCATTGTTTCAAAATAAGCAAACAACTAAAAGCAATGCATAGTACCATTGTTTCAAAATAAGCAAACACCTAAAAGCAATGTACTCGTAGTACCATTGCTCCAATTCCTTAATCACAAAATACTTAAAAAAAAAAAAAACATCATATTGCATGTTCTGCTTGACATCCTGTTGTATATATATCAGCCTTGTTCTGCACCATTGAAATTCAACAACTGCTCTAAATCCTACAATCAGGGGAACAAAATGTTAGGGTCATCCATATAGTAGTCAAATAAATTAGTACTAGTAGTCAAAACATTACAACTAGACATCAAACTTAACATATATGGACACTATCTTTATTTCATACAACCATTGTAAGCGTTTTAATTTGTCTGTGTTCTAAGGAACATTTTGGTTTTGATGCCTATGCATGGGTGGAACAAGTATAAACAAACAATCTTCAAATCTATGTAGTTCATCTAATGAATATTGCTTCAAGCCCACAAAGAAACGAGTAAACGGAAAAGGGTAATTGCTTCCAGGTTTCATAAACAACAAGTACTTAAGCAAAATATACCTAAACCAAGAAGCTAAGAGAACTGTAAAAGTGAAGAAATAGATAGACCAGCTAGTAGACAAATTGCATATATATATATAACCTATCTGTTATCAAAATAGAAAGAAAGAAATTAAAACTGATCAGGCACTGTACGTACTGTAATTTTAATAAAACAGGAATAAGCTCCCTTGCTTTCCTTTCTATTTATTTCTAGTTCCATGTGGGCAATGGCTATACGTGCGCACGTACTAGAACAAGAGCAAAATGCAAACTTGTTGAGATCGAGAGGAGGAAATTAATTAATTAATTCCCTTGAATGATCGAGTACTATTTCACCCCCCTGCACTTAATTTGTTCCTCAAAATCATGATAATTGTTGGCTACAAATTAAAGGAAGCTATTTGCAATATTTCGAAGTGAGAGTGATCGATGCGATCTTCACATAGATGCAAGAAGCACTACGTACATAACTTAATTAACAAACAACAAATCAAAACCAATTCAGCTACAAAAAAAAAAAAAAATTTGCAACAAATATTATATACAAAGACTAGCTAACAGATTATATTGTTTCTAATTGAACACATCCAATCCAATATTTCAGTTGGACAAGATCCTTGGAAGCGAAAAACATATAAAACCATTGTCAATATTCTGTCTAAAAACCCAAAACCAGCTTCACAATCCATGCATGAATGTCTAAACCTAGCTAGTAAAGTACGAATAGAAGTGTTCCTCATACTCTCAATTATTTAAGCACAAGAGTCCAAATGCATGTGTAGATTAACAACAAAAGCCATCCATAGACTCTATGCTGTCTCCAACAACAAATCAGAATTTTTTAACACAATACCATATATCTCGTAAGTTCAATTCCTGCAAAGGCAAAAAAATATCAAATCTATATATATATGTATGCCCCCAGAGAAAAAGTCTTCTTTTATCATAGCCATGGACTTGCATCCATCAATAAGTCAATATCTTCGTTAAATACCTCCAAAATCTCTAAGTATCTATGAATTACAGTACAAATTAGATATTCGACACAATTTAGTGCATGCTAACTGTCAAATGCTTAAAGATGCTCTATTGATCATAAGTTGAACGAATTCTATAGGAAAGTGGCTAGTAAATATTAACTAACAAAACCATATACATAAGTCGAGCTAGCAACAACAAATACAAAGGCTAAACCTAGGAGGGTACGTAGGTGGGATGGGAAAATGATAAAGTAATCCAGAAATTGGTAAAAAGTAAGTGCAACTAAATATTGTTACTTAAAACACCTTCATATTTGTGTTTCGTCGTCATCTCACGCTTGATTATCCTCATTGACCGCAATTGGGTGTTCACCTACAATAAGAGGGGAATCATGTTGATGACTTTACGCAAATTAATAAGTATTAATTGTGTTATATTACGTCACATGACATTTAAACTAAGTGATTCCTAGTTTATAGATAAAACTAAAATAAAATATTACCTGCTCCATTACCCACGGATAATTTGTGCATTACAGGTAGGGAAGTTGTTTTTAGAATAATGTTCGACACATTGTCCCTATGCACATTCCCTTCCACAAGCATGGCAATAAGCTTTCTCATTTCAGTCATCTCATTATCTTGTTTCTCACGCGCCATTTGCATTTGTGTAACTTGATCTTTCAGTTGATTAACTTCACTTACAAGTTCAGGATCTTGGGAAGCCAATGTTGATGTCCTAAATGAACTGCACCTGGATCTGCCCGGTGTTGACCCCAATCCAAATCCACGAACACGACCAAGATTTTCAGGGCCCATTACCTGCCCGTACACATCCTCTTGGGACCATTGTATTATGCCTTCTGTACATGATCTAGATGTTGGAGAATCCTGCGACATGAGTTCCTTCATCTTATCTTGTAAATAAGTTCAAACTTAGCATCTATATATTTATATCAATTATACGAGACAAAATTATATAAAAAATAATTTATTGTACAAACTTTAAGAAAGCATAATACAACATTTGCACTTATGATTTTTTCCTTGGCCTTATCATTGACGGGTGTGCCATCACTTTTTGTGTGAGTTTCTATAAACAGTTCATGCCTTGTGGGGGTATACCCTACCTTTGTCTCCTACAATATCTGAATTTTAGTACATAACCTATCAAACAATGTAATTTAATTGAAACACCGAAAGTAAATACCCACTCGTCAACAATTCGGGCAATGCTTTTTGACCCTAAGGTGTGTGAAAACTCTTGCATGCCACGTCTTTCCTTATTCTTCTCGGCTCTTTCCTAGACATTTTGCATTAATATTAATATTACAAATAAATATATGTATGTAAAACATTTAATACGGTATTGATTTGCGTTATTACCCGATCTTTTTTGGTTAGCCATGTACCAATTGTGGTCTCTATATCATCTGCATTGTATAAGTGGAGATTCGGTGTTGTTTGCAACACATCTTCAATTTTTTCACCTTCCTTAAGCTACAGAGATTGCTTCAAAGTGTGCTTGAAATCTTTTCTTTTCTTTCCAAAATCCTTGAAGGCAATATGTTGAACTCTTTCAATAGGTACATTGGTCTCCACATAGACTTTTTTCTGCATAAAAATTATAATTGCATATCAATAAATATTTTGCCACTAATAATCAGTTCAACAATTATTACAAAGTAAAATTAATAAAAATAAAAAAAAACTTTTCTCAAGACATGCACCTACCATAAGAACATCCCATATATCTTGTTTTTGTTGTGTTGGTACCTTCCTCCAATCGCAAGTGTGAAAATCACAAAATTTTCCAGTTCTGACCAACTTTGCACCAAGTCTACGAAATTTCATTCCTGCAATGCCTACTGGCAGACCAAGCCTATTACACCGTAGCACCACCTTCTCACCTTCCGGGATGCGCCAAATATCCGTAGGTTAAGGGACTTTCCTTGTGCCTATTACCCCATCTTTATCTGTATTTTGAAACAAGTAGCATTAATTATAAATGAAATAGTTATAGACATGATAGTAATATTATTAAAACATTAAAGCAATCGTGGACTGGAATATGTATGCTAAACATACTAATTGTGTGAACCTCCCCACGTCCTAGTACTTGTGCTTGTGTCCCCTGTGTGGGAGTGGATGTTTGTGGCTCACTGTGATCCTCTATTGGGTCACTGCATCCCTCTAGGCTAGGAGTGGAGGTAGATGGACCAAGGCTATTTGGTACCTCCTCCGAATTGGGATCCTGCGTCTCCTCATCATCATAGGGTACAGAGGCCTCCACAGGTACTGGTGCACTTATCCTCACTGATTTGGACAGTGGCGATAATGGCGGTACAGAGGCCTGCACAGATGGTGCGCTTATCCTCACTGATTTGGACAGTGGCGGTAATGGCGGCGATACAGATGCCTGCACAGGTGGTGCGCTTATCCTCACTGATCTGGACAATGGCAATTTCTTTGGTTTTCTTTTTGTCCCCATTGCTACCTACCCACATAGTGCAACATAAATGTTAGAAGTAATAATGCAAACAATAAGAACAAAATATCAAGCTATCATAACATTATTTAATAAGATTATTAAATGGCTTACCGAAATATGTACAAACTACCGAGCATAAGGCTACATTTACTTACTCCAAAAAAAGAGAGACTATGTTTCCTTATGCTCCCGACACCGAAACTTCGATGGCAGGAACATTGTCACGTGCACACTCAACATTATCATTGTCAGCATCATTTGGGTCCGCATTAATGTTTCGGTTATATGGCTCGTTCTCACGATAGTTGCCATTATCATCATCATCGTTTTCTTCCCCCCCTTGGCCAATGTCGTACACGTGTCTTGGTTTTGTTCTAACTACGACAGCCCAGTCCGGGTGCCTCTCATCCTCGACATAGTATACTTGTGATACTTGAGAAGATAATACGTACGGGTCATCAGTAATACGATCCCCCGTGTGGATTAAACTCACAAGGGGGATCCCATATTCGTCCTTCTTATATCCCTTATTTTTCTCTATGTCAGCCCAATCACACTTGAATAGCACATATCGAGACTCGTCGTAATATTGCACCTCGATTATGCGAGTTAACTTGCCGTAGTAGGTTGGGCCATCAACAGTTGGCATACATACTCCACAATTTTGAGATGTCTTTCCATTATCGTGGAACAAAATACGAAACAGCATGCCATTACTAACATAACGGCTATATTCTACAGCGGACCGCATCGGCCCTTTGGCATGCCATACAAGCTTATCACCCAACACATTTCTGTGAATCTCATCCAATTGTTGAACCTGATATTTGGAAAGAGTTAAATAGATTCAATAATAAGTAAGGCTTACTTTTCATATATTAGCATATACAACATAAATCTTACATAGACTCGGTACCAATCACAGAATTGGTCTCTATGCTTCTTAAGCAATTCAGTATCTGAATTTCGTTCCCTATTTTGTGTTTCCCTTAGCTTCTCCAAGTGCATCCTACGTTTAATCCACATGTAAAAGTTACTATCAACTGTATTATATGAGTGAGTAATAAAATTAATAAAGCTATTCACGTGCGAAATGGAAGGAACTCGTCGGAGTTGAATAGAATATATCGATGTACTTGTATCAATGTGTTTCCATCGAGGTTAACAGAAGTTACCGCCCCTCTAGATTCTTCAGGGTTCCTTAGAGGCCTATTATGGAATGTTGGTGTGTTGACAAGGTATCGCGAACAAAACGTCAATAATTCGGCCGCAATGTAACCTTTCGCAATAGAGCCTTCCGGTGCAGCTCTGTTGCGAACGGTAAATTTGTATTGACCAAGGGACCTACGGTGCGTACAACAAATTATATACAGACAACTAAGTACATACATCTAAAGAATTATCCAATGTTAAATTTCAACAACTTAATCATTCATACCTCTCAACAGGATACATCCACCGATAGTGAACAGGACGTCCAAGCTTACATTCACGAACTAAATGTATGACTAGGTGCACCATCACTGTAAAAAAACCGGGAGGGAAAATCTTTTCCAAATTGCACAATATTATGGGGATTCTATCCTCAAGACGGTTCAGATCTTCTAATCGTAGTGTTTTGGAACAAATCTCCCTAAAGAAGCAAGACAAATCTATCAAAGGTTCAACGACCTTCTTTGGTAAGGATCCGCGAAGTGCAATTGGAAGGAGTTGTTGCATGAGTATGTGGCTGTCATGACTCTTCAAACCTCCAATGGTACGTTCTTTAAGTTTTACACACCGTGACACATTTGAAGCATACCCATCAGGCACTCGTACATCCTTTATGACCTTCAAGAACTGATATTTCTCATCATTTGACATTGTGAAGCAAGCTGCAGGCAGATATGTCTTACCGTTATCGTTAGTAAATGGATGTAGTTTTGGTCTCAAACACATTTTTTGTAGGTCCTTACGTGCTTCATGGTTGTCTTTTGTTTTTCCTTTTATGTCCAACAGTGTACATATAATATTATCGAGCACATTTTTCTCTAAGTGCATCACATTAATGTTGTGGCGTAAAATATTATCTTTCCAATAGGGCAATGTAAAGAAAATACTACGCTTCTTCCATATTATCTCGTCATCATCGGCAACAGTACTCCTTTGTCGTTTCTCCGCAACATGGCCAACATGTCCAAATACCTCTAATTGTCTCATGATCTCATCACCGCTTGGCACAAGAGGCGGAGGACCCATTTCTTGTGTACCATCAAACGCTCTCTTATTTCTTCTCCAACTATGATCCAAAGGCAACCATCGCCTATGCCCCATATAACATTGTTTATTGCCATAAGTTAACCAGGTAGACCGCGTAGAGTCCATACAACAAGGACACGCCTTTTTGCCTTTCGTACTCCAACCAGACAAATCTGCATAAGCCGGAAAATCGTTTAGTGTCCACATTAAGGCTGAACGCATCGTGAACTTCTTTTTCACTGATACATCAAAAGTTGACACTCCGACCTCCCATAATTCCTTTAATTCTGATATAAGAGGTTGTAGATAGACATCTATTTTCATTCCAGGTGAACTTGGGCCTGAGATAATCAATGATAACATAAAATATAGTTGTTTCATGCACATCCAAGGAGGCAAGTTGTACGGTATCAACATTACCGACCAAGTACTGTGAGTTGTGCTCATATTCCCAAAAGGATTAAATCCATCAGAGGATAAGCCAAGCCTCACACTACGTGGATCTGAGGCAAAGTCTGGGTAGCATGAATAGAATGTCTTCCAGGCATCACCATCTGCCGAATGCCTTAGTACCCAATCTTTTATACGCCCATGAGCATGCCACTTCATGTGTTTAGCTGTGTGATGTGACGTAAACAACCGTTGCAACCTTGGTATCAATGGAAACCACCGCAACACCTTTGCCGGCTTTCGTTTAGATGTTCGTGATGACTCTTCTTCCTCACTAATGTCCTCCTTCCACTTCGACGCCTTGCATGACGTACATCGTTCTAACTTCTCGGTGTCCCTCCAAAACAACATACAATCATTGGGACAAGCAAGAATCTTTTCATATCCAAGTCCCAAGTCCCTCATATACTTTTTCGCCTCGTTCGTGTCCTTAGGCAAAACAACATTTGTTGGTAGCAACTCATTAATAAATTCAAGGAGGAGTGAGAATATCGTGTTACTGAATCCACCCATACACTTCAAATTATATAGACGCACAATAGCCCCCAATTTGCTATGCTTTGTATTCTCGTGGAGTGGGGTATCGGCATCCTTAAGTAAATCGAAGAACTTCCTCATCTTCTCGTCAAAGTCATCTGAATCCTCTTGTACGGCTTCGGCTTGTGCACCAACTTCGGACCCACCTTCTTCGGCTCGTACGTCGTGCATGTTGAAAATGTCATGCAACATGGCATGCATCCCACTAGACCCGACAAAGGGAGGCATCCTATTGGTGGGAGCCGTTACAGGGCCGTGTGATACGGACTCCCTATTAACAGAAGCGTTAATCTTTTCCCCATGCAGTACCCAATCGGTATAACCCTCCAAGATTCCTGGGCCCGTCATCAAATGGTCGTAGACAACTTCCTGTGTCAATGAGTTGCTCATGCGACAACGCTTACATGGGCACAAAATGAAGCCTGGTGTATTGGTGTTGCTAAATGCAAAATTCAGAAATGCTTCGATACCATCTAGATGCTCTTTTGAACCTCTAGACATTCTCATCCAACTCTTGTCCATGGCTTGACTACAATTAATTTGACAAAACAGAGATTTACAAAATAATTATTAACATGAACAAACAAATAGAAAATGAAAAGGCAAAAACAGAGCATGAAGAGAAGATGAGCATACTATTGGTGTGTGTGTGTGAATGAGTGAATGGCAAAAAATGAGTAAGATGAGTAAACTTCTTCTAATATATTAATTTGCTTTGAAAGGTCTAGGTACAGCAAGCAACTTATTATTTTGATTAAAAGGATCTAAGCTTCCCGGAACTTCTTTTACATGGAACTTCTTTTACTATTAATTAATTAAACTTTATAAAGAGTTGGTTGCGTCTCCTTTCTAGCATGGAACTTCTTTTACTATTAATTAATTAAACTTTGTCCACATGCATAGCAAATCCTACTTTCTATGTTTCCTGGACATAACTGATGAGAAAGGTGTAGCCTGGCCCCCATCTTGAACCTAAATTTCCATAGGAAAGAAAATTATATATATAACTTGATGCACATTTACAAAATTAAAGTCCAACAACCAATGTGGTCAACAACCCATCATTGGGTCTAGAGTTTCTTGACAGCACGCATCTTCTTGGTGAACAGGAATGCAAATCAAACTTATCATCTAAAACATGCTCAGCATGAACAAAATCATTACTTTTTTTTTTTTTTGGATGAAAAAAAACTTTATAAAGCCCAAAACAACAACAAAATCCCTCCAAACAGGTGCAAACTACTCAGAGCAGAGTGGACAACAACTAAGGAAAAACCGACAACTAAGAAAAAACAAACCATCACCTACACTTTCTGAATCAAATCAGATTCCATAGCAGAAACAAAAACAAAAAAATTACTTTTGCAAACATGCTCATCATGTTCGATCCATTGCAGGCAGGCATGGAGCTCTAATGGTATGGAATTATTTGCTTATGAACTAACATTGAATTCTCTCTCTCATTAACTGTGTCTAGAAGAATGTATATATACAGTGCCGATCGATAACTTCGCATAGAAAATGAAGGGTTGGTTGGTTTATTATGTCTTCCTTCATATCACAAGCTGCCAAGTGGCAACAGTACTTGATCATTTCGTGGATTTCATATGTAATTATTATAAATTAGATTTATTGTTGTTAATGTAGAAATAGAAGAGACTTATAACGTTCATATTATTTCTCTATAAATAGCGTCTTGTATACAATCAAATATATCAAGAAAATATATAACCAAGAAAAGGCTTTGAAGTGTGGACATAGACCATAGGCCGAACCACCTAAAATTTATGTTTCTCTTCTTGCCTTTATCTCTCTTTAAATTATTATTAGTTCTTATAGTCCAATGGGATGAAGGTGTGATGAAAATATAGTATTTAACATTATTTATTTATTTTTTTTCTAAAAAATGGTCTGACATAAAAGCTACTTAAAACATACAACAGAGCACGTGTGAAATGGATGTGAAAACTAGTAGCAGTACTCCATTATTAATTGTTGCTTCTTTACGCGTCATTTAAATATAATTTATCTATTCTTCCAATAAAAGTGCACAAATATATATTCTTTTGGATTGTTTTCAAAAGCAAAGTTCATGAATTAAACAACATTGATGAGCTTGGAACAAACCGGAAGGAGGAGACCATATCCATATCATCCTTTTATTATAATTGGTATTTATAGATAGGGATGTGGATAAGTGGCTGATGCCTGATAGTAAGTATGGTGCGTTTGGTTGGAATAAT
Organism: Alnus rubra; assembly: GCA_028654335.1. Taxonomy (NCBI): domain Eukaryota; kingdom Viridiplantae; phylum Streptophyta; class Magnoliopsida; order Fagales; family Betulaceae; genus Alnus; species Alnus rubra. The sequence continues at coordinate 671,498 of JAJPGS010000400.1, read as the reverse complement.
TTTCAATATTCGAAAACCCGGAACCCGGATCCATGAGGAATAAAACCCGAAAGTCGTTTGAATATGGTTTAAATGCGGTTTGGATTTCAAGGTGAAGTGATAGTGGAAAAGGTGTGGCTTTTGAGGTGGATAGCATTAAATGCAACTCTGAAAGGCTGTCTATTTTGAGACTTGTAACATATATTTTTAAAAAATAAAAAGAAAAATAGGAAAATGGGGTGGCCAAAAGCCACCCCCAGAGTGGCCGGTGCCACTTCTGGGGGTGGCTCGCGTCCACCCCAGGGGTCGTGGGTGGCCGCGCGCCACCCCCTTAGCCCTAAGGGTGGCTTTTGGGCCACCCCAAGTGGATTTCGGGGTGGCCCGAAAGCCATCCCTGGGAGATTGAGGGTGGCGCGCGGCCACCCCCAGGGGCAGGGGTGGCTCGCAGGCCACCCGCCCTCCCCAAGGGTGACAGCCACCCAAAAACACTGTATTTTATTTTATTTTCTCAAAAATAAAAATAAAAATAAAAGTTTAGTTTTTTTTAGTTTTTAATTTTAATTTTTTTTAACAGTTTTTTTTATTATTAGTTTTGTTATTTTTTATAGTTTTTTATTTATTTATTATTGGTTTTAATTATTTTGTTTAGTTTTTTTTTATTAGTTTTAATTATTTTTCAAAAATTTAACACTTATTTTCATAACACCAATCATTATACACAACTTTTCATACAATCCAATCATTTCTAATCACTTTCTATCATTAAAAAAATACTTTTTTCCAATCTCAAAATTCAACACCCAAACACATATTCAAAAAGAAACTGAATTTTATTCAACATTCAAACACATTTTTATTACCTTGAAATTCACAAACAGATTCAGAATATTATTCATATTCGAAATATTCAATACCCAAACGCAGTAACCCAAATATCTAATGGTGACCAGAAACAAAGATGACACAACATAATAATGATATTGGATGAATGTTGTTGTAAGGGATCAACTTATATCTTTAATGGTATCATTGTAAGTATTCTACATGACTTAAGTATAATCTTAATTATTTGTATATAAGTTATTGAATACTTTTTCTTACAAATGATTTTGTGGTTGAATCAAAGAGAGGATGACTTTTAAACTGAATTAAAATGTTTTGGTACTATAAATAAGTGGAGCTATCAAAAGAGAAATTACTACTATTAAATCAATGTTTCTACTCACAAAGATAGTCGAATAGCTCAAAAAGTGACGCTTACGGTGTCCAGATACCGGTCTGAATAAATAGGGCCCGAATTAACACGAGAAACCACTCCATTGGGGTTGGTGGCTTACACAATTTATTTATTTATTTATTTTTATATTTTTCCACTAATAAGCTGATGATGTGATCTTTCTAAATATGAAGCGCAAGAAGCATGAAGCGAGCAACCAAACATTTTTAATGAGTTTTCCAATTAGGCCATGATATATGGAGAAAACACTCAAAGAGAGAGAGAAAAAAAAAATATATATATATATATATCCAACAAAAAAATGAAGAAAAACAAGTCCAAGCATGCCTTTTTTATAGGCTGCAATGATTAAAACCTAATCCTAATAGCAAAATATTACGAAACTACCTTTAAAAACAAATAAAACACAACAAAATTCACTAGAGCATTAATTAGCTTTGATCAGTGATTCAGTGCCTGACCAAAGATTAACAAGGCCTGCAGATTGCCATGTGAGTTGGTGAAGCACAGAAGATAAGACAGTGCTTTATAAATATAGCTATTGACGCCATACAAATTGCTCCACCAAACATATATCTCCCGTCTTCTCTTTTTTCAAGCCATACAAAATGGCTCCAACAATTTCTGCACCAATCACCGACTCCTCAGAAATCACTGACTTTATCATAAGCGAAGGCAATGGAGTAAAGGGTCTCTCCGAAATGGGTCTCAAAAGCCTTCCTAAGCAATATATCCAACCCATAGAAGAAAGGATCAGTGCGAGCCAAATCATGCCCCAACAGTCTATACCCATCATCGACATGTCAAGCTGGGACGACCCAAACGTGGCAGAATCAATCTGCAATGCAGCAGAGAAGTGGGGTTTCTTTCAGATTACTAACCATGGAGTGCCCATTGAAGTGCTCGAGAGTGTGAAGGAGGCAACGCATAGGTTCTTTGGGTTGCCAGCTGAGGAGAAGAGGAGGTTTTTAAAAGAGAATTCACCTTCCAAAAATGTGCGGTTTGGCACAAGCTTTACTCCTGAAGCAGAGAAGGCTCTTGAATGGAAAGATTACCTGAGCCTCTTCTATGTTTCAGAGGATGAGGCCTCTGCATTGTGGCCTCCTGTGTGCCGGTAACAGAGTTTAATTTATATAACTTTGCACATTTTGTTTACACGTCAAATACATAACATAGATCGATCTATTGAAAAAAATAGATTTTTTATTTATTATTATTTTCAATTTTTTTACAAACGTAGCATAAATACATGCATATACAATTACATATTGCTCGTACAGTTGATCGCATTTAGGTGGTCTAATCATGAGGTCAAAGACAAAAAAACAAACAATGATGCATGACTCACTGGGTAGAGAACACTCTGATGCCTAATTTTAAGTCAGCAAGGTGTTTAGAAGAGAGAATTTGTTAAACAACAGAGTGAGAAAGGAAAGTGTGCATATTTCATAATAGGGTCTGTCACCTTTATTTATAAGATTGTCCTTGTTAATTATGATAAATAAGTTTAATATGGCAAGAAAAGGAGGTAAAGTGTCCAACATGGAGTTTGTATATTCTCATGAATAGCTTTTCTTAAGGGTATTCTAACGGATCATTTCCTTATTGAGCCAAGTCTAAATAGGTAAGACCATTAAAGGGGAATACCCTTCCTTCTATGGTTCTCTTATCACGTATCCTTGGACAAATGACTGGCAGTCAGAGTATTATCGGTTAGTGGTTCCCTCGGGTGGAGCTGACTTACCGGGCTTGAGTGGGCCTCTAAGAAATGGTATTACAAAATATGAATATCTCTATAGATGCATGCATGCATGCATATTTTGTTAGGTTAATTGTATTTATGCATGTATATAGTTGCTGCGGACTAATTATTGCTTACTTTCAGGGATCAAGTGCTTGAGTACATGAAGAGTTCTGAAGTCGTTATCAAACGGCTATTAGAGGCGCTAATGAAGAGATTAAATGTGAAAGAAATTGATGAAATGAAAGAATCACTGTTAATGGGTTCAAAGAGGATTAACCTTAACTACTATCCCACTTGTCCTAACCCTGAGCTCACAGTGGGAGTAGGACGTCATTCTGATGTCTCAACTCTCACCATCCTCCTTCAAGACGACATTGGTGGACTTTATGTGCGAGGAGACAACGACAGGTGGATCCATGTTCCACCTGTAAGTGGGTCCCTTGTGATCAATGTCGGTGATGCTCTGCAAATAATGAGCAACGGTCGATACAAGAGCATTGAGCACCGTGTGGTTGCCAATGGAAGCAGGAACAGGATTTCAGTTCCCATTTTCGTGAATCCCAGGCCATGTGACATGATTGGTCCTTTCCCTGAAGTTCTCGAGGGAGGGGAGGAAGCAGCATATAAGCAAGTTCTGTATTCAGATTATGTCAAACATTTTTTCAGGAAGGCTCATGATGGGAAGAACACAGTTGAATTTGCAAAAATATGATGTTTTTTTTTTTTTCCGAGGTTTTACGAGGTTGTTCTGTTGCAATTAAAATAATTGTGATGAAAAACCACCGAGTCTGGAAGGACCGGAGGGTTTTTCTTTGCTAAAAAAGTGGTTTCGCCTTGATTCTTCTTTTTTAAGATACATGGACCATACAATGTTTGTACGTTTGTAATTCGAATAAATGTGTTTACTGTTTCTATGCACTAATTATAATAGTTTTCTTTTAAAAATGAATCAATGGAATCCCTGCACATGCAGTGCACAGTTTTGAGCTTGTTGTTATGCAGCCATCTAGATGCCCTAATGAAGAGACTCAACATGAAAGAATGATGAAACTACAAAGATTTCTCCGAATGGGTTCAATAAGGTTCAAGCCTGATATGTATATATTCTATTAAAAAAAGGGTAGGAGAGGGAAGATAGGTCGTGGCAACCCTACTTGGGCATGACCATCATAGCCTCGATCTTATCTGCTGAGGAACCAATGATTGGAGAGGCCTAGACGGGCCCACCAAGGTGAGGGATCCGTAGGCGCTCATTCAAGCCGATTGAGCCATAACTTAATCCCAGTCCCATTGAGAGTCGATCATGAGTAGGACCATCAAAGGAACAAGAAACGTCACACTGTCGCCCTCGAAACTCGATCCCTTTACTACCTAGCCTCCTAAGCTTTTACCACTAGACCATCACCCTGAGTGGTAGGTTCAAGGCTGATTTACTTCTACCTCATTTGTGCCAAACTCTCATGGTATCGGAACTGAAATACTAAGTTTGAACCTTAAATCGACACTTCATTGGGATAAGGGTGATTTAACCCCTCAATCCAGCAAAACTGATTTAAACTCCTCATACAAGAAACAATGATTACTACCTGATATGTCCTGATCGTCGTGACTCCATATCTAATTCAAAATTTTCCTGCTAATTAGAAATCAGCCTTGCCAATGAAACCACCAATATGTAATTAAATGAGGAGCTACCACCAGCATCCTCTGAGGGGGAAAACAATCAGTGATAAGCAAGAACCAAGCTTCGAGCCATGAGATTGTGATATAAGATCGGATGCAGGCCAAGCCTACCACAAGACAGTAATATTGTAATTGTTTAATTGTGTTGCTTGTGATAAAATAAAGATATTTAGTTCACTCTATGTTGTCAGCCAGTTACAACTCACAATCTGCGACTATATGAACCTAACATTATAGTATATCATCATATAGACTCCTGATTTATTAACAACAAAAACAATGCCATCAAGGATTTTTTTCTCTCGACGTGTAATGTTTATCAACCACTTCTTTTTTGTGTGTACATACTTCAGTTCAAGCATCTCAAAAGGAACCTCACATGAATGGATTGCTGAGATTTGATGCTCCAATTACAATTTCGCCGCTAAATTCTACTCCATATTGGAATCTCATGCTTAATTTGGTCTCTAAGAACCCTTCTCAGTAACTTGTTAGAAGCTGTTCTGGGAAACTCTGGAGCAATCATAACATTGTTTACCTGTTAATCAGTTAAAAGGAGTTGGAGAAATTGGATCAATAACTTATGAAATAATATAGGCCAATTTGGGGAAACCACCATAGAATTGAAATCAGTTCCCTCTCTTCTACATATCATTTGAAATGAGTGGTGAAACTGTTCATAGCATCTGGTATGAGTCTAGTATAATAGCATTCACAGTTTCATTAGAATTTGGAAAGATGAAACAATTTTGATTTTCTGTCAACATTATTTGAATCATAAAAGTCCAAAAGGTGACTCTTAAATTTAAAGTATGAATTTAACCTCGAAGAATGATTAGGTGATAGTAAAATTTAAAATTAATTGTAAGGGATTTGAATAGAATGGCATAAGAGTCAAACCTTAAACAAAGGGTTGAGGTTGCTTTGAATGGCTCTTGAGAATTTACTCTTCAACTCATCTGGTATAGCATTAAACCCCTTCTTTAATACTACAAATATAACCAACTGTTCTGGACCACCATATACTGGTGCAACACTTACTGCAGCAGTCTCCAAGATGCTTTCATCAGCACGGTCACACACACGCTCAATTTCAATGGAACTTATCTGCATATCAAGAAATATCAAAGTTTCTCAATATTTCAAAAATTTGTCTAAAAAATACCAATTTAAAAAAAGGAAAAAGGTGATGATTCAGTTAGTTGAAGCTAATTCAAGTATGATTAAGTGTACTACATATCAAGAACTTATTTGGCAAGATTCAAATGTCAAGGCTTCCTTTCCAGTTGACTTAATGCAACCCATGTTTGATAAAAATTTAGACCTTTGTCTTCCACCAGTTAGTCCACAGCATATAGCAGGGTCATTGTCGAAGATCAAATAAAAAATGAGGGGATTGGTGAACATGGTACCTTAATGCCTCCAAGGTTCATGGTGTCGTCAGCCCTGCCCTGTACAATCAAATAGCCTCCAACAGTTCTCTTAATGATATCCCCATGTCTCCTGAGGCGCTGTCAAAGCATGTATCAAGTTATAATAGGATGCAAGCCACCTTCAATCACATAACTCACCAAGCAGAATATATTATGCTTCTACATCTGCTATCTAGAGAAATGGGAGACAATCAATTTCGAGTCCCTTAAAACCCAAACACATATGCACCCAGTCTCAAGATACTTATAACCCAGTTAGCAGACCGAGAGATCCATATAAAAGGGAACTGCATCTTATAGTCTAGGTAATTAGTCCCCAATAGGGTAATGGCACTAATGATGCTGCTTTCTGGGGAAGAAACAACAAATATTCTCAAATGGGTATCTCGTTCTATGTGTCTGTATCTGATATATCTTATATGATATTACAATTAGGCATACAAAGAAGTATGCAAGTATTCTAAAATAGGCAGGTATAAGCATACCATTCCTTTGTACATTGGCATTCCCTTGAAGTAAACATTCTCATGATCAGCATTAAGCAATCTATCAGTTGCTCCCATGTATATAGGGAAGAGGCCCACTTCGCCAACACAAGCTTGATCATCAGGCTGTCATAGAGGTCAAAGAGGTCAGATATATCCATGTACAATATAATCTTTTAAGTATTTTAAGTATTGGTCATTTCGCTTGGCTTCTTTGTTAGAATATTAATTATATGATTAAATCTATTATTTTTTATAAACTTAAGATTTTTGGATAAGAGGTGATTTAACATGATATTAGAGCGAAGGTCTTGAGTTCGAACATTATCTCTATCATTTACCTCACATTTTAATTAAATATTTCACGTGTTAGGTTACACTTATTAAGGGGTGAGAGTTTGAGCTCACACGTGATAAGAGTGTTGGAATATCAATTATATGATTAAATCTATTCTTTTATATCAGCTTAATCTTTTGGAATAAGTAGTAATTTAGCATTCTCCTCATCCAATTTCATTATGACCATTGACCAGAGTTGTTGCAATCCCTCAGCAGATACCCATCAACAGTCACTACAATATCAGAGTACAACCAAGTACCAGGGTGATCTGATCTAGTGACAGACTGATGATTGCAACAGTATCAAAAGAAAATGAATCACAAAGTCAACCCATCCAGAAAATATTCTTACATATGGTATTCCATGTTCATTAAGGATGACAAAGCCTGTTGTCAGCGATGCTGTGCTAAAGGCTCCAAAAACTTGCGGCTGCAGTGGACTACCTTGAATATAACATGATGCAAGTTCTGTACCGCCACAGCATTCGATAACAGGTTTGTAGTAAGCTCTTGAAGAAAGCCAAAGGTCATCGTCAATGTTGGACACTTCCCCAGTGGATGCAAATGATCTGCACAAATCAATTTCTAAGTTCTTTTTCTTGTAGTAATATGCAAAGATGGTTTCTCTAAAGTGCAAAGAGATTTTACTTTATCCTCGTCCAATCTAGGCCTTTCAAACACTGTGTATTCTTCCAAGCTTTTACTAAGCTTGGAACTGTACCCAAAATAGTCACTCCTGCATCCTGAACAAAAGTAATATAAACATTAAGGTGGTATTTGGACAGAGGGTGCTAATTGCAAATCATATTACTACTATTGTCTGACTTTTATACACTTGTACACAGAAGCTTGTTATTCCTGCAGGGTCAAGTAAATGTCTCTTTTTTGTCCTTTTTTCATAATACCACTTGCCTAACTAATACTTTTTCTCTTCAAGAAAGCCTGGAGAAATGTTTGTCAAATTTCCAACAATTTAAAAACAAATTCTAAGCAATCACAACTAAAATAGTACTTAATAGGATCTTTAGATGGCTACTTGAGTTTCTCTTCTAAGAATATGATGGATTAAGAATTAGGGGGCTGCCCCGCCCAAAGGCCTATTCCCCTCGGTTTCATTCTCATGCACTTTCTGGCTTCCATGGTTTGCCTCATAATTCTTCTTTTCAAATGATTTAAGTAAACTCAAAGACCCGGAAAGTATATCAATGTATAAGCCCATCACCTGAACAAATTTTCCAAAGCCACGGCCAAGAGGTGATCCATGATAGAGTGCAAGAGTTGCACCAGTTAGAAAGCATGAGTAAATTGAAGCTGGTCCCATCACCCATCCCAAATTTGTGGGCCAGCAGAAAACATCTCCAGCTTGAACATCAATGTGAGCCCACGAATCAGCAGCACCTCGAATTGGCGAAAGTTGTGTCCATGGAATAGCTTTTGGTTCTCCTGATGAAGGCCAAAAATTAAACTAGAAAATTATTATAAAAGGAATGTTACAATCAAGCTAAAAAAAGGCATGAGCTTGAACAATTTTCTACCTGTGGTTCCAGATGAAAAGAGAATATTAGTCACAGATTCTATTGGTTGATAGGCTGGAGTGTAATTATTTGATCTGCTAAGAAGAGAATGCCATTACTGTAATTAATTATTGGACTTTCTTAGTATGATGATATGAAAGTGGAACTTTATTTTCATTAATAAGTGTTCGTTTGACGCATCTCACACCATTGCTGCACACGTACCTTGAATGGTGATTGGCACTAGAAAGAAAATCTTTCCATGATAAATCCTGTTCTCTTAACTGAATACCTACATCATTCTCAATTGCAGGGAGCACTATGGCTTTTAATGGAGCAGCTTCTACAACTCGACTGCAAGGAGAGAGAAGAATAGTCATGATGATGCCAGAAGGTGTACTATAAGCATTTCAAGACTCCAATCGACATGGTAATAATATTCAGAAAAGAAAAAGTAATTAAATGCCAAGGAATAGAGCAATTTTTGAATGGAAATTGATGTTTGGCATTTGTTTTTTGCCCCAAAAAGTAGCATTTTTTTAATGCTCAGCTAGGGTGTTCAGCATTCACAAGCATGGTTATACCCTTCAATTCTATCATTACTAGGGAATGTCAGTCTTTACCTGTACAAAGGAAACTTTCTTCCTCCTCTCAATATGTAATCCTGAATTCAAATAGAAGACAAAAATAATTTTCAACACAAAGCACAATAAACATTAAAGATGTAAACTGAAACATATCAAAATTAGTTCAAAGTTGAAAATATTACTTTAGTCATGAAGCTAAGCACGTGATAACTGAAGCCAAATTGTCTTAACTTCATTTTTGGGTTCGTACAAGCCCAAACCCACAAGAGAGAGAACTCAAAGTACAGGTTGCATTGGCAATTTTGAAAAAACAGAGGGAAGTTCCATGACTAAACACGATATAGTTCCATAACTTTCTTTCACCTTTTGTCCGGGCATTGTCCAACATACTATAAATAGTAAGAACTTAACACAAGCCTCTCCAAGAATTAACTACAAATCAAGGATAAATACTAGTATCTTAATTAAACCCTCTCCAAGAATTGCATGTGAAAGACATCTCTTTTTTCTTTGTCTTGCAAAGAGGATATTCATTTTCCCTAGAAAAGTATATGGCGGACTAAGGTTCCTTTGAAAGTGGCTTTCTTCGCTTGGACGGCAGCGCAAGGAAAGATCCTCACCTTGGACAATCTCAGAAAAAAGCGTGTCATCGTGATTGATAGATGTTGTATGTGCAAATGAATGGGGAGTCTATGAACCATCTTTTTCTCCATTGCGAGGTTGCACGCACTCTTTGGAATGCTATCTTCAGTCGCTTCATTCTGTCTTGGGTTATGCCTCTTCGAGTGGTAAATTTATTCGCTTACTGGTGGACGGGTGGTCACTCTCGGAGTGCGGTCGTGTAGAAGATGGTCCCTTGTTACCTTTTGTGGTGCCTGTGGAGGGAACGCAATGATAGACAGTTCGAGGACAAAAAAAGAACTATTGAGGAACTCATTTCTTTTTTCTTTCATTCTTTGTACTCTTGGTCGGCGGCGTTCCTCGCACTTTTAGTGTTTAGTTTTAACGATTTCCTTGTTTTGTTTTCTTCTTCCTCATAGATGCCTTTCTTGTATACTTCCTGTGTACTTGATTGCGCTTTGCGCTTTTTAATGATATTTCTCTTACTTATAAAAAAAAAAAAAAAAATTTCACTGCCTTATAGTTACACTTGGGGAAGGACAACAAAAATTTGGTTCTATGATTTGTGAGAGAGAAGGGATTCAAGAAGAAGCCCTACATAGAAATAGGGCTGGATGCCTTAGAGATGTGCTTCTGGAAACCTTTTATTAATGAACTCCAAATGCCAGACAGAAGATACTTACAAGAATACAACTGGTAAAGGCTGGAGTTTGTTCATACGAAAAAGTAACAAAGATCATAGTATGAGATTCCCTACTATAATGACAAGGTAGACAGAATTGGGAGGGGGGGAGGAAGAGAAAAAATGATTAATTTTTTCTTGAAAAGTAAAATTTGGTAATCCACTCATGCTCAATATGTTTTAGTAGATCACCTATCGAATTAAAATCAAATAACTATCCAAAATACAGAATGGTCAGACCAACATTTTTGCACCTTTTGGGCTTTGAGCATCTTATTCATTTATGGGGTTCACTAGACAGTGAAGACAGTTTAACACACAAAAATATTAATGCCAATTGGAGGATTTAGTTCAATTATTATCACTGTACATATCCTCAGCAGTCAGCATAAAAGAATCACCTTCTTTTAGTTCTTTTCGTTGGGGAAAAGGGGAGCAAAACATGCGGCCACTTGGTTCATTTCCAAAGGCAAACACACATTTTTAATGTAATAGGTGATTTATGGAAGTGAATGATCACCTGAGTGAAGATGCCCTTTGCTTTTGACACACGCAAACGAGTAGCAATTTCCTTTGCTGCAAAGCTGTCAGCTATTGATACAACAACACATCCTGCTAGGATAATTGCCAAATATATGATAACTGCATTGACTGTCATTGGCATGTCAATAGCAATTGCATCACCCTTTGAAAATATTTCATCCAGTGCATTCGCCACCAACCTGAGAATCATATTGTAAACACATCAACAAAGCCAGAAAGAAAGGCGATAAAGGAGCAGGTGGGGGGACCTTAAGATATGATCTAGCAAAGGTGACAAGAGGAATGAAGAACAATCTATACATTAGGAGAACAGAAACTGATAGGAATGATGCTTGTGTTTGCCAAAATGAGAAAAACTCAAAGCATGCTCCTAAGTACAACCTTACTCCTCCCTTGTCTCACATTACTATCCGGTTAGGTTCATGTAAAACTATGAAGAGATCCACCACTTACAAGATTGCCAATTAATACTTCCGAAAACAAATAAAACAACTAATTATGCACTAGTTACTGGTTCAAAGTGCAGAACTTTTGTGCTGTTGTACTTGCTCAAAGAATGCATATTTTATAAGACAAAAACAATAATAAAAACACAGCATTAAACTCCCTCAAAGAGAATATTGGAAAAGAATTATGTTCCATATCCAATGGCATTGAGCCAGCGAGAGAGAGATAGAGAGAAATGTCATAATTTCTATTTATAAATCACTCAAACACCACACATTTCTATTGCATCTTATAATAGCATAATACAGCCAGTTGGGGATAAATAGAATCAAGTGAGAACATACATTACTCGTTCTCGGAATTCTTTCAACGTCATGTGACTAATATTGGAATCATCACAGCCCTCATCCCTCCACACAACAGCCAAACTACTATCCTCTTTCCTTGGATGACTTCTAGGCAGCAAACAACATTCAGCAATATTCAAAACTGAACCAGGAAGCCATGTTCCTCCATGTTTCGATTTGTCAGTGGTATCTAAAATGCAATTTGGGGCATCACGGAATGAAACTGCAAGCTCTTTTAGAACAATTGACCAGTAAGCCTGAAAATCATTGACATATACATAATTGGAATCAAACCTCAATTCCTCTAATTTGAAATACTATTTTGCATCAAACTTGGCATGTACCTAGAAGTATAGGGCCAAAAAGCATAATTTACCTCAGGGTGCTGAACAGAGAACTTCTGAAAGAGGCTAAAACTTGTAATAGGATCCTTGTATGATGTCCCCAGTAGTTTTGAACCATACTTTTCCATCAAACGACCCAAGTTTGTATGTTTAGAGTGAAATCTGGAAAACAGAGAGAACAATGTTCAGTTAGGGGTAGAAATCAGACTCTTTGATTAGATTAAAAAAAAATTAAAAAATTAAAAAATAAAAAGAAGAAGAAGAAGAAGCAACCTCAGAGTCATTACAACACACAATCAAACTGACCTATCATTAAGCCCCAAAAACAAAAAACTGACCTATCATTGGAATCATCTGATACGGGTGTTAATGAGAGGCAATTAAGTTTTGAGGATTATTTTAGAAATATTATTTCTTTCGCTTTTTCTCCAAGTATTTTCCTTGGAGAGCACCAGAAACTTAGCATGTAACCTAACTTAACAATTAATATCTTACATTTATTAAATAGATAGGATTTATAATTATATTCTAGGTGATAATATTTATATAAAGTAAATATGATGAAATAATAAAATTAGAATAACAATAATAATAATAATGGGTCTTAATAGAATAAATAAATAATTATATTATTAATGCGTAGTTATAATAAATGTGGGGTCAAATATTAATTTTCAAATAATAAGAATATTACAAAATATAGTCCTACTGTAATTTAAATAAGTTGGTGGCCTTAATAAGAGAGAATTATATCTCAACCACGTGGCATTACTCGATTGGATGGAGAGAATTTCATTATTCCCTCCCAAAAACTCACAAAGCGCTACATGTCACCTTATCACTTTTCTCTCTCTCACCACGCACGTTAATGCGTTATCCTCTTCCTTCCCCCTCACTCACTCACTCACGCACACTTCCTTTCTTCCTCTTTCTTTTCCTTCTTCCCACTCAGCCGAACCACCTCTCCCCCTCTTCTCTCTTCTTCTTCCTTCGGTCACGCCCGAACTTGCAGCACCCGAACCATCATTTCTTCCTTCTCTTCTTCCTTAGTCTCTCTTGTCACGCACTTGTTGACCCGTGAGAGAGCTTGAGCCGTGAGGGAGCTGCCGAGTAGGAGGATTTTCTGCAGAAAAATTTGAGAGGAAAAATGCAAAAAATGTCATGGTGAGATTTCCCCTTCCTTTTGTTTTGGATTTCGGTTTTATTCTCTGATTTTCTGCAAACCATAGGTGTTCTTTTGGGGGTTTGATTTGGATGATAATCTAGGATTTTAATGGGTACTAGTTGTATTTATAATTTTAGGAGTAATGCTAATGAAAATGGAGTTTGATGTGAGTTTTGTTGAGATAGAAGAAATCTAGGGTTCTAATGGGTGTGGTAGCCGAATGGGTCTTCTCTTTGGGTTATTGTAGATTCGTAATTTCTGAGTTAGAAGTGTTATTGGAGTTTGATTGGGTGCTGGAATTTCTGAATTTGTGTTGTATTTTGGTTGTTTTGGAAGCTTGATTCGGGCCTCTTGAGTTGGAAGTGGTAGGTTTTCTTTTGGGCCTTTATAGCTACTGATTTGGGGGTATTTTAGTGGAATCCGAATTTGGTTGTTAGTGTTCTTGAAGTTTGTATTGAAATGGTGGTTATATTGTTAGTAGTTGGGTGTATTTTTGATTGAATTCTTAATTAGGAGCTATGCTTTTGGATGTGTTTATGGTTGGTTCATGTTAAGTGTTGATTTTCTTTAGGATATAAAATTGACGTTGGCTTAGATGATTGTGGCTTATGATTATTGGAATTTTAGTGGTGTGATGTGAAGGAAAATCTTGCCATATTTGATGTGGTGTTTCAAGACTTGGTTTGGTAATTTATGGTTTGAGTTTTGGAGAAGATATGGGCTAGTTTTGATGGGTATTTTGAGGGGATTCAAATCTGGTTTTTGGATTGGTAAATTGTGGTTTATTGGTGAAGGTTGTAATTGATTTTAAGTTGTTTGTTTAAGAAATTAACTCTGTGTTGGATTTATCGATACCTATTGGTTGAGACTTTATTGTGATATTGGAGTATGTAATTGTTAATGATTGATGATAGTTGTTGTGGAATATTGGTAGAAGGTAATTCCAATTAAAAGAGATTGATCTTGTTATGTAAAGGAGGGATTTCACTTGTGTTTGATAAATAACCATGAATGTTGAAGGTATGATTATGGGTGATTATTGGCCCTATTGGTTGGTAATATTAATAACTAATAATTGGTTAAAGTGTTGTAGAATGATGATTTCTAATTATGTAGTTGAGAGACCTTGTAGGAGTTGATTGAATTATGGTTTATGGTGATTTTAAAGAAGGTGCCAAATGGAGTAACTTTTGTAAGAAGTGTTGGTCTTCTTTGATGTTTGATTTCTAGTGAATAGAATTAAGTTGAGGTTGTTTGTAAAAGATGGTTAAAATGAAATTTTGAACCTATCAATAGCAAATATGTTGTAATAGAAAGTAAAGGCTTAAACCAAATAGTAAAGTAATCAAATGGATTAGGTTTAAGTATTGTATGCGTATATGCATATACATATACATTATATCGCTTCAATATATATTGCTAACTTAGTAAATGAAGGACAAACTATAAAAGGATTAACAATGATAAATAATTGAATTCTTTGCTATAGTTTATTTAGGTGTTTTGGTTATGTAATGAGATTTTAGATAATACCCTTTTTAGAGTTGGATTGTTTTGATTAGTCTCATGTTATAGTCCTAATAAGATCCTCGGGTAGTGATAGTAGTTATAAGTGGGATAAATAGATCATAGTCTTAGTACTTGGGGAAAAATGAGGAATGTAAATGAAAGCTTATAGGAAATGGATGGAATACATAAAGATTATAAAATGTTAAATAAGGTTAAATCCTAAACCTAAACTACTTGGATGGTTAGTAAATGATAGAGATTAAGTATTAAATATAATGGTTAAAATGTGAATGCCATAGATTGGTAAATTGTCCAATTATATAACCTTAAGACAAGAAAAATAAAATAGCGGTATTATGGGAATACCTATGTAGACTCTAAAGTTAGATAGTATTGGAACCTTATGATAATGTGACTTAATAATAGTAAGTAAACAACTATAAGACTTATAGTTAATAACAATAATAGATAAACTAATGAATATAGTAAATACATCTTTATATTAATAATCAAAGATATCATTAAAACCTAAACCTAAACGTTAACCCAATAATAGTTTAGGATACTTAACTAGACTTAGAAACGGGCAATGTGATGTGTGAGCGCGCGGGTAGTCTGTGTTATAGAATATAGAGTTCAATAGCATAGTTTAACGGTACCAATGTTTGCAGGATAATGTCCGGATTGGAGACTTCAGTGGGTTCTCCAATGTAGAGTTCAAGTCATGAGTCCAATGCAGATAAGCTGAGTATTCTACTCATTGAGAAACTACTATTTTCATATATTATAGAATTGCAAAATGTGTTTTATAAATCCGAACCGACTGTATGTTGACAATATGTTTTGGATGTTTTAAATAGTTTCAATTATGTTGAAGTATCAATAATGTTTATGAGAAATGATGTGTGACTGAAAAGTGTGATTTGAACTGATTTGAAGGATTTGATTGTGAGATGTTGGGATTTAAATTACGGAAATATTGATTAAAGAATTGATGTGTTAAATTGTTTATGGATTTATATTGAAAGCATGTGTTAAAGGCATAATTCAAGAAATGAAATTTACTGTTTCAAGGCATGAGGCATGAGGCATAAGCATATGAATGTTAAATATGTATTGAAGTGAGGTTTATAGCCCACGGAAAACTATACTTGGGGTTAGTCTAATGATGCTTGGATTAATTTTCATGAGGTACTTGGGTTAAATCCCATGAGGCTTGGATTAATTTCCATGAGGAAACTTGCATGAGCATGTATATCATTGTTTTCATGAGTATGATGTTTTTATACTATGAGTAGGTTTGCTAGACGTATTAGTATGCATAAGAGTTCAATGGAAAATAGCTTATGTATATTTCTATCGGATGGTTGCATGATTTAAATGCTATTGTTTTCTAAGCCTCACTGAATCAAAAGTATTATAGTAGGTAAGAATGTATGTAGTTGTTTCAAACAATGAAACTCCTACGTATAAGTCTCAGCTGCATAGTATGTTTAAAATGTTTTCTATTAGTCGATGTTTGTTGTATCAGTTATGGGGGTTTTTCAAACAAAAGTTTATAAAATTGGTAGCTGTTATAGTGTACGCATGATTAAAAATGAAAAGTTGGTTCTTTGCGAAAACTCTGTGAATAGTATACCGCAAGGTCTTAATGTATTTATTTATGCCAAGACAATGGGCTCAATTCCACATATACGAATGTAGCAAACCCCCACAACCGTATAGATGATGTTCTTTTGGCTGCAGATACTCCGGTCGTAGTTGATGGTGTTGTAGAGGTGCACTTGAGATATTATGACCGAAGCTCGCTGCGGCGGTTGTAATTTCGGGATCATGGGCGTCCTCTGTTTTTTGGGTTTTGTGTATGGCTTGTGACATCTGTGTCACTTATTATTGTATAAAGTCATTTATGTTATGTATTTAATTTGAGGAAAGACTTAAATAGATAGATGTAGTATTAGCTCTTGATTATGATTAATTTATAATAGATGTTTAAGATGTGATTTTTAGGTTTATGTTTTTCCGCTGCATAGTAGATGGATGTTATACTCGAATTTATCGGGTACATATTATGGGGTATGTACCATATGTTGAGTGCCACTGTGAAGATCCGTTTATAATTTAAGAGATTAATGTTTATGCAAATATTTTGTATAAAAAAAAAAAAAAGGTCGTAACATAGCCTATGTAAAGGGATGCTCTGTGTTATTTTTGAAGAACAGTTTTCTTTTTGTGAGTGTTCTGTATTTCATGCTATTTTTCTATCAGTGGAATTTTTTTTTGAATGGTGATCACTTCAACTCCTGTATCCCTAAGGCGGATTTCCTTTGGGTGGGGAGTTTAACTATCCTTTTGTTTATTCTTGGTAGTTTTCAAATTTTTATCTAGAGTTATAATCTTTGTAGTTGTCTTGTGATTTTGGAAATTATCTCATACTTTTTGAAAGTGAAGTTTCATTATTTAAGTTTTGATATTGTTCTTCTAGTTTTGTTCTTTATTTTGCTTTTCTCTGTATTTTTCGGTGTCATGAACAAACTAGTACTCTTTGGCAACAAAAATGTACAGCAGCAGCACAAGTTAATGCTACTTACATTTATCACCATTTGCACCTAATCTAAGAATAAACACTACTAGGTTCCTATAATGGAAAGTTTTGTGATGAATTGTAAAATGTGAAAAAATAGCGGAAATAAAAGGTAAAAGAGACAAGAATTTTTTTATGGTTCGGTGTTAAACGTTTACGTCCACCATTAGGGAAGAGTTCAATAGAGTTATATTTTGCTCTTATTTTTTAATAATGTTTATAATATAAATTATTAAGGGAAAATGTGGTTGGTATAGAGAATACAAATAAAGTAGTAAAATCACTAGAATTTGATTACAACCACATAAAAAATGAAAAATAATCTAATAATAAAAAGATAAACCAATATAAAAATTATATATTCTAACATATTGTACTGATCCAAATCCAAGATATTAATACCATATGTGAACTACCATTGCAAACCTCTTATAAATGGCAGTTAAATAAATAAAGGGTCCAACTAGAATGAATGCTGAACTATAGGGACTAAAGTACAACATATAGAATTAACAATTCAATGAACAGTGAAAGAGGATGATATATATAGTACCATTGCAAACTTCTTAGAGCACTCTCATCAGATACCCTAAAATGCTTCCTTTCCCTATATTTAGAAAAAATATCATAAAAAAATAAAAAAAAAAAAAAAAAAAAAAAAAAAACAGATCCATCAGTCTCCCTAAATTTACATATTATCATTGGTAATCTACCGTAACCATGTATATACATGATTACTGTAGATTCCCAACCTAATCATATATATATATATAAAAGCCGAGTTCCAACTTACAATTGGCCTAAAATTAGGACACGTGGCATGAATCCATACTTTTAAATATTGAACCGGCCATTTGAGTAAAAAACTAGTAATTTAAGTAAAATTAAACCGGTCTGTGTATTTCAAGTAAAATAAATGGTGCATTTAATATGACTAATTAACTATCTTATATTGAATAAAAAATGAATAGAAACGTATTCCTAATCAATCTCTTGAATAGAAAATAAATAGAAACATTTAATTTTGTTGTCTTTAAGTAAACTCTTTTACTCTAACACTGCTTCCCCTCCCACTAAATGTCCGTTACAAACTAAACCTCAAAGAGTCAAATATCAGTTTTTTTCTTCTTTGGGAAATGTCAAAAGTCACTCTAATATCTCTCGCTTTCTCAAATAAATATATGGAGAAGTAATGGTTTATGGCTATGCAAAACTGCAATGTTGTTTACATTACCGGAGAGTGGTGCTCAAAGCAAAGAGAGCGAAGTTTTTGCTAATGTTGGAACCTTTTTGTTTGTAATACTGCTATAGCTTTTTTTTTTTAGTTTGTCTTTCAAGTTTGTCGGGGTTGTGTTCAATAGAATTGTAAATAATATGTTTGTATTTATTTTATGTGCTTCTGTTTTTCTGATTTGATTTTCTATCCTTATTTTTGCATTGATAATTTATATATTTTTTTATTTTTTTTAAAAAGTAGTTTCTTTTACGCTATATATAAGAATGATGGTCGAATTAAAAAAATATCTATCTGACCGTAGTTTCTTCCTATACCTACAAATTTCTTTGGAACTGGAAAAAGTATATAAAAAAATAGTTATTTTCTATTATATTAGTGGTTATCATTTTTTTTTTACTTTATTTTCTATGATTTTGTTCTTTCTTTACATTTTTTTTTTGTCCCTATTTCCTAATTTATATTATTTTTTTGTTCAAATTGCTTTTTTTTTTCTTTTTTCTTTTCTAAATTTTACATTGAATTCAAGGAAACCATGGAGAGGAGAGTTTACATTAATTATTGTTTTGAGTAAGAGGTATGACGATTTTTTAATTTACATTGTTCACTAATTTTTTTTTCCTGTATAATGAACATTGTTAACGTGCTTAATTGATAGACAATATTGATTTTCAAGATTTCATATGAACCGGAAAAGTATATGGAAAAAAAACTCTAATTTATTTTATAAGTATTTTTTATTTTTCATTTTTTGTCTATATTTTCTATGGTTCTCTTATTTCATTTCCTCTCTTCTTCTTCTTTTTCTTTATTTTTTTATGTAATTAATATATTATTTTTCATTCAAATTACTTATTTTATCTTTTGTAAATTTTACACTAAATTCAAGAAAATGATGGTGAGAGAGAGTTTCCTATGGTTGTTTTTTGTACGGGGTATGATATTTTTTAGCGTATTATGTTTATTGAGTAGTTTTTTTATTACTTTGTGTAATACAAAAAAGATAACACTATTATATGGACAGAAATTTTCTACAAACCGGTTTGTAGGAAATTTCTTATAATCCACATATAAGATTGACATGTGTCATTTGAAATGTGAGAAGCATATGTTATTTAAATAGCATGTACTTCGTAAATGTTTTTTTAATAGTATTAATAAAAAAACATGTGAGAAGGATACATATCTTTTTTAAATGTGAGTTGTAGAAAATTTCCTATAAACTAGTTTATAAGAAATTTTTGTCCCTATTATATTATATTAGTATTTTTCAATTTTCATTTTTTATCTATATTTTCTATGCTTCTCTTCTTCTTTTTTTTTTTTTTTTTTTTTTTCTTTTTTTATTTTATGAAACTGAATTATAAGGAAGAAATCCGTACTATACGAGCTAGTATTTTAATAAAAAGAAAGTCCCTCTCTCCTCTCTTGCTTCGCGCGTCCTTCCTTCCCCCGTCCTCCTTCCTTTCCCAACCAAGACGCCATGGATGAACCAGCCCTCGCCTTTTCCCTCACTTTCTCAACAACCAAACACAAAATCACCGTTATCAAAGAGAGACGAGAGTTTCTCATCAACCGTTTGGGGTTCTGAGATTGGTTGGCTTGTGGAGGATTGACTGGAATGGAGAGAATAGAAAGTGAAGAATTGGGTTGATTCTGATCCGCATTTTGCATCCACAGAGAAAACCCAGATAGGAAATAAATTCATTTGAGCTATAAAACTGGTTTTCCTGTGAACTGGGCTGATCTGGGTTTTCTCTTCTTCCGGGAAAGCTTGGGGTTTCAGGGATGGGGTTTCAGAAATGGGTCTTGGGTGAGGGCCTTTTGAGAGAGACGGAGAAGACAGATGAGAGAGAGAGAGAGAGAATATGGAGAAGAGAGGTTGAGAGGAGAAGAAGACAATATACAGAGAGACAAATCAGAGAAAGAAGAGAAGGAGAAGATGAAGCTTCCGGAAAGTAAATAAAAAAAAGGAAGCAAAAAGCAAATCAGAGAGACGACAAGAGAGGAGAGAAGAAAAAAATAAAAAATAAATAAAAGTAGGAAGGAGAAAAGACGATAAAATAAGAGTAAAAAATAATATTTAATTGATATAGAGAAAATTTAAAAAATTTATTTTGGAGTATTTTTTTATAAAAAAATAAAAAATAGTTTTGTTTCTTAAATATAAAAAAAATGATAAGAGTGTTCTAACTAGAATGAATGCCGAACTGCAGGGACTAAAGTACAACAGAAAGAATTAACAATTCAATGAACAGTGAAAGAGGATGATGTACAGTACCATTGCAAAACTCTTAAATATGGCAGATAAATAAAGGTCCAACTAGAATGAATGCAGAACTATAGGGACTAAAGTACAACAGAAAGAATTAACAATTCAATGAACAGTGAAAGAGGAGGATATATATATAGACAGGAGAGAAGCAAAAATCATACAGAGAAGGGAACCAGTAAGGAGGGGGGCCATTGGTGGCCGGGTCCCAATTAGCATAGACCGAGTGGTAGAGCAGCTGGTGCAGGCCATGTGGGTGCCATGGCTTTAGCACCCTCCGAGCCACCAGCTGGCGCCACACCTCTCTTGGGTCAGACTCTTTGGCTCCAGAAACTGCTTCTTTAAGCACCCTTTGGAACTCATGGGCCTCCTCTGTCGTTAGCCCTGCCTTCACCAAGTCCTCCACTCCAACTTCGCCAATGCTCTTCGCCATCTGTCTGTCTGTCTGCCTGTCTCTCCCTCTCTCTCTCTCTCTCTCTCTCTCTCTTTTTGTGAACATCGTTGTTGCAGTAAATAGGACGCAAGCTCTACGAGTAGGTGCGATATATGATGGGAGGATGGGACACGTGACCAACTTGATTTGAAGCAACCTTCCAAATTTTTGCTCATTGACTTACGTTCCTTTTTCTCATGCTTGAGTTGACTCTCTAAATCCAACTGCCTCGGCGTCTATTACAAAGGGGGAAGTGCTAGGGAGAAGCAAAATTTCCGGATGATTTCCGGATATTTTGCTTCACTGAAATATTGGTCCTGAAGTCTGTTTCTCATATCATCCGTAGGGAAGTGCTAGGGAGAAGCAAAATTTCCGGATGATTTCCGGAAATTTTGCTTCACTGAAGTATTACCCATCATCCTTATTCCTATGAGGAACGTCTCTGTTTTTTTTTTTTTTTTTTTTAAGAAAAAAAAAAATGTTAGAGCTCTTTCTAGTGTTTTTTTTAAATCTTTTTATACTGACATGACATCTTGTTTTTAATAAAAAAAAACTACAGGTTAATTTCTCTTCTGTTTTCATTAAAAAATACATGGTATTATGTCAGCATAGAAGGACCCAGAACAGGCTCTAGCATTTCTTTCTTCTTTTTTTAGTCATTTTAAATTTAATGTGATTTTTAAATTCATCATTAAATTAGATATATATGTGATAGATCAAAGTTTTACAGTTTTTTTTTTAAAGTAAATGGTTTCACAGTTACTCACAAACAGATCTCACTTATGTGTGTATTGGGGGGGGGGGGGGGGTGTTGCCTTATAGATGAGAAATATTACCCTTACCAAATTTTATCTCTAAAATAGTAGGTCACAAGTGATGAGCCATTATCACTTGTTAACCATAATGGAAAATAAAGTAAGAATATTCGGTTTTTAAATTTATTTAGGTTTTATATTTTAAAAGTGAATGTATTTTGTAATTCAATAATGGATTTGTCCCAAAGTCAGTCAAATAGAGTTAGAGTTATTTTATAATTCAATAACGAGCTTGGCTCAAAGTCAATCAAATTATGGTTAGAGTTTATTTTACATATCTATTAAATGCTTTTTGTATTCCTATGGAGACAGATTATGATTTATGAGAAAAGATATTTGTACGTTTTTTGGAGTCGTGATTCTTCCTCTCTTTTGGTGGTGAGAATCTGCCAAGACTAGTGAGACTCTAGTTCAACCCATTCTTTTCATTATTTTGGTGGGACTCAAAATTAACGTAAGATTAATCTTTATTTATTTATTTATTTTTATTTTTTATTTTTATCTATTTTGTGGAAAATCTCTTCCATCCTCCCATCCTGTGTCAAACCAACTTTAGGGGAGAAAATTTGGTAAGTTTAGCATTTCTCTACATAGATTTACAAGAAGAATCTCACATGTTAACGCCTATTAATTAAAACCCGATAAAATACCCTTATATTACGTGATGTCACATATTTAAATTTTTTAAAAGACATGTTAATATTGACATCATGTGTACGGTTAGATGCATTAATTTTAAAACTTGACCATGAAATAGATACGGTCAATTTCTAATGAAATAGATACTATTAATTTCGGATGAAATTGAAAAGATTCTTGTCCCCAAACTACTATCAGTGGTGTATTTATGCCACCAAACTTTAAAAAGTAATACATGACTCCCTTTAATTATCATCATGTTACAAATGAGCCACTCGATTAGCAATTGGTGTCAAAATGGATCGAAAAGTAGTTACGCGACTATTTGAAATTTTTCTTACCAAAATGTCCTTAAAAATCATTAAAAAAAAATTGAATTTTAAAAAGCAAAAACAAATTTGAAAAATAAATAAATAAATAAGAATCATTGAAACACCCTCCAAAATGCAAAAGGGGGTGGCCGAATGTAAAATGGTGGCTGTGGCTGTAGCCTGTGGGGTGTTTCGTTCACCCTTAAAAATTCATAGTATTTTTTTATTATTATTATCACCTTTAAACTTTTAAACTATTTTTTTTTTGAATTAATTAAACTTCTAAATTTTTAATACAAATGGTAATTTAATCGGCTTCCGCATACTTAAAAAAAGGATGGCATTTTTGTACATTTTGGTGTTAGATTAAAAATAAAATAATATAATAAGATGTGAACATTAATGATCAAGAAATAATAGTGACATTTAAAAAAAAAAAAGAAGAAGAAGAAGATATGATAGTGACTTTGTGCAACTACCACTTTTAATATTTAAAAATAAAATAAAAAATAAAAAAAATAACGTAAACCACGTTATTCTTTTATAAAACTGAGAGTATCTGTTTTTTTATACATTTATTTTGAGTTTCCCCAGGTTTTGCATATGCTCAGCAACCAGTTGTAATATTTGAGAGGAATACTATATACTATTTTCCCATCATTCTTCCCTTCTTCTTCTTCTTTTTCTTCTTCTTCCTCTTTTTTTTTTTTTTTTTTTTGTTTTTTTTTGTTTTTTGTTTTTTTTTTTTTTTTTTTTTGGGTTAATATCATTTTAGTACCTGAGTTTCAATTCGTATTGTAGATGATACCTAGGTTTTGGAAAAAAACGAATTTCGTATCTCCGTTTATTTTTCCATCTAATATTTAACGATCTGTCACGTGTTAACCCCTGAGAATTAACACATAGTACAATATAATATAAAAAAAAAAAAAAAATCTTTTAAAAAATAAAATTAAAAAAACTTTTTTTAAAAAATAAAAATATTAAAAACTTAAAAAAAAAAAAAAAAAAAAAAAAAAGAGGAGCCACCCACTTGACCGGATCATCCCCATGGGGTGGTTCGCAAAAAAAAAAAAACAAATAAATAGATAAAATTGATGGGTTTTGGCTTGAACCACCCCTAATGGCCAAAACCTATCAATTTTTATTTTATTTTATTTTATTTTTGTCATGGGGTGGCTGAACCACCCATGGTTTAGCCACACCTCTTTTTTTTTTTTTCTTTTTTTTTTTTAATTTTAATTAATTTTTAAAGATTTTTAATTCTTAATTTTTTTACATAGTGTCACGTGTTAATCTCAGCGGTTAACACGTGGCGAGCCATTAAATATTGGACGAAAAAATAGACGAAGGTACCAAATTCGTCTTTTCCCAAAACTCAGGTACCATTTGCGATACGAATTGAAACTAAGGTACCAAAAAATAAAGTTGTCAAAACTCAAGTACTAAAAAGGTATTTAACCCTTTTTTTTTAAAAAAAAAAAATTAACTATTATATTAGTAAGATCTTACAAATTTAATGGTTGCTTTTTAAAAGATAAAAGAAGGATTAGATAATAATAAATAGCATTTCTCAATATTTTATTATAATGGGAGAAAAAACGTGCAAGGGAGAAAAGACGTGTTAGCTAGACTCTCAAAAGTAATTCTCATTAGGCAGAATGCCAGGCATAATTAATTCATTTGTTTTATTTTTTATTTAATAATTTTAACGATATTTTAGAAAGTTATATATATGCCAAAATAATTCAATTTTTTATTTAATAATTTTAAGGATATTTTAGAAAGTTACATGCCAAAATAATCATGCAACTTGTCCGTCTATTTCAACGTCCATACCCATGGTCCCATAGCTTTCTTTAATATTGAGATGGTCATCACGAAGGGAAATTCATTGAGGAACTGGATCGAGGCAGCCTTGAACGATTGAAATTAAAAGTGTGTTGATTAATTGTTAAGTACAATCTTAATAATAACAATGTATATATAAGTTTTGTTTGGCACTTTCTCATTATAAGCCGATTTTTAAGAATAAACTATACCAAAAGTTTGTATAATTTAATATCAAAGCCGGACACCAAGTTGAGTATGGCTCAAAAAAGAAAGAGCTACTATTGAGTCCGTGTCGATAGAGTAGCCTAGCGTGGACGTCGGTTCAAATATAATCTTAATCATGCGTATATAAGCTTTTGAGCACCCTCTTCTTGTGAGACGAGTTTCAAGAGTGAGTTCGATCTACCCAACAATCATGCGCTGCTAAATTCTACTCCGAACTGACATCTCATCTTTTATTTGGTCCCTCAAAACCCTTCTCAACAACTTATTAGAAGCTGTTCTAGGGAACTCCGAAACAATCTTAACACTGTTCACCTGTTAATCAGTTCAAGAATTAGAGACATTGGATCAATAACTTGATAGTTTGCGAAAATAAAATAACACACAACTCTTAACAATTTGCAGAATTATAAAACATCAATAATTTGTTTAATTGAATCATATCACGACAAGATCATGGATTTTAACATAAACAAGATGTGTGCCGCTCTTAGCAACCCAAGTGTGTTGTAATGGGTATATTAGTAGTGTATGGGCTGGGTTATTAGTAGTGGGTTGAAGGGGCTTGGCCCATTTCAATTAGTAGAGTCTTTAGATAAGGGGTATGTCTATATAAGAGCTAATAGACTAATGGGAGGATTATGAAAATGAGATTAGTGAATTGTTTACTGTGGTAAACTTGGAGGCCGAGCACCTCGAATGCTCCATAGACCGGACATCTTGAATCGTCCAATTCTATCCTTTTGTTCAATTCAATACAAATATATTACCGATCAATTCCTCCATCTATTTCTCATTTTCATAATCCTCCCATTAGTCTATTAGCCCTTATATAGACATACCCCTTATCTAAAGACTACTAATTGAAATGGGCCAAGCCCCTTCAACCCACTACTAAAAACCCAGCCCATACACTACTAATATACCCATTACATGTGTTGCCTCCCAAGGTGTTCATGTCACTCTTTCTTAGTTTTTCTTGCTAGGTTTTGCAGACGGCTACAATACCACAAAATAGCTCTGATGGCCAATTAGTTTGTGTTTAGTCTTATTATAAGACTAGCAAAAATCTTAAGAGAGAGCTTGTGACATAGGATCCTTATGGATATAAAATTAAAAATCTTCAACAGTAGGATCAGTCAACATCTTTTAAAAAAGCTATAGACTAAACTTGGAAACTCTTTCCAATAATATTCCTTAATTTTCCACAAGAGAATGGACTTCTGAAACTCTTTCCAATTATATTCCTTAATTTTCCACAAGAGAATGGAGTTCTACAAACTGCAAAAATGTCCCTCAACACATTACAATTAACCCCCGAAGACTAGAGAATTACAAGTGAGGTCCCCTTACAATTTTCACATATTTTCCTTCCACCACACTACATTCCACATGAGCCACTTGTAATGGATTAACATCATTGTGAAGTCCCTAGCTCATGTAACCTCTAGAATCTCGATTTCATAATTCTGTTGGACTTCAAAACACTAATATATATATAGATAGATAGATAGATAATTTTATACATATAAAATAGTTTTGAAAAATCTGACTGGCCCATATGAAATCAACTGAATATACTATCTCTTTGAGAGACTGGTGGATTCCTTATTTTGAGGATTTACATATTCTACTCATTATACACGCAACCCAATGTGTCCATATATAGCCTTTAATGGAGCATCACTGGTTGATATCGACAAAGTTTATTTGCATGATAAATAAAATACATAAACCTCTCAAGTATAAGGACAATAAGCAAATTGTGATAGAACAACCTTTCAACAGACAGTGATTACTCCATAAGGTGTTTTTTATCAGATTCAGTTAACTGTATGTACTTGTTACATTACACCAACTTGTTTGCTTAAGGTCCCTACCTCAATGATGGAATAAATCATTCTATCATATAGCAGCACAAGTGTAAGCTTTAGTGGTATCATATTTAGTTGATATCCACAGCCTAGAACAATTTGGGTTTACAAGGAACTGAAAAATTATTACTCCCCTACCTTTGGTTCATTAACCGCCAGCATGATTTTTCTACAATGGTTTTTTTTTTTTGATAAGTATGATTTTTCTACAATGTTACCCAAACAAAATTTATGCAAGACATCACATGTTACATTTAATCACCAACAATAATCATGTATGTGAAAAAAAAAATATTATTAAATAATAAATTCATAAAATTAGTTTTTGAGGGCATATAATTCTAACATAACATATCATTTGAAATGATCTTATTTAAGTTTTCACAACATATGTACGAGCCTATAATTGCATTCATAGTCTCATTGGCATTTGAAAGATGACATCATTTTGATTTTCTGTCAAATTAGTTGGATGGAAAAGAATTGAAGATGACCCTCTTAAATTTGAAGAACGAATTTGACTCGAAGAATGATCAGGTGATGGTAACATTAACTTTAAGGGAAAGGAGTAGAATAGCCAGAGAGTCAAACCTTAAACAAAGGGTTGAGATTGCTTTGAATGGCCCTTGAGAGTATTCTCTTCAGCTTGTCTGGTTCAGTATTAAAACCTTTCTTCAATACTACAAATATAACCAACTGTTCTGGACCACCATTTACTGGTGTAACAGTAATTGCAGCAGTCTCCAAGATGCTTTCATCAGCTCGGTCACACACACGCTCAATTTCAATGGAACTTGTCTGCGAATCAAGAGATATTGAAGTAGTCAATATTTCAAAAATTAGTCCAACCACACCAATTTAGAGAAAAGTGGTATTCTGTCAGTCGAAATTAATTCAAGCATGATTAAGTGTGTTACATATCAAGAGCTGATTAGGCAAGATTCAGAAGTCAAGCTTTCATTTCCAGTTAACATAATGCAACCTATGTTTGATAAAAAGTGTTTAGAACTTCTTTGTCTTCCACCAGTTAGTCCATAGCATAAAGCAGAGTCACTATCAAATGATCAAATCAAAAAATGAAAGCATTGGTGAATGTGGTACCTTAATGCCTCCAAGGTTCATGGTGTCATCAGACCTACCCTGTACAATGAAATAGCCTCCAACAGTTCTTTTAATGATGTCTCCATGTCTCCTGAGGTGCTGCCAATGCATATATCAAGTTATACTAGGATACAGGGCAACCTTCAATCACGTTATGGGTAAGACACAAAACAATACACATTCTGAGATACAAACTTTAAGAATGATAGATGACTGTGGGAAATAATAAAATTGATGCTTTTATAATTAATTCTGACTTGGTCCTCAATGCATTACAAGAACTAGAGGATAGCAACACCAACGCAAGTTCAGAAATTGCCTATCTTATGGGTGAGAAAAAAAACACTAGGTATCTATAAAAAAAAAAAAAAAGGTTCACAATCATCCAATCTAAAGAAACAGGGTCACTATTATTTTCAAGTCCCTCAGGACCCACAACATATGGATCCAGTCTATACTCAAACCCAGTTAGCAGACCAAGAGATCCATATAAAAGGGAAATGCATCTTATATTCTAGGTGATTAGTCCCTAATACGGTAATGACACTAATCAGGCCACTTACTGGGGAAAAAACAACTAATATTCTCAAATGGGTATCTTGCTCTATTGTCTTTATCTAATACATCATAAATGACATTACAATTAGGCATAGAAAGAAGTAAGCATGCAAGTATTCTACGATAGGCAGGTACAAGTATACCATTCCTTTGTACATTGGCATTCCCTTGAAGTAAACTTTCTCATGATCAGCATTAAGCAATCTATCAGTCGCTCCCATGTATATGGGGAAGAGACCCACTTCGCCCACACAAGCTTGATCCTCAAGCTGTCATACAAGTCAAAGAGGTCAGATATATCCACACAAAATATACTCTTTGAGTCATTTGTCTTGGCTCCTCCAAGTCCATTTTTATTATCACCAGAATTGTTGAAATTGATCAGAAATTACCCATCATTAGCAAGTACAATAACAGAGTACAACCAGGTACCGAGATGACCTGATCTAGTGACAGGTTGGTAATTGCGACAGTAGCAAAAAAAAAAAAAAAAAAAATGAACCACAACTACAAACCATCCAGAAAATATTCTCACATAAGGTATCCCATGTTCATCAAGGATGACAAGGCCTGTTGTCATTGATGCAGTGCTAAAAGGCCAAAAACTTGCGGCTGTAGTGGACTTCCTAGGATGTAACATGATGCAAGTTCTGTGCCGCCACAACATTCGATAATGGGATTGTAATAAGCCCTTGAAGAAAGCCAAAGGTCATCGTCCACGTTGGATGCTTCCCCTGTGGATGCAAATGATCTGCACATATCCATTTCTAAGTTCTGTTTCTCGGAGTTATATGCAAATATAGTTTCTCTAAAGTGCAAAGAGACATTACTTTATCCTTGTCCAATCTAGGCCTTTCATACACTCTGTACTCTTCCAAGTTTTTACTAAGCTAGGAACTGTACCCAAAACAGTCACCCCTGCATCCTGAACAAAATTAAAAAGAAAAATTAAGGTGGCATTTGGATGGAGGATGGTAATACCTTCTAATGCAAAACATGTTACTAGTATTGGCTGGCTTTTATATACTGGTATACATAAGTTTATTATTCCTGGAGTATCATGTAAATTTCTCTTTTTTGTCCTGAATTTTCATATTACAACTCATCTAAAAAATATTTTTCTCTTCAAGAAAAAGCAGTGAGAAATATATCTCATTTCCACCACTAACCAACAATTCAAAAAAATTCTCAGCATCCATAACTACGATAGTATTATCGTTGGTGCACCAGCTGGCTCCCATGGTTTGCCTCGTAATTCTTTTTTCCAACTAATTCAATTAAAGTCACACGCCAGAAAGTATATTAATGTATAATCACCTGAACAAATTTTCCAAAGCTACGGCCAAGAGGTGATCCATGATAGAGTGCAAGAGTTGCACCGTTTAGAAAGCATGAGTAGAGAAAAATTGGTCCAAGCACCCATCCCAAATTAGTGGGGCAGCAGTAGACATCTCCAACTTGAACATCAATGTGAGCCCATGAATCAGCAGCACATCGAATTGGTGAAAGTTGTGTCCAAGGAATAGCTTTTGGCTCTCCTGATGAAATCCAACAAATGTAGATGATTATGATATAAGTAATATTACAGTCAAGCTAAGAAAGAGACATATGCTTGAGCAATTTTTCTACCTGTGGTTCCAGATGAAAAGAGAATATTAGTCACAGATTCTACTGGTTGATAGATTGGAGTATAATTATTTGATCTGCCAAGAAGAGAATGCCATTACTGTAATTAATTCGTTGGACATGCTTTACATAATGATATACAGATGGAACTTTATTTTCATTAATAAGTGTTTTTTTGGACCAATCTCACACAAATGTAGTACTCGTACCTTGGATGGCGATCGGCACTAGAAAGAAAAACCTTCCATGATAAATCTTGTTCTCTTAACTGAATGCCTACTTCATTCCCAATCACAGGGAGAACTATAGCTTTTAATGGAGCAGCTTCTACAACTCGACTGCAAGGAGAAAGAAGAATAGACATGTTGATTCCAAAGGTGTACTATAAGCATATCTAGCTCCAATCAACATGATAAATAATTTTCAGAAAAGAAAAAGTAATTAACGTGCTAAGTAATACTTTCCATCCTAGGTAAGTGCTTTGTGGTACAGAAATTTCCTGAAGTGCCTACAAGCAGCAATGGAAATTGGAGTTTGACATGTTTTTGCGCAAAAAAAGTAGCATTTTGTAATGCACAGCTAGGGTGTCCCTTTAATTCTACCACCTGCCGGAGAGAAGAAAGACACATCATCTATCATTACTATAGAATGGCAATTTTACCTGTACAAAGGAAACTTTCGACCTCCTCTTAATATGAAATCCTGAATAAAAATTGAAGACAGAATAATGTTCAAAACAAAGCAATATATATATGTGAACTGAAACATATCAACACTGGTTCGAAATTGAAAGTATTACTTTAGTAAGAAGCCAGCACATGACAACTGAAGCCAAATTGTCAACTTTATTTTTGAGCATGTTCTAACCCACAATGGAGAGAACTCAAAATACAGGTTGCCTTAATAATTTTGAAAAGCACAGGGAAATTTCCATGACTAGTATAGTAAAGCTCAACAACTTTCTTTCACATTTTGTCCAAGCCTCGTCCAACATTCTATAACTGGTAGTAACCTACTTGAAGGCTCTACTCTCCAGAACTAACTACATGTCAAAAACACTTTCTTTTTTTTTTTTTTTTTTTTCTTTCTGTCAAATTTCACTACCTTACTTATAGTTACCAGCTGGGGGAAGGAAAACAAAAACTGAGACAGGAGCAGAAATAGACAGGTTAACAGCATAAACATAGGAAACTTGACATTTAAAAATTACCATAATTATTAGGAAACAAGAGGAAATGTGGAGAACCATTAAAGATGGTATTTAATTATCACAAACGTTGGAAAATTAATTTTTGGAAGATTTCCACCAGGTCCCTCGCAAGGGGCGTACATTGAAAAATATTCAAGAAGAAGCCCGAGATAGAACTAGGGTTGGACGCTTAGAGATAAGCTTCTGGAAACCATTTATTAATGAACTCCAAATGCCGGATTGAAGATACTTGCAAGAACACAACTGGTAACAGCTGGATATATGTAGTACAATCAACATGTGTGATGAGCCACATTAATGATCAAATAGCTCAATCATACAAAACAATCTTCATTTGAATGTTATAAAGTAAGGGTCTTCAAACTCAATGACTTTGACTGTCAAAGTGGACACTTTTAGTAGATCACATATCTATTCAAAAGTAAATAACTATGCAAAAGACAGGTTGGTCATGCCACCATTTTGCAACTTTGAGCATCTTATTCATTTATGGGGTTTACTAGACAAAAAAACACGATTTAACACACAAACATCCTTGCCAATGGTGATTTTAACTAACATCTGAGGCCAACTTAGCTTGTTTCCCAAGAAGATCCCACATTTTTAATGCAACAGATGATTTATGGAAGTGAATGATCACCTGAGTGAAGACACCCTTTGCTTTTGACACACGCAAACGAGTTGCAATTTCCTTCGCAGCAAAGCTGTCAGCTATTGATACAACAACACATCCTGCTAGTACAATTGCCATATATATGATAACTGCATTGACTGTCATTGGCATGTCAATTGCAATTGCATCACCCTTTGAAAATATTGCATCCAGTGCATTTGCCACCAACCTGTGAATCACATTAGGAGAAATAGAAGATAATAGGAACACTGCTTGGTTTGCCAAAACGAGAATAACCAAAAGCATGCTCCTAAGTACAACTCTACTCCTCTCCTCTGTCTCACATTAATGCTGATTAGGTCCCAGAAAAACTATGGAGAGAGCTAGTAATTACATAATTGCTGATCAATACTTCCAAAAAAATTATTATTATTATGCACGTGTTACAAGTCCAAAGCACAAAATTTTGTGCTGTTGTACTGGCTGATAGAATGAAAATTTTGAAATAATCCATTTATAAGATATAAGGAGATTGCACCAACAATTTAACTGCAATTACTGAGAAACTATAGTTTTGTTTTTTGTTCTTTTTTTAATTAATTAGTAAAGTTACCCATTCATTTGGTGGGTCTTGAACCAACAATTCTCCCCCAGTACCCAATTCTTATAAAAAGATGGAATATCATTTGAGCTAGAGTTCATTGGCATTTACTGAGAAACTTTTTTTTTTTTTTTTGTTCATTTTTTTCTTGTTAGAGTTCAAGTTTTGAACTGATCTTTTTGTTTTTTTTGGGAGGGGGCGGGGAATAAATTTCCCACCATATCTCCTCTCCAATTCCTATTCTATTGTCCTTGTTGCTTTTGATCATTTAGGCACTTGATTCTAATATTTTATCTCATGATGGGACCTTCTCCTGATTATTGTCCTATATCCTTCATTTGTAGGAAATTGGCTTTGTTTCTAATCAATGTGGAAAAAGGTTTTAAACAAAAATAATAAAAAAGGTTCCCAAAAACATCACTTATTTGAAGGCATATTGATTGGTTACGGTAATGATGCCTACTTGATTGCTACATCTTACACACAACATGTGTTAAAGTTCTTGTGTATGTCATGAAGGATTTAACAACTATAACTCAATCATTTCATTTCGATCTTGAACAGCATTAGATTCCCTGAAGCGCATATAGAACTATGTTATAATTTCTATGTAGAAATCACTGAAACACTTCCTATTCTCTACTGCACCTTATACTAGCATGATACAGTCAATTGAGGATAAATAGAATCAAGTGAGAACATACATTACTTGTTCTCGAAATTCTTTCAACGTCATACGATTAATATCAGAATCATCACAGCCCTCATCCCTCCACACAACAGCCACACTACTATCCTCTTTCCTTGGATGACTTCTAGGCAGCAAACAAGATTCGGCAATATTCAAAACTAAACCGGGAAGCCATGTTCCCCCATGTTTCGATTTGTCAGTGGTATCTAAAATGCAATTTGGGGCACCGCGGAATGAAACTGAAAGCTCTTTTAGAACAATGGACCAGTAAGCCTGCAAATCATTGACATATGCATAATTCCAATCAAACCCCAATTCCTCTAGTTTGAATTACTATTTTGCATCAAACGTGGCATGTACCTTGAAGTGTAGGGACAAAAAATGATCATTTACCTCGGGATGCTGAACAGAGAACTTCTGAAAGAGGCTATAACTTGTAATAGGATCCTTGTATGATGTCCCCAGTAGTTTTGGACCGTATTTTTCCATCAAACGACCCAAGTTTGTATGTTTAGACTGATATCTGGAAAACAGAGAGAACAGGGGGATCAGTTAATAGAGGTAGAAATCAGAACATTTACTCTTTGAACAATTGAAAGAACAGTGAAAGAGGAGGATATATAGACAGAAGGAGAGGAGCAAGAATCATACAGAGAAGGGAACCAGTAAGGAGGGGGGCCATTGGTGGACGCGTCCCAATGAGCATAGACAGAGTGGTAGACCAGCTGGTGCAACCCATGTGGGTGCCACGGCTTTAGCACCCTCCGAGCCACCAGCTGGCGCCACACCTCTCTTGGGTCAGACTCTTTGGCTCCAGAAACTACTTCTTTAAGCACCCTTTGGAATTCATGGGCCTCCTCTGTCGTTAGTCCTGCCTCCACCAAGTCCTCCACTCCAACTACGCTAATGCTCTTCCCCATCTCCCTCCCATGTACGTGTAGCCATTCTCTGTCTATATATATATATATATATATATATATATATTAACGGGCTCTGATTTATTTACAAACCCACCCCAATTATTGTTCACAATAACTATTGGGGTTGTGCAATAGAAGCAACGATAGTCCGGGCCAAACCAGCCTGTCTCTGCCAGCAACTTTCATTAAAAGAAAATTTTTTAATGAAAAAATAACTTCTAATGTCACATCAAAAATTACATTTTAATAAAAAAATTATTTTTTTATTTAAAAAGTCCGCTAAGAAACGGTAAAACGTCCTTCAAATTATCAAATATCCCGTGCAATAGTTGGGGCGGGTTGAATTTTTAGTATTATCCTATATAAACAAAGAAAGTTGAGGTAATAAAATTTATGCTAGCTAGGGAGTTGGTGGAGATGTGATGGGAGGTGGTCCCCGGTGGCCGGTGGAGTCATGCTGTGTTTTGCTATCCCGAGTTCAACGGTGCAGCGGTTGGTGAAGCCTGTTCCATTCAAACTTACCGAGCAGCATATATTTTTCCAGAAGCAAAATCATTCATTTCTTCATCCTATCCTTCTCGCATATAGATTTTTCGTAGGAAAATGTATTTACTCAACATTAATTACACAACTTTTATACGACACACTACACACCCACAGGTAATGTTTATGAGAAATAAAAAAAAAATTTGAAATGATCTATACACTCATTTCTCACAACAGCCCCACAACAAGTTGACGTGGCGGGTAATATTTTATTATTTTTTTTGTTTTGTTTTCTTTTCTTTTTGTAAAAAAATAATAAAATATTACCAGCCACATCAGTTTGTTGTAGGGCTGTTGTGAGAAATGAGTGTAGGGATCATTTCTAAAAAAAAAAAAAAAAAATACTACCAGCCACGTCAGCTTGTTGTGGGACTGTTGTGAGAAATAAGTGTAAGGATCATTTCTCAATGTTTATTGCACAGCTCTTATACAAATGTTCAATTGCACAACTCTTACACAATTTTTCAATTCAAAAAAAAAAAATTCTTACAACTTTTACATAATTCTAATAATTATTTTTTAAGATCAATCATTAAAGGAAAATGTTAAATTTTCTATATATTGACACTGGGCCCCACCTTCATGTGAATGAGTGTTGTGTCCATGTAGTACAGCAATCAAAGCCCATCATTAAATATTTAGGGCCCACATGTAAGAAAACAAATTCAATAATTGATGAGAAATGATTCCTACACTCATTTCTCACAACAGCCTCACAACAAGCTGACGTGGCTGGTAATATTTTATTATTTTTTTACAAAAAGAAAACAAAACAAAACAAAAAATAATAATAAAATATTACCAGCCACGTCAGCTTGTTGTGGGGCTGTTGTGAGAAATGAGTGTATGGATCATTTCTCATAATTGATTATACAAAAAAATTGTTAGAGCTATGCAAAAGTTGTATAAGAGTTATGCAATAAACATTAATCCACACCCACCACATGGGTCTCACTCATGTACAAATTGTGTAATGTAAGGATCATATTCCTTTTTCATATGAGCCCCACAAATCTACAAATAATATATGGGGTTTGATTTATGCACTACACCATCACAACAAGTGTACAACAACCTCTCATATGAAGGTGGGCCCTAGTGTGTGGGGCTCACCCTCATATGAGGGGTTGTTGTACAGTTATTGTGTTGGTGTTGTAAATCTAACATTTTTCTTTCATAATATATATATATATATGACATGTAGTGGGACTCATGTGGTAGGTTCCACTCACATGAGTCCAATCTCATATGAGTAGAGTTATATAATTGTTGTGCATGGTTGTTGTGTAAGAAGCATTTTGTCTATTCAGTTTTGGGAAATGATACTTGCACATCATCTTCATAACAACTATACTCACACAAGACACATTGGGGTGGGGCCCACACACTGGACCCCACCTCAATGTGTATTGTATAAGTACAGTTGTTATGCACAAAAAGTGTAAATATCATTTCTCGTCAGTTTTTATACCCACCTAAATGTAAACATTGCATAGACAATAAAAAACCGTTACAGGATTTTCCCGTATCTCATTTCCAATTTCCCATTTGCTCAATATCCATTAATTATCCACCGCCTGTAACCATTATTCATTAATCTCTTTTGTTCTTACCCACTACTTCTATCATTCCTGGGAAACTGTGTTTGCATGGTAGTGTTTAAAGAGAATGTAAATAATGTGCAGTAGAGAATGGTAAATAATTTGTTTTTTCGTCTTTATTTTCTGTGGGTTTTTTCTTCAGATTCCTTTTCTGGCCTTTTCCTTCTAATTTTTTAATTCTATTCTAAAATTAGTTTCTTTTACGTTATATATATATATATATATATATGCTAAGGATGATGAAAAGAAAATATCTCTACGTGATAGGACTTTTTTCTATACTTACGAATTTCATTGGACCGATAAAAGTATACTAAAAAGACACTTCTTCTCTATTATAGAGATACTAGCTCATAACCTGCGCAATACGCGAGATTGTTAATTATAATTTAATTTTGAAACTTAAAAAAAATATCCATTACACATAAATCATTGCATGAATATATAAATCATATAAAATTTTACTATCAAAAGAACCATAATTTTTGCTTTAATCCATATAAATTAAAACATTTAAAATATTCTCAGATGTGTAGTTTAAAATGAAAAGAAGTGTAAAGAGAAAAAAAAAAAAATTGCAAGAGAAAAACCTGGATTCTGATTATCAAAGCATTAATAGTAAGAATATCTGATATTGTTAGTATGATATGTATTATGATTTTTAATTTTATTTTTTTTAGTGTGTACCATGTAAGACTTTGTGTACAAAGTATGTGCAAGAAACATTTCTCTAAATTAAAACATGTTAAAATCTTTGTTCTCATATGTGTAGTTTAGAAACGAAAACGAGTATGAAGAAAAATAGTAAGAAGAAAATCATAATTTTGATTACCAAATCATAAAATAGAAAATTAGCATGAAATTTTTATATTGTTGGTGTAATATCTATTATATTTCAATCCTATATAATTCTGAACATTCGAAAAAGTAAATGAACGAAAAATAAAATAAAATGATAGGTTCACGCCATGTGTTACAATTTTAGGCCAACTCTATGTTGGAATTCGGCTTTTATATATAAGAGTAATTTTTCTTGCACAACTTTTTTTTTAGGAAAACAAATCCAATGGTTAATCATTAAAAAAAGTAGTTAGAACTCGACTTTTATATATATATATATATGATGAGTAATTTTTCTTGCACAACTTTTACATAACTCTGACAACTTTTTTTTAAGATTAACCATTGAATATTTATGGTCCATTTATAGGAAAACAAATCCAATGGTTGATCATTAAAAAAAGTAGTTAGAGTTGTGCAAAAATTGTGCAAGAAACATTACTCTATATATGTGTATGTATGTGAGTGTGTGATGATGATAAGGAAAAGTTTTTAATTTTATATTTTTTTTAAAAAAAAAATCACCACTTAATGCTATAATGCGAAAAAAATCTTTATTTTAGTCTCATGAAGATTCACACTCAGGATGTTTTCATTCAAGCACAATAAATTTATGGGATAATAGCACCATTGGTCCCTGTGGTATGCCATAATTATTTTTCACTCCCTATGGTTTAAAAAGTGCATGGGAGATCCTTGTGGTATGCAATAATTACAAATCGATCACTGGCGTCAAATTCTGTTAAATTTTTTAACAGATTCCGTTAAATGCCATGTCAGCGCCACGTGTCGCCATCTTATTGGTGACATGTGGCGCTGACATGTCTAATCTTAATAAAATAATATAAATTTATTAAAAAAAAAATTAAAATACTTATTTAAAAAAAAATTAAAATTCAAAAAAAAAAATGGGGGCAAGGGGGTGGCCCAGCCACCTCCAGCCAATGGGGGTGGCGCGCGGCCACCCCCAGCCACCCCCGGCCACTGGGGGTGGTCGTGCGCCACCCCTAGATCTATTAGGGGTGGCTCAAAGGCCACCCTAAGCCTGCATTTTTTTCTTTTTTTTTTTAAATAAGTTTATTTATTTATTTTTTAATAAATTTATATTTTTTTATTAAGATGGACACGTGTCGCCAATAAGATAGTGACACGTGTCGCTGACGTGTAGGGCTAACAGATTCCGTCAAAATTGTGGACGGAAAATCGACCCAGGAAGTAAAACGTAATTATTGCATACCACAGGGACCTCTCATGAACTTTTTAAACCATAGGGAGTGAAAAATAATTATGGCATACCACAGGAACCAACGGTGCAATTATCCATAAATTTATTAAAATCATGACAAAACCGGTTCAACCTTTAAAATTCACCGATTTTTTACTTAAATGACCGGTTCAGTGTTTAAAAATGATGGGTTCACGCCACGAGTCACAATTCTATGCCAACTATAAGTTAGAACTCTGCTTTATATATATATATATATGATAAGGAAAAATTTTAATTTTAGATTTTTTTTTTAAAATTCTCATCACTTAATGCTATAATGCGAAAAAATCTTTATTTTGGTCTCATGAAGATTCACACCCAGGATGTTTTCATTTAAGCACAATAAAATTATTAAAATCATGACAAAACCGATTCAACCTTTAAAATTCACCGGTTTTTTACTTAAAAGACCGGTTCAGTGTTTAAAAATGATGGGTTCACGCCACGTGTCACAATTCTAAGTCAACTCTAAGTTAGAACTTGACTTTTCTATATATATATATGATTACTCAACACAGTGACACTCTACATTAGGGTTAAATGTCATGAAGGAAGAAATGGAATCCATGGCTAAAAATTAAGTTTGGGATCTCGTTTTAAGTTTGGGATCTCGTTAACTTACCAAAGGGAGCTGTAGCTGTAGGCTGCAAATGGGTTTACAAAACCAAGAAAATGCTTCCGATAATGTTGAACGATATAAAGCTAGAATTGTGGCCAAGGGTTTCACACAAAAAGAAGGCAGTTATTATCATGAAACCTTCTCTCCAGTATCAAATAATGATTCATTTAGGATAATCATGGTATTAATAGCTCATTTTGATCTAGAGTTACATCAAATGGATGTGAAAACAGTCTTTCTGAATGGTGATCTTGAAGAAGAGGCTTATATGAAACAACCTGAAAGTTTAGATGATAACACTCAGAAAGCTTGCAAACTAAATAAATATATTTATGGGCTAAAACAAGCCTACCTTCAATGATATATCAAATTTCACAAAGTTATTACCTCATATGGTTTTATTGAGAACTTTGTTGATCAATGTATATACCTTAAGGTCAGTGGGAGTAAAGTCATTTTTATAGTCCTATATATAGATAATATTTTGCTTGCAAGTAATGATTTAGGTTTACTACATGAAATCAAACAGTTCCTCTCTCAAAATTTTGAAATGAAGGATTTGGGTGAAGCCTCTTATGTCATTGACATAAAGATTCACAGAGACAGAAAACAAAGAATATTAAAACTGTCTCAAAAGGCCTACATTGAAAAGTTTTAGAGAGATTCAGACTAAAGAACTGTTTGGCTTTTATAGCACCTATCATTAAATGAGACAAATTTAGTAATGATTAAAGTCCCCGAAATGCATTGGAACAAGAGCAAATGAAAAACATTCCATATGCATCTATAGTCAGCAGTTTATTGTATGCACAGGTCTGCACTAGACCTGACATTACAATGACAGTTGGAATGCTCGGTTGAAATCAAAGTAACCCAAGATTGGAACATTGGAAAGCTACAAAGAAAGTCAAACAGTATTTGCACGGAACCAAGGACTACAGTTTGACATTCAAACACATTGACCATTTAGAAGTGGTTGGATATTCAGATTCAGATTTTGCTGAATGTGTAGATAGTAGAAAATTTACTTCAGGGTATATCTTTCTTCTTGCTGGAGGGGCTATATCTTGGAAAAGTAACAAGCAAACTATAGTTGCTACATCTACAATGGAGGCAGAATTTAGTATGTGCTATGAAGTCATTACACATGCATTATGGTTGAGAAATTCTGTTGGTGGTCTCAAAATTGTCGATTCTATAGCGAGTCCAAACAAGATCTTCTGCGATAATCATGTTGCCATATTCTTCTCTAAGAATAATAAAAGTGGAAGCAAAATGGAGGAACATTCTTCAAGATGATTCTGGTGAATTGGACAAGCTTCTAAATGAGATACATAAGGTTACTTGTAGGGAACCATATTCTGAGGAATCTGGACCAAGAATGGTGTCTTTGGAGGGAAGCTTGTCTACTGTCAGTGAGAAACTTCAAAACTATGGGGGTTTGGATGAGGAAAAATCTCAATGGATAAAATTAAGCAATCATCCATTAAAAGGTTTCAACCAAAGAAAATGAATATGTTTAATAACTGCTCCTTGATATCTACCTTTGCATGATTGAACTTTACTGATGATGTGGCTGTGGGAGTTGGGAGTCCTTTGGCAAAGTCTAAAACCTTATAGAATCACACCGTTTTATTTTATCGTCAAAATCTAAACAGCTTAAAGAAACCAAATTTTGTGAATTCATAGAAGACAGTCGGCTCGTCTTCAAAATCGGCAAAAGATGTACCTTGTGGTTTTGATGAGTTTAGTGGGACAAAAGTTGGCCAAGAAAGTTCAAATTTGTTAAAACTGAATGCTAAAAAAACCAAGAAGTGGCAAGGAGACTATTTTCAGCAACTTGAAAATTTCTCCACTACTCTGCCATTTGCTCCTGCAAGGCAAGCTTCCAGTTGCCCTCTAATGTGCCAGTCCATGGTGTACAGTTTTCTACAATGCTTGATGAGCAACAATTCTTCTTGGATGCACAATCTATTCTGCCTTATTTTCATCCAGAACAAATAAACCAACCTGAAGTGCATCAGCACTACCAGTACCTGCCACAGCTTCACTGTCAGCGATTTGAAGCTCAGCATGCTATTAAAGCACATAGATATCTCATTGATAGGCCGATGAATCAGAGCCCAAGGCAACTATATTTTGAATTGCCAATCTCTCACCAAATTGACAAATCTAAACAAAAGCCATTTTGGAACCATTATACAAACTATAGGAGTTCAAACCAATCAAATGCTTCTGATTCTTTCGCAGATCTTAACGCAATGCAAGTTTTGGACAAAGAGACTAAACAGAAGTTTCCTAAAACATTTTACTATGTTGATGAAATAGCCGGAAGTGTTTATCTTATTGCTAAAGACTAGCGTGGTTGCGGCTTCTTACAGTGGAAACTCGCCAAGGGCAGCCCATAAGATACTGAGAAGATTTTTCTTGAAATCATAGATTATATTATGGAGCTAATGACACATTTTTATGGAAATTACGTAGTACAGATGCTGCTTGAGGTTTGTGATAAGGCTCAGCGTATCCAAATACTTCAAAGAATCACAAGAAAATTTTAGGATCTTGTTTAGATCTTGTTTAGATCTTGTTCCATATGCATGGGTTGGCTTCTCTCTCCCTTTTTATCTCTAACATTTGTGTTATTGTGCAATTAGTAGTTATTGTTTTGCTGAATTTTTCTTCCCAACCACAGGGCTTGGGCTGTTACCAAGGTCATTGAAACCCTTCAGACTCCAGAGTAGTTCTCCATGCTTGTTTCTGCACTGAAGTCTGGTATTCTGACTCTAGTAAAAAATATGAATGGCCACCATATTGCACTGTGCTGCTTACGGTGTCTAATGTCTGAATAACACAAGGTAAGGACTATATGCCTTGTCCACAGTTTCAATAAGTAGTGTTGTATGTGCAAATGCAATATCAAATCATGAACCATTTTCTGTTACATTGTCCAATAGCTTGGGAGTTTTGGTGTTTTTGTGTTTTCCTTATTAGATGTGTTATGGGTGTTTCCATTATCACTATTTCAGATGTTCTTTATCAAAGATTTGGTAGAAAGAAGCCCCGGGGCTTCTTGTCAATTACGTTTATGCTTGTTGTAGCCCCCGTGACTTTAGAGACAATCAAACTTATGAGGTTGGTATTGGTGTTGTTTGTGAGCTTGGTATATGTTTTTAACCCACTTCCTAACATGGTATCAAACGATGGTTGTCTGTGAGGTTCCTATTTCATGTATTGGTAACACTTAGTTCTATTAACTTCTCTTGTACATGTCCATGGCTCTTTTATGCATATGTAAGTTTGATAGAGTGTTATTGGCTCACCTTTTATAATGTACGCTTTTGAAATTGATTATTTTCTCATAGCATAAAATTAAGTTACTTATAAAAAATGGTAAATGCTTTAGTATATTCAATTTAGCAATCAAATGTAATTTTCAACATTAAATGAAACACTAATTACATTTTTTTATGCAGTTCCTTATTGAAGCCGCAACTGGCAACTATGTTGAACTTGCAAAGGACCGTCATGGCAGCTATGTACTTGAAAACTGCTTTAGCTATTGTGATGGTGAGCAAATGAACCGTTTTCTCGACGGATTGAAGGGTGCATACGCGGACTTGTCAATGCAGAAATTCGACAGCCATGTGGTCGAGAAATGTATAAAGTATGCAGTTGCTGAATGTATCGAGAAGCTCAGCATGCTATTAAAGCACACTGATATCTCATTGCTAGGCCGATGAATCAGAGCCCAAGGCAACTATATTTTGAGTTGCCAATCTCTCTCCAGATTGACAAATCTAAACAAGAGCCATTTTGGAACCATTATTCAAACTATAAGGGTTCAAACCAATCAAATGCTTCCGATTCTTTCGCAGATTTTAACACAATACAAGTTTTGGACAAAAAGACTAAACAAAAATTTCCTAAAACGTTTAACTTTGTTGATGAAATAGCCGGAAGTGTTTATCTTATTGCTAAAGACTAGCGTGGTTGCGGCTTCTTACAGTGGAAACTCGCCAAGGGCAGCCCAAAAGATATTGAGAAGATTTTTCTTGAAATCATAGATTATATTGTGAAGCTAATGACACATTCTTATGGAAATTACGTAGTACAGATGCTGCTTGAGGTTTGTGATGAGGCTTAGCGTATCCAAATACTTCAAAGAATCACAAGAAAATATGAGGATCTTGTTAAGATCTTGTGCCATATGCATGGGTTGGCTTCTCTCTCCCTTTTTATCTCTAACATTTGTGTTATTGTGCAATTAGTAGTTATTGTTTTGCTGAATTTTTCTTCCCAACCACAGGGCTTAGGTTGTTACCAAGGTCATTGAAACCTTTCAAACTCCAGAGCAGTTCTCCATGCTTGTTTCCGCATTGAAGCCTGGTATTCTGACTCTGACTCTAGTAAAAAATATGAATGGCCACCATATTGCACTGTGCTGCTTACGGTGTCTAATGCCTGAATACCACAAGATAAGGACTATATGCCTTGTCCACAGTTTCGATAAGTAGTGTTGTCTGTGCAAATGCAATATCAAACCATGAACCATTTTATGTTACATTG
This sequence comes from Alnus rubra, assembly GCA_028654335.1. NCBI lineage: Eukaryota > Viridiplantae > Streptophyta > Magnoliopsida > Fagales > Betulaceae > Alnus > Alnus rubra. The sequence continues at coordinate 627,863 of JAJPGS010000400.1, read as the reverse complement.
TCCAATAGCTTGGGAGTTTTGATGTTTTGTGTATTCCTTACTAGATGTGTTATGGGTGTTTCCATTACCACTATTTCAGATGTTCTTTATCGAAGATTTGGTAGAAAGAAGCCTCGGGGCTTCTTGTCAATTACGTTCATGCTTGTCGTAACCCTCGTGGCTTTAGAGACAATCAAACTTATGAGGTTGGTGTTGGTGTTGTTTGTGAGCTTGGTATATGTTTTTAGCCCACTTCCTAACATGGTATCAAACCCTAGTTGTCTGTGAGGTTCCCATTTCATGTATTGGTAACACTCTGTTCTGTTAACTTCTCATGTACATGTCCATGGCTCTTTTATGCATATATAAGTTTGATATAGTGTTAGTGGCTCACCTTTTATAATGTAAGCTTTTGAAATTGATTCTTTTCTCATAGCATAAAATTGAATTACTTATCCAAAATGGTAAATGCTTTAGTATATTCAATCTAGCAATCAAAGGTAATTTTCAACATTAAATGAAACACTAATTACATTTTTTTATGCAATTCCTTATTGAAGCTGCAACTAGCAACTGTGTTGAACTTGCAAAGGACCATCATGGCAGCTATGTACTTGAAAACTGCTTTATCTATTGTGATGGTGAGCAAATGAACCGTTTTCTTGACGGATTGAAGGGTGCATACTCAGACTTGTCAATGTATCGAAGAGCTTATTGACGATCTTCAGCTGGATCAAGTTATGCAAAGCCCTTATGGAAACTACGTTATCCAAGTTGCATTAATTTTAGTCAAAGGTTAGCAAATGCATGGTTTTTGTTAAAGTATTAATTAAATGATTAAATTTACTTATTTCTATCAACTTAAGCATTAAGATAAATGGTGATTTAACAGTTTTAAACCATCTTTTGTTTTAGGAACTCCAAGATAAACGTTAAGAAAAAAAATGAGACCATAATTGTCATGATATGACTAGACTCTTTTTGTTACTTATTTTTATTATAACTTGTTGAGCAAGGTCAGTGAGCTCTTCATATGAGATTGTTGGTAGCCATAAAAGAGTAGGAACATGTGCTTTAGGCAAGCCCACTATTAAAGCACAAGACACTTCTAGTGTGTCTCAACTACGTAAAGAGTCCTAGTGGGTCTCTTGATAGAGTATCTGGATGATAAGGATAAGTACATAACTTAGCATGAAAAGTTCTAGTTGTAATTAGAATACTATCTAAGTGTTGTATCAGATTAGTATTACCTATCTAGCTATACCCGAATACTAGAAATAAGAATTATCTTGTAAACGTGTTTATCTTGTAAACTCTATATATACATCAATACATGATCACTAGATGAGCAAAAGAGAAACTGTTCTACATGGTATCAAAGCCCTTCATAGACTAACATCTTATCCTTCCTCTTTTTGTCCTTACCCGTCATTATGTCTGGTTTCACTGCTGCTTCATCCCCAACTCAATCCGAGAAACAACCATCTTCCAATCCTTTTTCTTCCAATGTTATCTTCACTATTCCGAACATGAACCACAACTTGAATATCAAACTCTTCAACAGCAACTTCACCGGTTGGAGAACTCAAATTCTGGCTTATATCAGAGACCAAGATGCGTATGGCTTTCTGGATGGCACTTCTCAACCTCCAGCCCAGACCATCCTGAATACATGCACTACTGCAGGTGCACCCGCAACGATGGCAAATCCAAAGTTCCTTGCCTAGTGTCAACGGGACCAAATGATTCTAAGCATGTTGATTTCCACGCTCACCGAGCCACTTGTCGTCCCCATACAGTAGGCTGTGTTACTTCTCACAATCTCTAGACTACATTAGTCACCATATTTGCTTCTCAAGCAAGATCTCGAGTTATGTTGATCCACTACCAGCTTGCTACAACCAAGAAAGGTAGTTCCTCCATTACTGAATATTTTCAGTCTATTAAATCCATGAGTGACAATCTTGCTGTTGCCGAACAGCATCTGAATGATTTTGAAAGTGTATCCTACCTTCTTGCTGGCCTCGGATCAGAGTATGATCCGTTTGTTACCTCTGTAACAACTCGGTTGGATCCTCTTTCCTTAGATAAATTATATGGTCATCTTTTTGCCCACAAGATGAGGATTGAACATCACCTTTCATCCAATGAGCTAACATTGCCAACGACTCATTTTTTAGCTCGGGCTCCCATGCCTTGTGGTCGTGGATATCGTGGACATGGCCACAACAATTACCGTGGCAGAGGAGCTCCTTCAAGTGGCTATGGCCGAGGCACATACTTAAAACAAGATCTAGCAGTAGCACCCTATCGCCCTATCTGCCAACTCTATGGGAAGATTGGCCATACTGCTCCTAGGTGTTATCAGCATCCTGATTCGGCTCTAGCTACACCAAATCCTCAAGCATATTACTCATCTCCTTCGCTGCCCTCTGAGGAAAATTGGTACCCGGATACTGGTACCACACATCATATCACCAATGATTTGCAGAATCTAAACCTGTCTTTTGAGAAATACACTGGCTAAGATTAGATTCACCTAGGGAATGGTACAGGTTTGTCTATTAAACATTCTAGTTCTAAATCCCTTTCATTCTCTCGTCGCAAATTCCTTCTCAAACAATTACTTCATGTTCCTCTCATATGAAGAAACCTTATTTCAGTATGTCAATTTGCTCTTGATAATTCTGTTTTCTTTGAGTTTTACCCTTCTCACTTTGTTATCAAGGACTACAAGACAGGGACTCAAATCCACCAAGGCCAACTTAACAATGACCTCTATCAACTCTTTCCTTCGCATGTGCATCCATCCACACCTCAAACACTTGTTGGTGAGAGGACTACATCACATTGTTGGCATAAAAGATTGGGACATTTAGCCCTTCGGATTGTCAACCTTGTTCTATCCAAGTTTCAACTTCCAGTTTCCAATCATAAGGCACTACAACTCTGCATTGCCTGCCCTTAGGCCAAGGGTCATCAGTTGTCATTTTCAATTTCAACTTCAAACATTTGTAATCCATTAGAACTACTTTATTCAGATGTGTGGGATCTTTCCCCAACTCTTTCAATAAATGGCAATTGCTATTATGCTTCTTTTGTGGATGCATTCACTCATTTTACTTGGGTTTATCCTATTCAATCTAAATCTGATGTTATGTCTGTTTTTATCAAGTTTCAAACCATGATTGAACGATTACCAATATCAAAATTAAATGTGTACAAACTGATTGGGGTAGCGAGTATCGCAATCTCAATAAATATTTTCAATCTATTGGAATTATTTGTGTTTCCTACCCCCACACACATCAACAACAAGGGTGCGTTGAAAGGAAACATCGACATCTCATTGATAATACCCTAGCCCTTCGAGCTGAAAATTCTCTTTCCAAGATTTGTTGTGATGAAGCTTGCCTAACTTCATGTTATTTAATAAATCGGCTCCCCACTCATTTGTTGCAAAATATATCTCCTTTTGAAAAAAATTTCTCTTGGGCTCCTGATTATAAGTTCCTCACAGTATTTGGCTGTGCTTGCTTCCCCAACCTTAGACCTTACAACTCACATAAATTCTCTCCTAGATCCAAATAGTGTGCCTTCTTAGGTAATAGCTCACACCATAAAGGCTATAAATGTTATCATCATGAATCCATGTGTATGTTTATATCTCGCGAAGTAGTTTTCCATGAAACCGTGTTTCCTTTTAAAAAAAAAACACATCACAGTCAGTCCCATCTTCTCCAAATCTTACTACTTCAGCACCTTCACTCTTCCGATAATTCATGCATGTGTCTCGACTCCTCCAAACCCCTCACCTTTGCCTACTGATTCCAGCCTCTCTCATTCTCCTCCTAGCTCTTCATCAATTCATGCAGAATCAAATGTTCCTCCTGTCCAAACTCTGGACTCGGCACCACCTAGATTACACCCTATGCGCACAAGATCGTAGAATAATGTTCGACAAATAAGGCAACTCACAGATGGCACGGTAAGGTATCCTCTCCCTCGGGCATTACTCTCAGATTCTGCACTTTTAGAACCTACTTGCTTCTCTAATGCTGTCAAGGTTAGTGAATGGCCCAATGCCATGCAAGTTGAGTTCAATGCCTTACTCAAGAACCAAACATGGTCTTTTGTTCCTCCACGATCAGCCAAGAATATTGTAGGCTACAAATGGGTTTTTAAACTCAAGAGAAAAGCTCATGGATCTGTAGAACACCACAAGGCACGATTGGTTGCTAAGGGATTTCACCAACATGCGGGCCTAGACTATGATGAGACCTTTAGTTCTGTGATAAAACTGACTACAATACGAACTGTTTTGTCAATTGCAAATTCTGCAGGTTGGTCAATAAAGCAAACTAACATTCAAAATGTGTTTCTGCATGGTCTCTTAACTGAAGATGTGCATATGGCACAACCACCGGGCTTCATTCACCCAAATCATCCTCAACACATTTGCAAATTGCATAAGGCAATTTATGGTCTAAAACAGGCACCACGGGCTTGGTTTTCTTGTCTCAGTCGACAGCTACTAAAGATTGGTTTCACTGGTTCAAAAGCCGATTCCTCCTTGTTCATCTATCGCACAGCAACAGTAACTATGTATTTACTAATATATGTTGATGATATTATCATCATTTCTTCAATTCCTACTGTCATTGATGAACTATTACAACTTCTATGGATTCACTACTTCGTTGGAGTTGAAGTCCTACTCGTGAAGGATGGTCTCTTGCTCTCTCAACAGTGATACATTAGAGACTTATTACACAAAACCAACATGAAGGATGCAAAAGTAGTTACATCTCCCATGTCATCATCTTCAGTTTTGTCAGCATTCATGGGTGATCCTATGGAAGATCCATCTCTATACCGCGGCACAGTTGGCTCCCTCTAATATTTGTCACTCGCTCGTCCAAATTTGGCGTTGTCAATCGTGTTTGCCAATTCATGCATAAACCGACCAAACTACATTGGCAAGCTGTCAAGAGGATCCTTCGTTATCTCAAGCATACAATCACTCACGGGCTGCTACTGCAGAAAACTCATTCCATATCTCTTTAAGCATTCTCAAATGTAGATTGGGCAGGTTGCCCAGATGGCCAATGCTCTACAAGAGCTTATTGTGTTTTTCTTGGCTCCAACTTAATTTCTTAGAGTTCTAGAAAGCAGCCTACAGTCTCTCAGTCATCTACAGAGGTAGAATACAAGTTAGTTGCAAACACTACAACAGAATTACTTTGAATTCAATCTCCTCTGCAGGATCTTGGACAGGCACTTCTTTCTCCACCAAAAATTTGGTGTGACAACATTGGAGCTACCTATTTGCCAGTCAATCCCCTTTTTCATGCAAGAACTAAGCATGTGGAAATTGATTTCCACTTTGCTCGAGAACTAGTTGTTGCCAAGTCATTGGAAATCCTCTTCATTTCAAGTTCCGAACAGTTAGCAGATGTGCTGACCAAGCATCTAGTCTCCAAAAGATGTCGTCTTCTTTCTTCCAAGCTCAACGTTTATTCAACCCCGCTGAACTTGCGAGAGGGTATTAACGCACAAGACACTTCTAGTGTGTCTCAACTGCTTAAAGAGTCCTAGTGGATCTCTTGATATAGTATCCGGATGATAAGAATATGTAGATAACTTAGCATGAAAAGTTCTAGTTGTAATTAGAATACTATCTAGGTCTTGTATCAGATTAGTATTACCTATCTAGCTATACCCGAATACTAGAGATAAGAATTATCTTGTAAACATGTTTATCTTGTAACCTCTATATATACATCAATACATGCTCACTAGATGAGCAAGACATAAATTGTTTTATCAACCTAAAGACTCTGAGTTTCTACACCCACATGGGAAGAAACTTCTGTGTCTAAGCACTTTGAAGAAGGATTGTGTATGATCCTAAGTTTTATTTGCCCTAGAAATAGTTCCTTGGTCTTATTTATTTTCTTTCTTTCCTTTTATTTTTTCCCTGACTTACTGTTTCGACTAAAATAGTGATTGTTTCTTTTTCTTTTTGTCTTTGTTCGATCAATTTCATGGTGGAAGAGGTAGTAATACTTTTGTAATGCTCAACACAATTGTGCTTCATGTCTGAGTGTTTTTTTTTTCCTTCTTTTTTTTTTTCTTTTTTTTCCCCTGTTTTGTATTCTCATCGAAGTACGTTTTGTGACAAAATCATTTGTTGAGACCAATAATCTACACAAAGTTAAAGTTAGATGCCCATGTCTCACCCTTCATCTGGGAGCTTTGCAAGATGCTATAGTGTGAAATTTTTGTTTTTGTTTATCATTAGGTCTACAGCCACTTCATATAAATTTTTGTTTTTGAGAAAGTATGCTGTACATAAGGGATCACTAAATTTTTGTATACAAATTTAATTGACACACGCACACATTTTGATATACGTCAGGATGTGGATTGTGGAAAAACCCTGCATCCAATTTCAGTTTTTTCTTATCATGTTGGACACTTTGTTATTATAGGAGGGAAAATAGGATCACATCTGCTTGAGCTTTAAACTTTGCTAATGACTATCTGCTAAAAGTAATTATATTTTGTTACCATCGAGTATACAAAGGATAATAGTGTTGCAGTTTCTTGAAGGAACATCAAACTGTGGCATCCTGATCCTTTATAAAGGATGCACATATGAGTTTGCTGGTTTCATTAAGTCGTACTAACAATACTGGAATTTTTTTTCAAGGGAAGTAGAATCCTCTTCATTGGGATAAAATCAATCATTTCTAGTATTGTTTATGAATCTGACATGGGGTCTTGGTCCACTGCAAGGTCAAATGAGGACATCATATATGAAATGAGGAAGAAAATCAATTTATAAATTTAAACCATCAATGATCAATATCATACTTAGATATCATGTTTTAGAAAACCTTAAAGACTTTCCGAGCGTTTAATATTATTCGTTGTACAATGCAAACAATGTGAATTTATGTGCTTTAAAAGACTTTTTATCTTCTTCCGAGCATTTAATTCAAATTAATGATGGTTGTGCACGTTGAAAACTTTCATGAATGTGAAAATGAGACATTCTAAAAAAGTAAACAAGGTTACTTTCTAAGAATTCGTGGACGTTGAGACTTTCCATGAATGTAAATAATGAGACTTTCAATTAATAATAATTATTATTATCATAATTGGAGGGCCTTAATTAGATACTATTTACTAACTTTTTACCATATTAGAGCCTTATATATATATATTTTAAGAACTTTTTGTTGTACAATTATTAATTGGAAGCCTTGTTTTATTTAGGCAATCGCCTAAAGCTTGAGCCAGCCCTGCATGTGGACTACCACATGAATTTATAAGAAAATTGTAGTAAAAGTTCCGCAAAAATGCACCTCAGTAATGTTTCATGTTTCTCAACCATTCATTTCTTATTCTTCGTAGATACTTCGGTAATTCAAGCATCACTAGATGTACCTCTCAATCTCTCATGAATGGATCATTCAAATTTGAAATGCCAACAACGATGTACCGCAAAATTCTACTCCCAACTGACATCTGACGTTTTATTTGGCCCCTCAAACCCTTCCCAACAACCTGTTAGAAGCTATTCAGGGAAACGTTGTAACAATCTTAACATTGTTCACATTATCAATTAAAGAATTGGAAAAATTGGATCAGTAACTTATAAAATAACAGGTCAAATTGTGGAAACCACCATGGAACTGAAACCAGTACCATCTCTTCTCCATATAATTTGAAATGAGCTGGTTAAAGTCTTCACAATATATGCACGAGTCTATAATTGCATTCATAGTTGCATTGGGGTTTGAAAGATTACACCATTTTGATTTTCTGTCAAATTAGTAGAATGGAAAAAATTTGAAGTATGAATTTGACTCAAAGAATGATCAGGTAATGGTAGTATGGTAGCATTAACATTAAGGGAAAGGAGAAGAATAACCTGAGAGTCAAACAATAAACAAAGGGTTGAGATTTGATTTGAACCCCAAGGAGTGATTTGATAAACGGTCAAACCTCAAGGACTGATACAGTATTTTTCCCTACTAAGAATCACCAACCAACCAACCATTATATTATGACATATATTCTTAAAAAGGTTTTTTCACATTTCATGTTGCATGCCATTCAGTAGGTCTCTTTCAGCCATTATCAAACATTCTGGGTCGTCAGAAGCTTAGACTAATATTTTAGCAGGTTGCCATGTGAAATTTGCAAACATTTTTTTTCCTATCCATGAGTTAAGATGTTAGAAACATATCTGCCATTCGAAGGGCACTTCATCAGGTTTCACCAGAGTCACTTGGCAAAGCGCCTTGTCCACTCTGCAACAAGTTCATCGTGTTTAGCTCTATCTGCCAAGTACAGTCGAGCAATGCCAGGGATAAGCGGATTATCTGCTGCAACGAGAATATTCATGTATTCAGTACAAGAAACACACATATACTTCCCAAGTGTTATCTGGTGACATCTCAGTTATCGGTCAAGCCATGAAGGTGTCTGCATCGCTACAATTTGAGAAGTGAAAAGGCCAACTTTAATGTGTTTTATGTTGTAAGGTAGATTGGATATTGGCTAGTGTCGTTTGGTGAGGTGTAAGCCTGTAAGGGATGCATCACATATCCAAAACCCTCAACCCCCTTTCCCAACATACAAATATAGATTAAGAAATTTAAATATCTTTAGAATATTCATTGAAAATATGAATGCCCAATAGAAATCCTAAGAACTTACAGGGGTCAGGATTTGTGAAAAATGATCTGATTGCAAGTAGCACCTTAGTGATTGTAAGAGCTGGACTCCAACTATCCTTTAAGATGTCTAAACTCAAATTACCAGTAGTATCAACATTGCAGTGGTAGATTCGAGTTTTGAACACTACCTGCTAACACAACGTTATAATCAAAGCAGATAGGAGTAAACAATGGACTTTTTTTTTTTTCTTTGTTCCTTTTTGCAAGCTAATAAACAGTGGACATCAAAGCATAACAAGGAGTTAATGATTCCCACAAACAGTAATACAACACATCTGCATTTATTTTACATAAATTTTTTTTTCCAGAAATTCAATATTCATTTGTTATGAATCTATGGATTTTTGGACTAAACCTTAGATCTCTTTGAATCATAAGACTGGCTTCAAACATTAACTCAGCTGCTTAGTTGTAAGCTATCATGGTATGACATACAAGAACTGAAATAGTGAATATTTGATTATGCGTTTTGGATGGTCTGTGTATGTTCACACATGCAAATGTAATAACGCAGAGCACCCACCATAGGCTTATTGTTGCATTGAGATCACTATTTGTTATTTTTCCAAAAGTTCCCGTGCTTTTTTTCTTAAATTCTCACACCATTCCCATTGCATTCTCAAGATGTTTATAAAATTTTATAACTCCTTCCATTTCCATATTTTGACCATAAAACATGTATGATATTTGGAAAAAAGGAAATAGAAATCAGAGCTTTAGATTTTCAATTTATCTCATGTTCACCTATTTTAAATGGTGATATTGCTGCTAGAACCACCCCCAATGCCGGCCCAAATGGGGTGGGGAGGATATAAAAGATATATGGTGATATTCTTATAAAATATGTATTCTGATGTTCAAGATGACATACTACTTCAAATTGTCCAATCCTATTAGATAAACAACAGATTACGAATCCGCTTAAGAGTTTTCAATAAGTTGCATACCTTCGGAGGGTTGAAAGGATAATCACTTGGAAATGTTATGTCTAGGAAATATATACCACCTTCGTATGGTGTTCCTAAAAAAACATGGACACAAAAAATTTGGTCAATATAGTCAAGACAACCATGCCACATGCGAATGACAAAACTATATCCCTCACAATCATCTTTGCTTGTATCTAGCATTACAACCATAAACCAAGGTACTCGGAAACATGGAAAATTCAATCATATTCATTTGAACAATTCATTCAAGTTATAAGCCAAGAAGCCAAAGTCAAGACCTTTTTTTACTCCTTAACTAGCGCTGGTAGCATCCGCTTTTCCTGGAAAAGTGTTTGGCGTACTCAAGCTCCTCCTAAGGCTGCTTTCTTTGTGTGGACTGCGGCTCTCGGTAAGATACTCACCCAGGACAACCTTAGGAAACGACATGTCATCGTGATCAATCGATGCTACATGTATAAGAAGACCGAGGAAACGGTGGATCATCTTCTTCTTCACTGCGGCGTGGCTTCTGTCTTGTGGAATTCTCTCTTTAGCCGTTTCGAGATGTCTTGGATTATGCCTAGACGAGTTATTGATTTGCTTGCATGTTGGTGGTCATCTGGTAGATCAAGGAGTGCTGCTGTTTGGAAAATGACGCCTATTTGTATCTTTTGGTGCTTATGGTGGGAAAGAAACAATAGGAGTTTTGAAGACTTGGAAAGATCTTTAGAAGAGATCCTTTCTTTGCTCTATCACTCTTTGTATTGTTGGACTTCGGCTTATGTTCATCCTTTGAATATTTCTTTTTCTAACTTCCTCACTCGCTTTTCTATTTCTAGTTAGGTGTTTTCTCTGTATACTACCAGTGTACTAAGGGGCGACTTACGTTTTTTATTTAAAATTGATTTCTTACCTATCAAAAAAAAAAAAAGCCAAGAAGCCAGCACTGAATGGAATCCAACTCAAAATAACAGGGGGGTTGGTGTGTGTGCTGGTGGGGAAGAAGAGCCCACAATGAGCCCGGCCCTGACATGTTTGTTGACTCTAATAAACCTTTTTATCAGTATTCTCTATTTCTCTAAACAGGATCTTGACAACACATGCAAGAGAACAAAGAAAAAGGAACCAAATCTATGAGAAACAAAAGCAAATACATTTATTTGGGGTGTGGCTAGGAAATGAACACTACCTTCTCGCCCCCCCTTGGGCTACTTTCTCAATATTGAAATTATAAGGCTAGGTTGTTTACTGAGTGATCTCTGTTCTAAGCAACCCAAAGAAAGTGTATCTTGTATGGTATGTAAGGGGAAGAGGGCTAACAAAAGATTGAGAGACTCTTAACTATTGAATGAAACAGATCCAACCATAGAGAATGAGACCCATATTCAAGAAACCAAAAGCATGAAAGCCACTTCATCACCAATACCTCTATCGGAATATGAAATTGAAGCTTAAGCCAAGGCAGGGGGTAATTTTAATCTAATTCTCAAAACAAAGTAAACTCAAATCACAAGATTGAGCTGAATACCAGAATTTCACCACCAGCCCCATTACTCAAAACCATCAAGATTCGAGCTTAAATTGATAATCAAGTTTAAGCCAACACTCAACCGATATGGAAACCCAAGTTATGGTTGAAGACGAGAAACATCACACACAATCATCAAAATTCAAGCTCATTTGCTAAAGCAACTTTACGCTAACATTCAAATGATATGAAAACCCAAGTTATGGCTGAAGAAGAGAACTTCATTACCAACCCCATTACTCATCACTATCGAAATTCAACCTTAAATTGAGAAAGTGAGCAAATTTAAGCTAAAACTAGAACAACAAAGTAAACCCAAATCATAAATTTGAGAGCTTGAAACCAGAACTCAACCACCGGCCCCACTAAAAATCATCAAAACCAAGCTTTATTTGAGAAAGTAGGTCAATCTAACGAACAAAACAAAGAAAGCCCAAAAGGAGTGGGGGGGGAAATCCAGCTTGAAAATCAGAACTTTATCACCAGTCCCCTTACTCAAATTCATCAAAACAAAAGCTCAAGAATTGAAAAGGTAGGTCCAAGCTAACACTCAAACAAAAAGCAAGCCCAACTTCACCATTACCCCGAATCCTCAAATATCAAGTTTAGATTCAGCAAAGTGAGTAAATTCCCAAGCAAGAACTCAAAACAAACTAAACCCAGAAGCGCATTAACTGAGCCTGAAAAACAAAACTTCATCACAAACCCATCACTCAGAAACTCAGGAACAACAGAGTGAAAAACACACAACAAGCCGAATAGTACTGAAACCAGTAAGAAGGAGGAAGTGGGGACCTTGGGGGCCGACGATGGTAGCGACCCAGTGGTAGAGATTGTCGCCCTTGGGCCCAGCGGAGCAGTCAGGAGGTGGGTCCATGTTCAGCTCCGCCATTTCTCTCTGGATCCTCTTTCCCGATGCTGATGATGATCTTCCTCGTCTTCCTCCTCCTGATATCATCATCATCACGCTCCCGCTTGTCTCTGAGACACAATCAGAAAACCGATAGAAAGAGAGAAATGTCAAAACGCACCGTTTTGTGCCTGGAGGAATAGAGGATAATAAGGGTGACAAAAAGGGCTCCAATTACGACAAAAATGCTGGTAAAGAAAACCGATAGAAAGAGAGAAATGTCAAAACGCACCGTTTTATGCCTGGAGGAATAGAGGATAAGGGTACAAAAATGCTGGTAGTGGAACTGTGGAAGCTACTCTTATATATCAGAGCCAGGTTTCGATCCTGGGACCTGTGGGTTATGGGCCCACCACGCTTCCGCTGCGCCACTCTGATTGTTGAGAACTTCAGCATAAAATTAGTACTTATTCAATTTAATACAAACTAAAAATACATTTATATAAAAGAAGAATATTGAAAAATTCATTTTGTCCAATTTATTTAAATCATTTTACTTCTTTCTTTAACTGGTCGATATCGATATTGTCAAATCCTTAAAAAAATAGAACATAATTTTTATTTGTGTATGTCTTTTAACGTTGATAATATGATGATTTTATACCGGAATACATATAACAAAACTTGATTAGTTAACAAAGATTTATACCGATCTTAAGATTTAATTGAGTTTAGTATAATATTTTTTCTAGAACATTGACATGAGGTGATTTTAGGGCACTTGATTTTTTTTTAAGATGGTGATTGTTTATTAGTTTTGAAGATCCTGCAAGGTGTGGCGATGAGCAATTTGTAACCTCTCAATCATTATTTTACATAATAAAGTTTTCATTCAAACTGGGTTCACCTCCGATCCCGTCTATTAAACTGGTATCTCATTTTTAAAAGATGTAATTTTCACATATATTTTTAATAGAGCATATGACTCTTAACAAACATTTTTTAACCGCAGGTGAAAAAAATCAAGCGCTCTAAGAACAAACGTTAGCTTACTAGATTGGATTGAAAGAAAATGCGGTGAACTTTTTTGTATTTTGAAGGAATCTTGATAAGAATCTTAATTGCAATTTAGACAACAAAAATCTATTCACCACTTCCTAAAAAGTATAATAACAAACAAAAGTGGAAGATAAAAGGAAAACCAGAGACAAACAAAATTGATGAACAACAATGATCGAGACACGAGCATTTCATCCATGTCACTGAGCCTGTCCAGTCCCTTTTGAATTCATCAGATTACAATCTCAATAGTGCTGCTTTAACCGCTCAATATGGTAGAAAACTGGAAGGATCTCCAAGTCAAAGCAATAGTAGAGCAAAAAATGTAGCAGATAACAGATGCTGAAGCTTTGGAACCTGCAGGATTGAACTCGAACTCCCATCAATGAGGTTTGTTGCAGGTCCAAGTGCTACTGCAGGTGTAAGTCCCCCACTTGTGCTGGAATTCGAACTGTTTCAGAAGATCACATGTTTAGAGCCAAGACCCTAAAAATATTAACTTTTGTTTTTTTTTTTTTCCTGGGAGTAAATTGATTCAGATTCTCACCTTCCTGAAAATTTACAGGATCCATAACCTGAAAGGTGGTAGCCACCAACAGAATCAAGGAACAAAAAAAATCAGAAAGAGATGATGGAAGATGAATAGACAGTTAAAGCTGTTAGAGTATATGATAAGGATATTGAATAGAATTAGATTGGATTTGAATAAATTCAAATCATTTGTAAGCTCTATAAATCCTCATCAAATCCCTAAATTTAGGGTAATCCAATCCTCATTTATGATAAGGATTTCTATTCTTATCATATACACTAACACAAGCCTCCAAGAAGACTACTATCCAAGTTTGCAGGTATTGCCACCAACAGGGCATCATTATAATCTTTACATCAGTTAATGGTAAACACAGCTTAGACGAATCTGGAAAGATTTCCTAGATACATGCATGATATTACAAGGAGAAAGGTTATGAGAACTCACTGGGATCTCTTGTGGTGGTCATCGCTGTACCACCAAAATCACATGTTCCACCAACACTACGCATCTTTTGATAATAATCATTATAAGCAAAAGAAGCATGGTTTACAAGAGTATCAGGGTTATAACATGGCTGCCCTGATTGTATGGCAGTGCAGTTAGCTTGGCCTGGCCCACAAGCCCAGTTTAGGCCATCTCGCAACGCATCAGAATCTTCACCAGGTTTTGCCACACAGAAAACCGCAGAAGAATTTTCTGTAATTCGGTCAGAAGTACTCAAAGGATAAACAGCCGTCTCATTAGCGAAAAACACACCCCAATTTTTTTCTGACACTGGCCCAGGCCTCTTATCTTCATTGAACAACTCATAAATATAAGTGTTAATAGGAATACTTGGCTGGCTTGGTGGACCTGAATCATTTAGAACTCGTCGGATCAGATTATCAATGTAGGTCCCAGCATTTTCTACAGTTGCATCAGGCTCATCTGCTCCACCTAACCATGGCCAGCCAGTCTCCGTCACGACAATAGGGATTCCAGAAAAATTAAAACCTTCTATAGAATAATAGGCAGCATCCACCATAGCATCAAACATGCTGCTATAGTGGAAAAGAGTGTTTGGGTCAACAATCTGCTTGACTGAGGGTAGTGGTCGGAAAAGAGCATAATCAATCGGGAAAATGCCATCCCCTTTCGTGTATCCATAATAAGGATAGGCATTTAGCAGGTAATAGGAGTTTGTATTTTTCAAAAACTGGAGGAGTTGGTAAATAGTGGAGTTCCATGAAGAATTAAAGGTGGCAGTGGAGGGGGGGAAAGGTCTAGGGATTATGTCCATGGACTGGGGAGTTGAAACTTTGACCTGAAAATTTAGGTTTGCAGCAACTAGGGCTTTATGAATGTAATTCATAGCGGAAACTAAAACTGGGGCAGCATTAGGGATAGAGGTAAGAACCTCACTGCCAACTGCAATGGACGTAATATTGGTCGAAGGCAAGTAAGCTGCAACATTTTTATTAATCCAGGCTGCCGCTACTGATGCAGATTCTCCAATCCCTAACACTTGCTGATTTGTGACACCAACCATTACCTCAATCCCACTGTTAGACAGGGCTTTCAGCATGTGAGAATCAGCGTCATAAAGGCGCACGTGAGTAATTTGATGGGCTTTGAGAATTGCAACGATATCTGAAGCTGGTGGCAGATTGGAAACATCAGTTCCAATGTTTATCCCTACAAATGCACCTACAGGTTCACAGCTATGTTTCAGTGACAAAAGACAATCTGTGAGAAAAATAATAACATGACATTGTATTGAACTATCTCCTAGATTTAAATGGCCCTAACAGTTTCCACATCTAACAAGTCCCAACCTTTCCATTATCGTGAAGAACTACTGTATGATATTGTTTTTACATCTGGAAATTTTGTTTGCCTTTATGAGATGCCTTTACTTTTGCAACACTTTCTCTTAACTGCCTAATTAGACAATAGGATATAAAATGCTTCATGACCAGCCCTTATAACATCCCAAGACCATACCATCTGAGGCATTACCTAAACCATAAGTCAAGTACAATTTCATATGATAGGTTTAGCTATTCCATTCTGAATCATCACAATTTGCTTTTACAATCATCGGTAACAATCCTAAGCAATGAACTTGCAAGAGAGATATATTGTAGCCATAACAATGACATTGGAGTTTACAAAATCAAGATCAAACACATAGACACGAACTGGGCAATGATAAATCAGTTTAGTCCTTTAAGATAGCCGTCCTTACTGTTGATATCTGTAGTACTTTCTAGAAAGACAAGCTCCCAATTCTAAATCCAGATTGTGCCTTGAAAATGAAAGCATGCGTGGCAAAAGAGACCAGAACTGTATTAAATTACCTAATGCATGGGTAAAAATGCCAACAACGAGCAAAAGCAGACTTCCAAGACATTTTTCAAGCAACATCCGATCCAAGAAAAAGTCAATCTAGCCTCCACTTCTGAGCCTTTCACTCTTAGAGGAACCTCAAACTGCCAAATTCAGCAAGCACATACCAAATGCAATCAGATCCTAATAGCCAACATACTTAAGATAAAGCAAACAACATAAGGATAACACAGGAGGGGAGGGGGAGGGGGAACTTAAAGAAACATTTAGTATGAACTAAAAATCATATTGGATTGAGAAAGGCTTCTGTTCAAGGGGTAGGATAGCCGTGTAGTTGCATTTTCACAAGTGAAATGGGAGATTTCTTAGAATATTCAAGTGTAAGTGGTGTAGTTGGTTAAGTCAGTTAAGTACGAATCTCGCATCAAGTAGTAATGACAACAATGAGATTAGATATAACATTGTTAGTGAAATTCACCTAATGACACCAAATAACACCTAAAGGGGGGTGAATAGGTGTTTTCCAACAATCGCGACGAGTAAAATTATTGCAACCACACACAATCATCAAAATCAAATTAAACAGTAAAGATATCAAACACATCAATTTTTGGTGACAAAGTGGAAACCTTGTCTTTTTGGTGAATAGGTGTTTTCCAACAATCACAACTAGTAAAATTATTGCAACCACACACACAATCACCAAAATCAAATAAAACAGTAAAGATATCAAACACATTAATTTTGGTGACGAAGTGAAAACTTTTTAAAGAACTCTTCAAAAGTAGAATCACTCCAACAGCAGCCAAACCCAGGAAACTTATCCACCATAAAAGATTCAAATTACAATCAGTTATACTTACTAAACCTTTGTAGTAAACATGAATTGTACCCAACAAACGACTCGTTTGTTTCTTACCGCGGTAGCTCCAAAACTCTGGCAAATCCTTTTCTTTTCTTTTTATCAAATTTCCTCTGCAACCCGAAACTCTAGTGGCTAAAGGTTGTTTGTTTTCATTTGTGTGGTTTAAACAAAGTCTAGGAAAGGTTTAAGAATGAAGGCATAGTAAATATAAGGTTCTCTCCAAGAGCACAAAATAACATCCAAAGGGTCATGAAAATCGTGTATAATGACGCTTATATAGACCCTAGGAAAAACTCAGAATTTCGTGCAAGTCGGCTTATGAAAAAACTCAGTTAAAGCCACAACATTCAAACAGGTAAGTAAAGAGTTCGAACACGTGCTATGGTTTCACGGTTTTCTGAGCGGCAACGTTCGAACATGGTACGATCAGAGTTACAACCGAGTGTCTCGGACCTACCACAATAAAGATAGTGTTTGAACCTTCTGCGAACAGCTTGTAACCAAGCTTCTATGCGGCTCTTGTGAAACATCTCCGTTTGAACGAACTTCGAATGGTCTTGCAACCAAGGCTCTCAGGTAGACTTGTAAACACCCTAACTTCTTCCTCGTTCGGACTTGGTGCGACCGGCCTTCTCAGGAACTTGAATTTCTGAAGTATGAAGACCTCCATTCGAACTTCCAACGACCGAAGCTCTCGGATGTCAATTCTCAAATCTTGAATTTCCTTGTAGATCGAGTTCAATCGGCTATCAACCATTTTGCGAACGGCAACTTCAGTTCTTCAACTTTAAACACCAAATCAAGTTCCAACTTAATCAACTAAACCTAAACTTACAACCAACTTAATTTTGACAATGAATTAACCAACATAAAACCTAACAGGTAGGCCCAAACCTGAGAAAATACTTCCCAAGCTGTACATTCAACTCTCACAAACCCTAAACCCCAATACTAAACTACTATTGCATAAGCCAATACAGGGACTGATTGCGAAACTCAATTCCAAGCAAATAAAACTACAAATAACAAGGCATAAAAGCTGGAATGTACAACCTTTCGGGTAGATATTCCTACTCGTAATTGCAAGAAACAAAGAGACAAGTTTTATACCTCCAAAGCTGAGCCTGAATAATCTAAAATCTAACAGTAATAAAATAATTGTAGTCTTTACATGCAAATCAGCCATTCAATATTTTAAAAAGGTAAAAATAAAAATCCAGTACCTCAAGGAAAACAAAAAGAAGTACAAAACAATAAATAAAACGCCAAAAGTCAGAAAACCCAGGAGCACAATCCCCAACTTCCCCTAAAAAAAATCAAATTGAAAAGCACCCAGATGCCAGCCAAAACCCAAAAAAATCAATTATCAAAGAACCGATAAACCCAAAGGAAAAGGAAAGAAGAAAAACTGAACCCAGATGTAGAAATGAAGAGTGAACAGAGAAAGAGTACCTGATCCAACTTGCCCAGCTGAAGGGACTGAGCTATCTACACTGTACCGCTTGGCGCTTCCAAAGAACTAGCAAAACAAAACCCCACAGAAACACGAACAAAGTTAAACTTGAGACACAAAACTAAGTGCCCAGAACAAGGAATCTAAGAAAGAACCTAGAAAGATTATCAAAGCCCCCACCAAGGTAAAAGACCTATTCCTTAAATGTGGAAGCCAGAACACCAAAAAAAACAAACTTCGAGAGCTATACAAACCCTTTTTGGGAAAAAGAAAAATAATAATTCTTACAAACTATACCCCACTTTACCAATTATATTATAAAACAAACATAACTCAGATTTAACAATACTAATGAAAGGTTACAGAGGAGACCCAAAATAAACAGAAGGTGACAGAGATGAAGAAACCTCCAATGGCAGCTTCTCTCTTAATCTGACCAACTGGGTGTTACAGTCAACAGACACACAGATACAGACACAGTCCCTATTTTCTTTTGTTTAAAAAGTATGGATGCGTGAATCTTAGTGGCACGCATCGAGATTTTCGCTCATTCACTTAGTTACTTATTATTATTATTATTATTTTTAATATTTATTGACATAATATTATTATATAGGAGCCATGCAAGAGACCATTTTGGTTAATTTCCCTCCAAAAGTCATATTTGTGAGCTTGAAGGAGTTGAAAAGTCATGGCCTCGTGAGAACGGTTCTAATCAAGTTTGTGAAGAAAGATACCCAAAAGGTCACCCCTTCATAATTAGTTCAATTATTATTAGGGGGTTTTTAATTTAAGAGAATAAGAGCTATGAGTCATATTGGGTTTTTAATGGGTTTTTAGGCCCATAACAAAAAAATAATAATTTAGAAAATTGTTTTTTTAATGGGCCTTCGAAAAGGGCCCACATAGAATCGAACAGTTGTTGCTGGCTGAGTACTGAGGAAGTTGATCTTCTATTGGTTAGAAAACTTCAGAGATAGTAATGCAGGTGGCTCTGGAACAAATGGCGACCAATTTGGAGTGAAATTTAACTCTTTCTATGGATTCATGCGGGATAGTGTCATAGCTTTGTACCTTATGCCTAACACATGCAAGGACAGAATAAGAATTTCTCATGAAAGGCCAATGTAAGAAATTATGAATGGGTCCTTGTATATATTCAAAATCAGGAATTTAGGAAGTACAATAAAATGGGACATGACAATTATTGGGAGAGAAATGGGTAGTGAAAGAGAAGATCACCAAGCACCCTTACTAACATGGACGGAACAAGGGGGTCATGGCCCCCCGAGGCCGCTGATTTAGTCTCTTAACCCATAATTTCATATTTTGTGTATTTGACACATGGAGTGTGCCATTAAGCTATTTATATGAATTCTAAGTATGATTTTAATAGTATGTGTGACATTAGTATAAAAAATAAAAAATAAAAATCATTTTGAGATTTCATGGTTATATATCTTTTGTTATTAAGTTTCTTTGCAGGACTTGGCGGATATGGATCTTTCTGCATTTCATGGTTTAAAATCTCTATATATATATTTTTTTGGTAAGTATCTCACTTTTTTTACTGGACAAGTTCAAAATCTCTATAATATTAGACTTCACACTATCTGACGATGTGTATATATTGCATACATTGACACGTTATTTAAAATTTTTAAATACTATAGTACCCATGTATACCATTAAATGCCGTAACATTTAATATGAAGTACAAAATGGTTTCTCTCAACTTTATTTGAAATTGAAATGATCATATTTCGGAGTCAGTGGTTTTAGTTGGAGGCCGGAGGGCTATTTGAAGGTGGGGGTCAACCTTTTTCTTTTGGCTGCCAAAAGAAAAACATATTTTAGACCAAACCCACAAAAGTAACAAGCAGGGTGTCATAAATCATTTCAATTTAACACAAATGGGTCCCAAATAACATAACGAGGAGAGAATCAAATTGAAGAGATAACACAATAAGCACATATGCTGCTTAGTTGTAAAGTGAAATTTTGTGGATACCAAACGTCAAAAGTTCTTTCCTCTTTATAGATACACTCTTTTTGCAACTCCTTTTTACTAACGGCAACAAAGATTTAAGATCCCCCCCACCAAGGAAAACAGAATACTGTTTACATTACAGTCAAAAGAAACAGTTTAGGCTTGTTTGGTAGCTCTCATGCGTACTGGCCGGTGAAAGTATAAAATAATTTTTTTTTTCCAAGGCCTATTCAACTTGCTTATGCTTATCAAACGATGCTGACAATTTTTATTTTTATAAAAAATAAAAAAATAAAAGGAAAATGGCAGACATTATAAAAGGAAAATGGCAGACAAAGAGAAAGACATGTGCAACCGACATTTGCAACCTTATCCGGATCTCTAATAAGTAATTTGGACAACAAATGTAAAAGAATCCTTGTAAGTCCCACCTATTGACAAATTGTCTTGATATTTGCTTAGGCAGTGAGCTCAGCAAGGACACTCACATTCTTGGCTCTAGATTGCTAGCAATTCAAATAACAAAATTGTTGAAAAAAATTATCCAAACATTCCCTTCACTATACGTGTGGTGTACTCGAAAAAACTAGTCTAGCCTTTCACTAGAGCTTTTGTTCATCATCAATTTGAACGAAAAGAATATAGATGATTATGCATGAACAAAATTAGCATCCCGCAATATACTTTCAATGTTATACGAATACCATCTCACAATATATATTCAATGTTCTATAACTTTTATTGCAAATTCATTACAAACTAATGTAACAGCTCAAACCAGTCCCTTTATAACAAACATAAACTATCACATCAATTTGAAAAAGAAAAAAAAAAAAAAAAAAATTGTATCGATTTGTAAAGTAATTGTAGTCTTGTATTAGTGTCCGACACTCGTGTCCACTACGAAGGACTTTAACCATTAATGACCAAAGATGAGTCTAATTGCTGCAAGTTTCTTGGAAATCCAAAATTATAAGTGATGGATAGAAACTAATCACTGCAACATTAACAATACAGCAATGGCACCTGTCACAACATAATTATTTGCTGATCTTCTCGACCTTACTGAACTTGAATGTCAACCTTATGAAAAAACCACAAAGGCTTCTAAAAAATCATTGACTCTTCTTAATATCACGGGATTGACATAATTGCAAAATTAATATTATCTCCGTGGTTAATTGCCTTCGTCATGCTCCTCAGTCTGGTTCTCTTAATGCACACCCTCTGTTCTATTGTAATGTTTAGATTGACATGAAACAACACATTAGTAACTCCAGTCAATTCCTATCAACCATAGTTTTGAACATCCCCCTTTCAAAATACATCACAGATTCAAGATCTTCCACCACATGCAACCAATAAACATACTCTAAAATATCATAACAGAAACAGAATCTAGATCAAATTCAACTAACAGAACAGAACAGAAACAAACACGATTGACAGAGAGTGCAAACAAGATCCAACAAAAAGCTAGCATAAGAGTGGTCTGTTTCAAGTGGATCACTGACTAGGAGACCTATCTCCAGTTGGTTGCCTAGAGTACTCTTCATGGTCAGGACTTCGGCTTCGGTTCGGGCCCCTCGCTGGAGTCTGACTCCGGCTCCTTGAGCCATTATAGGGTGGAGATCGCGAATATGATCTCTCTCGACTGTGCCGAGGGTAAGACCTTTCTCGACTGTACTTTCTCTCTTGGGGTGAAACAGATCTGTCTCGGAATAAGAAACACAAAGCCACATTGCAAAAAGTATTAGTACTAAAAGTCTAGCAAGAAAAATTAAGCTCTGAATCACTTTCAGTAGGGAACAGGCATAGCAAACAACCAGGGTAAAAAAAATTATAGAAAGAAAGAACAGCATCTTTTCAATGTGACAGATAGCACAAGAACAGCATCTTTTCAATGTGACAGCACAGGGCAGCTAAGAATGAATATTAGACATAAGCAAACAAATTATAGATACAGAAAAACAACATAAAGATCTCTCACTTGTTTAAATAAGGATTTTAACATGAAATTATCTTCCTAAGCAAGCAATGTTTGGCTAGCACTTCACAGATACTTTCCGTTATTTTAAGAGTAAATATAAAATTATCTTCCAAAGCAAGTCAAGTAACCCCAAACTTCGAAACAATGCATGCCACACCATTAGAGAAAAGAAAAGTCAACAGAATTGGCTTCATTTCATACCTTGAGTCGTGCCTTTGCTTGGGGGGTGGGGAATAATCACGGCTTCGGGTCCGAGATCTAGCACGGCGTGGAGGTGGAGATCGGGAGAACCTAGGCGAGCGAGAATAGCGTGGGGGCGACCGTCTTCGATCATTACGACCCCTAAAATTTAAAAGGTCAAATCAATACTCATGATGAAATTGAGGGGGGTGGTGTGTGTCTGTTTGGGAGGGGGAGGGGGAGGGGGGCAATAAGATTATTCTAGTAGATTGATGCTTGGAGGACTACAAGTTTATCCTACTACAATTCAATGACATAGTGATATGATCATTGGAGATGGGGTCAAGTGTAACTACCACCTAAAATGGATCCATTTTTAAAGACCATGTAGGTCAAAAGGTATTATGATATTGCAGCTCTATGACATTATCCTTTAATGATTGGTAGATAAAAGACGAGAATGGAGGTATTCTAATGACTTGTGGAAGACAAAATCAGAGGAATCTCCTTCCTAGTATTATAGATAATACATATCTTAGAGAAACTAAATTACAATTCTTTCAACTTTTCAACAAATAATCTAACATCAACATCACTCATCATCCTGCATGTGTTGCTAAGTTTCACACAGGCTTCAAATTTATAATATCTCAAATTTAATATATATATATATATATATAGAAGTATACAATTTATTCATAAATTTCAAAAAAGAAAATTAATACATAAGATGATAAATACAATAAGAGATAAGAACTTGTAATACCAACTTCGTAATAAATAATGGATTACTCAAAGGTTTAACAAGAGAACAAATTTCAATGAAAAAGGGAAACTTACCCTCCTCGATCCCGATGCCTCATATCAGCTGGCTTCTTCCTGTTCTCCTCCGCAAAGACAACAGTCAACTCACGGCCAAGAAGGATCTGACCATCCATGTGATATTTAGCCTCTGCAGCATCGGCAGGGTCTACAAATTGCACAAACCCAAAACCACGAGGATCTCTGCAAAAAATGAATAGGTTCAAGAAAAAGGGAAAGAAAACAGTGTCAAAACATGGGCTGTGCTGAAAGGCATAACTAAGCGAGGTACTTTGCACACCATAAACCTTACTGATGAAATTGTCCAAAATAAACCCCTGTAATATGGAAGGTCATGATAAAAATGCAAGCACTTGGCTGCTGACCTTGTGAGTGTCAGTTTTAAGATGACTTGAAATTCTTCAAGACTTGCACATCTTCACAATGTATTCAAACCCAACTTCCTTCCAATCTTCACTACCATTAACATCATCTTCAAAAGAACTCTTAACTACTTGATTGTTGTCTTCAAAACTTTAGTTTCACTGTTAAATCTCAAGAACTTCAATAAACACACCCAACTGGAGTTAAGAAAATGTAGCTAATGAAGAAAAGACCCCAAAACAAAACAGTTTAAAAGAAAGAACTTAGCAGAGCAGTCTAAATTTCAAAAAAACAAAGTCCCCAATCGTGTTAAGAATATTGCAAATCCTTCACAAAAGATAAGGATGAAAATTTTAAGAAATTTGGCTTTCAGCCAAAATTGGGAAACAAATCACAAACAGAACAATGTTAGGACAATTAGTTAGAGAGAGAGAGAGAGTCTAGAGAGAGATCCTTTCCTTAAAAAGTTGAAAATGGATATCGAAAAAGAAGATTAATGTTTCTATTTTTCTTTTCTTTTCAAAAAATAATAAATTATGAAAATTGTTACTAAGTATGCCATCGACTGCATGAAATAAGGAAAAAAACTAACTGTAAAACTCCATTTTAGCTTAAAATTTTAAAATTTACAAAGAGATTCTTGTCATCCCAAGATAATCCAACTCTTCTAGGTAGTTCACACGTGCTATAATGCTCACCCAGTATAATAATCCTTTGGCAAGTAAATATCCTTGAGATTACCAAACTGCCCAAATGGTCTGCGAAGGTCCTCTGGCCTGCATAAAAGCAGAGGTTAAAGTACAAGGCATGTCAAAACACAGAATCAGAAGTGAAATGCTCTAGAAGTGAAATGCCAGAATATAAAGAATTAAACGTATAAAACCGAGACAAAATCGTTTTGACAATAAACACTTGCAAGAACGCAAAGCAGTTACAACATCACAACAACAAAGACAAAGCACTAACCATTATCCCACTTCGTCAAGAGAATATCTAACTCATAACCTCGAACATTCTAAAAAGTGTCTCAATAACACTTTAGCAATTCTGATCTCTGAAAAGAGTATGTTTATCTAAAATCCATTAAACATCAGTATTAACTATTAATCACCAAGGAATAGGCCTTGGACAGATCAAACCATATCAATCACCTTACTGTATGAAGCAGCATGCATATAAAACACAAGTATATGATCATGTTTCTCTATAAATGATAAGGTATGCACAATGTGATTCATATCACAGCTCATCCCACCATTGCTTAACTCAAACTAACAAACAAGAATATCACATATTACTTAAATTGAGCACACAAAAAAGTTAAAATTTGCATTCATATCACAAATTGTGAAGAAAAAACAAATAGTCTCACATTTAGAGATAGCCTAGAACCGTTCAATGGCATATGCATGGAAAACATCCTCATTTCCATACTAGCTTAGTACCACTCTACATTCAAATGCCAAACAAAAAAGTACAAAGCCATTGAAACTCCACAGAAACATCAACAGTGCAGAAACAATCCAACTTGCTCAGCTTGAACTTGTAAACGGATAACAATGGAATAGTAATCACCTAAGAAAAGGGTTGGCTACATCTTCGCTATCAATCCAAAAGGAGTGGTCAACAGTCACCTTGCAAGTGAAACTCTCTATAATCATTTATAAAGCATAGTCTCACCTAGTAACGAACTAACGTGGGAGTTAACAACCATGAGCTCCTTTATAATCCACCTATGCTACTCATCTTCCCAATGTAAACTTGGGTGTTAACAAGAATTCTTGTATTCTACCAAAAATATTACTTAATAAAGTAGGAATAATAGTTTATCGGAACAAACCTGCAATCATGGCGAAGGTTACGAACGAGAAGGCTAGTAGGACCATCCCTACCACGAGCACCATTGCGACCCCTAGGGCTAGGGCTCCGTCCTCTCCTGCCATAGCCCCTTGGTGGTGATGGACTATAACTTCTCCCCCTCATTATAGATAGCAGTTTGCCCTATAAACAATTTCAAGAGATCCATTATAATATGAAACTAAAAAATAAAAAGGCAAACAAGTAAAGTAACCAAGATCACACAAGACAAACTTAAGCCATAATCTCAAGTGGCTATTTATTCAAAAAGCTTGCTATCAAATTAAACAGTTAAATCAAAAAAATATACTAATAAGGTAACTAACATGTACACCACAATGTATAATTTCAAGTATTTTTATCAAAAGCTGGACAATCTATTATAATTCCTAAACCGTTTCTTTTAGAACAAAATAATTTATTCTGCAACATCGCATTGTTCAACCCAACAAATTACAAGACAGGCAAGTTTATTATCCCCCACCCCCTCCCTCAAAAAAAAATTATTCATTATTAGTTATATTGCTTCCTTTCTTTCAAAACCCGGAAAAAGTAACTTCTGGTTATTCCTTTACAAACACATCATATATTTCAATCACCCAAAGTAAATTACATCACAATTTAGTTAAAAAAAAAAGTATTCCAAAAAGAGAGAAAAAAATAGCCCATAAAGCCTTCTTAACAATTTGGTCATGGACATAAATAGCAACTCAACATTCTAGATCTCTTACAAACATATTAGATTCACATAAATATACGCTACAGAACATAATGATTCAAACACACAATCGAATTTCCGTACAATAAAATAAATCTTCTTTTTTCTTTTCTTTTCTTCTCTACTCTTTTCTCACTTCAACACATATTACATTCATGCAATTCAAATTTAATGAAATTCCAATTGCTCAAACCAGCACAGTAAAACCCTAGAAACAATGCAACAATCCCCAAAATAATAGTAAAACCATTCATCCGCCAAAACGAAACAGCTATACTAAATCGAACACTATATACGCTACAGAACATAATGATTCAAACACAATCGAATTTCCGTACAATAAAATAAATCTTCTTTTTTCTTTTCTTTTCTTCTCTACTCTTTTCTCACTTCAACACATATTACATTCACGCAATTCAAATTTAATGAAATTCCAATTACTCAAACCAGCACAGTAAAACCCTAGAAACAATGCAACAATCCCCAAAATAATAGAAAAACCATTCATCCGCCAAAACGAAACAGCTATACTAAATCGGACACTATATACGCTACAGAACATAATGATTCAAACACAAAATCGAATTTCCGTACAATAAAATAAATCTTCTTTTTTCTTTTCTTTTCTTCTCTACTCTTTTCTCACTTCAACACATATTACATTCACGCAATTCAAATTAAATGAAATTCCAATTACTCAAACCAGCACAGTTAAACCCTAGAAACAATACAACAATCCCCAAAATAATAGTAAAACCATTCATCCGCCAAAACGAAACAGCTATACTAAATCGAACACTGGTCGAAGTAATAATTTAGAGAACCGTGAACGGGGACGTAAATTGAGCATTCGAAACAAAAAGAAAAGAAAATAAATTAGGGCACAACATAAATCCCTAAACCCTAACTACTGCACTAGCGTATATACACAGAGAGAGAGAGAGACCTGAAAGGTGCAAATCGGCGAGGGTTTGGTGCGGCGGGCGAGGATTTGGGGAAAAGCGAGAGCTAGACGTTTGGTTTGTATACGCTTTACACTGAGACGGCTATTCTCGAGTGCCTGCGTGTATCCCCTTCTAAGGCTGGTGCGTGCGCATTATATATAGCGTCTAGGGTTTGTATGACACGTGCCCACTAGCAAGACATGTGCTTTACATCTCTTTATTTTTTAACTTATTTATTATACTGTCAGTATATGGTTCGAGTGTATTAATTTATTTATTTTTAACCAAACAGGATTCTAATCATATATTTATACCTTGTAACCTTTTTTTTAAAAATAAAAAATAATAATAATAATAATACACTTCCTTGTAACCTTAAATGTTAGCATTTTTTATTTTTTATTTTTATTTTTTGTTAAGAATACTCTTCATTTCACTACGTGATTAGAGTGTATTAATATTTTTCTTAGTAACTTTAGTTACTCCAATCACGTGCTTATACATTGTGTGCAAGCATTATTGTTCTTTTCTCACATCAAAATTATTATTTTTAACAATTTTATCATATCAATGTTTAATTTTTTTTTTCTTTGTATAAGTTAAAAGTTATTATTGAAAAATATCATATATACACTACAATGTATGAAAATAATCTCGAAATGAAACAACAATATAAGTCCAACCATATTAGTGAGACCAAGGGTTGATCAACACTTTATA